>VZRZ01001598.1:2109406-2321266 GCA_013398175.1 Climacteris rufus | reverse complement strand
CGTTATTCTTCGGGGTGGTGGTGGTGTGTGTCCCTCGGGGAGGGGGACAGCCCTCCGCTGGTACGAAGCTCCGTGGATGAAGGGACTGGAGGGGGGATGCTCTTCGTGCCGGTAAACTTTGCCGCAGCAAATCTGCCGTTCTATCCCAGGCTTGCTTGGTCTCTGCTTTTGTGGGTTTTTTTTCTTTTTCAAGTGGTGGGGGCAAACCTGAGTGAGAGGTGGCTGCGCGGTCCTTTTTGGCTATTTAGAGGGGCTTGCGGTATATGAGCCCCAACTTTCTAAAGCTGCCGGTGATGCTGTTTTCCGCTGGTAATTTTCCCCAGTGCCAACTCCACCTGGGGATTCAAGGGTTTGTGAATTGCAAAGAGGACGTGTCACGGTAATCTGACTCCTATTGTGCCGCTCAGTGTTGCTCACAGTGACTGAATTATTTTGTTTACATGCTCAAGAGTGTGATGTTAAATAAATTCTGGACCTGCGGCTCATAAAAGTCGTGAGAAGACATCCACAAGGTGGCACAGCATAAGGGAGGTTTAAGCGTTGCGCTCCGGCTCTTGCGTTTTTAGATGAACAGGGATGAGAGCGGTGGGGAAAGTTTATGTCTGTGAAATGAAGTGCAGTTCTCCTGTGCTCTCATGGGACTCAGGTGGGGGAGCTGACCCGGGATGGGCAGAAATAAGCAGGAATGTGTGTTTTACGAACCTCTGCTGCTTTGGTGCAAATAGCTAATGACAGGTTTTTCCTTTGGACCCCTACCCCGACTGCATCTGTAGATTGTGCACTGGTAAACACATTTAATAAATATCTGAAGTGGCACTGTTGCAACATTTGGTGTGAGTAAGGCAGGAACTGTGGAATTCTCTGAACCTGCTGGTTAATAAGCACAGAGAGAAATTGTGCTGTTATATCCCCTGTAAGGTTTTAGGACAGAGTCATTAAGCTGCTGTTTCTGATGCTGCTTCCTTGCTCCCAGTGCTTTGGGAGAACACCATCTCCCTGTGATGCTGGATTGCTCTAGGACCGTGGCTTCCACTCAGAGCCTCTGTCCTCCTGAGACAGAGTTGTTCAAAATCTTGTCCTGGAGAAGAGTAAATCAATCCCCTGCTCGACACACTGAGACCTGTTGGCGTGAATTCAGCCCTGTTATGGTGCAGTGCTTTGTAACGCTGCCTTGCTGCAGCTGACACGGATGCTCTTGCATTGTTGGATCAGGAATGGCTTTGGGGGTCTCATAAAACGTTCACAGCAAGGACCACTTGATGTACAGCTGTTCTGGGTTAGTGTGTTTGCCAGGCTACTTTCTCTGTGACTTCATATGTGTATGTCCTGGCTCTTGTCCTGGGTCTGTGTAATGCCTTTCCTCCTCTTCTGCCTTGCCTCTGACTTCAGTCCCAGCACTGCAGTGAGTCTGTGACTGGTGTGCATCCCTTTGAGTACATTGCATTTATTTCCATAGGTGGCTCAAAGAGTAGTCAGTCTTAGGAAGGTGCCATTTAATCACAGAATGTTTTTTCTGGAGAGATAAATCTTGCAGGCTTGAGCTGATACGCTGTGTAGAGGAGGATTAGCTGAGTTTGTAGGGGAACTTTTCCCTTTTCCCCAAGGCAACTGGGTTGATGGTTGTGTTACAGCATATAACTCTGCAGGGGCAGCAGAGGAAGTACTTGGTAATGTTTTTGTAGCACTGCAGTGTTAACAGGTACGGTAGGAAGGTTTTGCATCATGACGTGTCCCTGCCTGTGGCAGGGATTGGAACTAGATGATCTTTAAGGTTCCTCACAACCAAAGCTGTTCTGTAACAACACTGCAAGAAATCGCTGCAGGATTCTGGTCAGATTTTGATTTTGCAAACCAACCTCCAACTAGTCTATGAAGAAATATTGACTTCTGGTTTTCTTTATTCAGAGTGAGTTCTGTCTGCCTTGTTGGCATGTCCATGCCTATGCAGCTATGACAGGTTTTGTTGTTTTTTTGTTTTTTTTTTTTTAACCAAGCTGAGGAGGTTCTCCAGGCATGTGTGCTCTGGCCCACCAGAGTGTTCACATCCTGTGAGGACTGCAGTACTTGAGCTTCCAAAGGAAATGTCCTGGTGTGCAGCAGGAGCACAGTTGTAATTAGAAGAGTGGTATATTTTGGTTACTGAATATTAATGTGATGAGCATGTCTTGCAATTTGCAGCCATTCAGAGCTGGGTTGGAAGCTTCATTAATCACAGTTGGTAGAAAAGGTCAGCCATGGTAAGTGACATAGGGAAATGCAAGATATACGTGAACTGTGAAGTATGATTGCCATTTCAAAACACCAACCACAGCGACTCTCTTCATGCATGTTTTGCCTTAAAATTTCTGTCTCTTGGAAGATGGGAGTGACTTCTGACCAGTGTGCAGAAACGCTTCATTTTCTAACGTGTTGGTTTTCCCCACCACCAAGAGACTTGTACATGGGATGTACTACTCCTTATTATATTTCATGCAAGAAAAAAAAGAATTTGTCAATAACTTGAAAATACTTGGTGGAAAATATGTTCCCTTTAGCCTGTATTGCTAACAGCCCTGTTAATCCAAAATCATGAGGTTGATCAGCTCCTCTATGCATAACTGTGGGGTTGTCTCAGACCTGGAAGGAGAGATTAAAGCACATAGCCTGGCAGTTCTGTGCAGAGGTCTGTGGCCAGATCTTGTGCTGATTTGTCTCCCTGATAGCTCATCCTCTTCTGAGGCAGTGATGAGAACTAGTTGGCCATGCTGGAACCTTTCCCATTCCGATTTCCCCCCTCTGCTGCTGTCCTTTATATGAGGACTGAAGTATTTGAACTGCATTCTTGCTTCTCCAAGGTTTTCAATAGCTGAAGAACCACAGGCTAATTTCTGCTTTGGGAGCAAGAATGTATGTGGGCAGGTGGGAAAGTCTCTTGTGTTTTTGGCACATCTGAGTGGATGTGGAAACTGTATGTCTAGGAAGGATAAACTGTATCTGCAGACTGAGCAGTGGAGATATTTTTATCCAAATTGATGAAACTGAGTGTTATGTAGATGCATAGGACTTGTGTAAGTCGGGTCACAGTAGTGGGCAGACACCCTTTGCTAAACCTGAGATGTTTTCCTGCTTCTAGGGAGAGGGAATACAGAGTTTGAGTGTAAATTTAGGTTGTTGATACAATTCCCCTTCCTCCCCCAGATGGTTTGTCTTGAATAAAAGCAGAAAATTTGACTCTCACCTTTAAAACTTCAATATGATGGCTTATGAAAATAGAAATGAACACCAAACCTTATACAAGACTGAGGTAATGGGATTATAAAATGTGAAGTGAGTTATCCACCCCTTGCTTGAATCATGGGGCATCTGGAAAGGAGGGAAAAGGGACAACTCAGGCCTGCTTCAAAAAGTGACGATATTGCAGGATTGTGTTGCTGCTGTTTGCTTCCTTCCCTTGTATACAGCTCTGTGCTGGTTACCTTGGCAACAGCTGTAGGAGCACATAGGGGCATTTTGCTGCTGTGCAGCCATGGGCAGAGGTGTCCTGTGGTGCGTGGAAAGGAAAATCCTTCATGGTGCAGGTTGATTTGCAGGATGAGGGCAACAAAGTAAAAACTCGTTGCAAGATCTCCCTTTCTTGGCTGCCCTGTCTTGCTGCAGGTACAGTTTGGCAGGAGTGGGACCCTGGGGAAAATTTAGCAGGGGGGTGGGTTTTCATCGTTTTGGCAGAGCTATTTATGTTTTTATAATGGGAAGGTAAAAGTATCACAACAGTCTGTTTTGAGGAGGCTGATAACAGCTGGGCTATGGCCATCAGCTTTTTATTCTGTCCGTACTGGGATGTTTTGCTCCATAGCTGTGAAACTATGTCTATGACTGGAAATGGGATTCTCTTTACTTATTCACATGCATCAGGGAGAAACATCCCCCTAAGATGGAAATTTTCTGGGTTTGCATGATTAGCAGAAAATTAGATCTTTCATTCAGTCCCATGTTGTTTGTGATATGCATGTGATGTGTAGAATAGCTAAAATAGAGTAACTGTTAAAAATTATGAATTGTCTTTCGTTCACTTACCCATAAACATTTTGATCTTGCAAGTGGTATGATGTGCAAAACTTTAAATCAGTTGAACTACTCTGCTGCTTAAAATAGTGTTTTTTCTTGTGCTTGCCACATCAGAAATAATTCAGTCATTTGGAAAGGAGGTTTTTGTTTTCTATCAAGTTCTCTTAGGACCATCTTTCAGTGCCAGGTTGAGTGTGTTCAATTTTAACATATTGCCTTAGAGTCCTTTTGTCCAAACCTGCAGTGACATGATCTATTATACTGGCACTTAATTTTCAGTAAGGAAATTCATCTGCGTAGCTGTCACTTAAGTATTGTGCAGTTGAACTGTTCTGAGGCTGAAGGGCTGTTACACCTCTCCACTCTATGCAGTTTATTAATGTATTTCTGCATGTGATACTCTTGCTTTACAGTGCATCCAAGCTTTGTCAGAGAGGAGGACTTGCTCACACAGTGCCCAGGAATTTATGGGCTGCTGTTTGTTGCTAATACTCATTGTACAGGCTACTGCTTTTAAACAAAATGTAAAAATAGAGGTTCTGACCCTCCAGTGAAGTGTAGTGGGGAATTGGGATTGCATGAAGGCTGTGGTGGTAATGCTTAAGGGATAATGCTCACTTATCAAACTGATGGAACAGCCAGAGCAAATCCTGCTAGACTTTGATGGGGTCTTTTTTGCTCATTAATATGTTGATGTGGATTTGGCACCCACTGAGTGAGTAATAGCTGCACCCGAGCACTGTGCTCCCTGCTCCCCTCCTCGCTGGCTGCCACTGTCACACTGTGCTGAGTTTGGCTGCTGCTTTTCATCATCCTGCACCTCAGCAGTCAGAAAATTTAGCTGTGACTGAGAAGTCCTGCACAACTTGGGAATGGAGCCACAAGGATTTTATGAAATTACTCCAAAGCCTCCTTGGAATTTGATTAAAGACAGAGATTGATCATTATTTTGCTCTTTGAAGTGATCAGATTTTACAGCCTGAATGCGATCCCATACCCGCAGAGTTTGGCTTTATGAAGCTGTATGGACATTGTGGTTTCTGCTCTCTTGTTTATTCCATTACTCTCTGGAGCTTCTTGTGAAGGAGTTTTATTAGCAATATTGAGTGATGATGCTCAGTGCTGACAAAGGCATCAGCTGCAGTGGTTTGGCATGCTCTTCCTTTAAGGCTGCCAGGGTTGGAAAGTGTGTGGGGGAACCTTTCAGGATGCTGAAGACCTTGATGGAAACCATGAATTGTGATAGCCAGGAAAATTTCAGAGTGAGAAGAATTGCCAGATCTGTCTGGAATCAGGCCATGCTTGATGTTCTCCAAACCTGTTGGTGTTTCCATGGGCTCATGCCAAGTGTAGTGGAAAAACATGTGGGCAGTTCCCAGGAAATGGATGTGATATTTGAAACTGCTCCAGTCTTGGGCTGTGATTGTAGCTGCTGACCCAGAGATCTCCGGATGCTCTGGGTTGCACTGAGAGGAAGATTGTTCAGGTTAAACCAAGGTGTGTGGCAAGTCAGAGGTGAATGATTTGCTCTGCCTTTTTTTCATTTCTGTTTGTCTCTTTGAAGTAGACACAAGTGCCAGAGCTGCTTAGTGACAGGCTAAGGAAGGCTGTCCACCAGGGCCTGAGCTCTATGCCAGGTTCTCTTTCTATGGTTAGAACTGTGTGGGCCTTCCCACGAGTGTCCCATTTTACTGACTGTTTTGTTAATTATTATAATTCATTATAATGGAATAAAAGGACTTATTTTGAAAATGAAGTGAATTTAGAGATATAAATATAGTAGAATAATTATAGAGGTAGACCTCTATTGAAATTCTCTTTGTAGAAAAGCCCTAAGACAGTGAGTTAGGCATTTTTGGAGCTCTGCATCACATAAATAGAGCCAATTCTTTTAAAAGCCAGGCCTAACCCTTGAAATTCAGAGCAGTGATCTATGCCCAGAAGGCTTGTGTAATGTCTAGAGCAGGGTGAAAACCTTTTTTCTATTATGGTCTCTTCTCCCAGAGAGGCCACATGTCTCATGTTCCAGTGAATGTTGGTGATGATCCCACATGTATGGGAACTGCTCCTGCATTCATGTCTTGGACCAAAGGCAGTTACACCCTCTAAATGTCTGTTTGTGTTCCTGAAACAAGTATAGCTACTGTGGATTGACACTGGTGTAACTGGGACTGGAACATGGGCAGCGTTTGATTGAGACAATATAGCCCATGCTGATGGTCTCTCTTGGAAATGGGAGCATCTCTTCTACAGTTCTTGGCCTGGGTGAACCACACAGTGGGATGGAACATTCCCTCTTGGAAGGGTCTGTATTTTGTCCAGTTATGCTTGGTCTTGCTGTGGGCTCTGTCCATTGAGTGAAAATGTAATGAAGCTTTTGAATTTAAAATTCAAGTAGAGTTTTTCTTTTCAGCCCTCTTGTTTTGTCAAGAGAATGAATTACCTTTTCTATTTTCTCCAATTTTTCTCCCCTATCTTTGTCTTTGGAAAATAAAGGAATTTAAATAAGATTGTAAAATTTATTTGTTTTAGCAATTATGGTGATTTCCCTGTTGCTGACTCTCCCCCTCATTAATGTTAGATGAACTTGGCATCTAGTAATTACTGGCTTTCACTTTTCAGCCAAAACTATTTTCTGGCTCCAGCAAAATTTGCTGATTTCACTGATAGTGTTGGGAGAGCTGCTTTCCACTGGGAAATTAGTTCAAATATTTTCCTCTGACAGCTTCAGGTATTTGGCAACAAGACCACTCTGCATTTAAGGAGAAGGGGCTTGTCATGCTGTTTGAGATCAAGGAAATGCAGTGCTTTAGGATGGGGTTAGATCCATGTCTTATCTGTGTTAAGTAGAGGTGTCGGTGACCCTGCCAGCTAAGCTGCTGTGTCTTGATGAGTAGAAACCTCTTGCTGAGGCTGCAAAATAAATTCAGTGCTGCATTCTTCAAGTTGTCGATGAAGGAACACACTCTTTTGCTTAACAACTTCATTTCCACTGTGAACAAAGTACTACAGAGCTTTAGTTTTAGCAATTATATTCACCTTGGCTGCTGCTTTGTTGCCAGAGTCAGAGGCTTTTCAGGGTGTTTATTTGGATTATAGGTGTTGTTGCCTTTTCTTGTACATGTGATACTGTTAGTCATCCCGGTGACACTTCATTCATCTGTACAAAGAAATAAAGTCCTAGCTCACATCTGAGTATTGCCTCATACAACCCAAGAGGGGAGCTGCTACATATATCAAGCCTGAGAGATCTCACGTGGGTCCCAGGGGATGGAGCTGAGATTAGCCTCTGGATTTTTTTTTTTTGTCTTTCATTTATAAAAAAATTTCAAATCTCTTCCTCTCTGTTCTTAAGGCAAAGCTGAGTTGAATGTAGAGAGTCTGTGTGCAGAGGGTTCCAGTCTTATCTTTGGTCCCAGTTTGATGAGAGCAGTCACCACAGAAGCAGGGTGTAGACTGGGGTGGGGGTGGAGGGCTTGTCTTCATTTGCATCCCCTTGCAGCAGAGGCCTTGAAGACTTAGCAACAAATGAGATGCAAAGAAACAAGGAGAAAAAGAAGATAATAAGGCAAACTGTCAGGCAGTGTGACAGTTTTGCAGAAATTAGTGATGCTGAGTTGCTCTCTTCTTACTTGGTACCAATGTGCTTTCCTGGTGCACGTTCAATTTCTCGATGTGTGTTCCAGGAAATGATAATGCTTCCAGGAGTGGGGGCTCCCTCATTAAAGCTATCTTGCCCAGATCCGTAGCTTCTGATTACTGGAAGTCAGGGGAGATTCCCTGGGGCTGTCAGAGTGGGATGAATTTAGCAAAGAGCTGGGAGAATGTGTTAGTATTCATAGCAGCTTGTCTCAGGGCTATGTGTTAATCCCGAACAGAGGGCACTGTTGGGAATGAATATTTTGTTTCTAGATTAAATGTTCTTTTGTTTTCTTTCATCTTGCAATAGGAGGCAGTCAATCTCCTTATTGTACATGCAACCATGTCTGTAAAAACACCCTCATGAACCTCCCTTTTGTGGTTAGAGGGCAGATAGATCTGTGTGAGGTGGGGTGGTTTTGTCTCTGTCATCTGCCCCCTTGGGAGCATCATCTTTTCAACCTTCTTCCATTCCTGGCTCTTCCCTTTGAGTTGTGGAGCTTCCTTCTCATTTGAAGGGTAGCTGCAGGTAAAATCCTTGGGCTCTTCTCCACAGGGAGCTGGAGGTTGGTGTGCTGCCTCCAAGTTATTTCAAACAAAAGCAAAGTTCAGGCATGCTGGAAATCCCAGGACAGGCACTTAGATGAGATATTGATGTTGTGAGCACGCTCAGCTTTCTGGCCATGCTTTGCTGCTCCAGAATCTTTCACTGACTTTGTGTCCTTTGCATCCTATCCAAGCACCTTGTGCAGCAGCACCTGGCTGCACGAAACAGCTGCTGTGCTCCCCAACAGATCAGGCTGTAGCCCAGTGGTAACTGCAGCAATTTCAGTGTGGTTGGCATTTATTAAAGAGTTGGTTAATACTGGGGACTGAGCTCTACAGGCCTTTTGGTCCTGTTGCTAGATGTGTTCCTGAATGAGCATAGGGCTTGCAGCAAAATAAAATGATAATTTAGTTTCTCAGAGTGATGGGATATTTTCTTTGTCAGTTGAGTTTAGTGGGACTGAGGGGTTCTGTGCCACTCAGAAAACCAGTCTGAAAAACTCTGCATGCCCCAGTCTTCATGCCTGCAGAACGTGGATAATGACTAAACTTGAAAAAGTTTTGATGCTCAGATCAAAATGGATATGGAAGTGCAGTTAAGTGTAACTTTATGTAAGTCTTTTTCTGCTTAATATCTTCATATTCAGAATTATGCCAACTGTACCAAATATTTGGAAAAATTTGAGGTAGAAAATGCCTTTCTGGCACAGGGTTGCAAATCTATTGCAGCATACAGCTGGGCAGGACAAGAAGATCTGTTTAAGTGGGTAAAAATTTCCCTCTACAGTAATGAACTGTGCTGTGAGTTTACCAGCTATCTAATCTAGTTTCCATCCCTTACATCAAGTGATAATCCTCTAGCAAATTAGGTGCTGTTAGCAGCGTTTCTGTCAGCCTGGGTCTGGCTGCACATCTAGGCAACCTGCCTTTGAGGAATTTCCAAATTTGCCCTCGTCAGTCATGCTGCTTCCTCAGCCTCTGGAGACTGCATTTCACATGTAACACAAAGCTGAGCTGTCTGTCTTGCTTTTTAAATTGTATTTATTCTGCTTTTCCTCCATCCACCACCTGCCAAGGATGTTTGGCCATATCTAGGGATGGCTCCTGGGCTGTTTTCTTGGAATAGCCATTGTAATTGGCTTTTTGGCATATCCTGTCCTACTTTAATATAATTCCTTCACTGTTATTGTGCTTGCACAGGGGCTTGTTAGTAAGTGGGTGTGGGATCAGAAAGCAAGATGTGCAAGCCAGGCTGTGATGCTGGTTTCTCTAGGGCTTTGTTGTAAGGTGAGGCTTGCTGGCTGTAGGGTGTCTGTAGGATGCTGCTGTGTCCCTCCTGCTCCCAGAGCCAGGATTGCTGTGTGGGGATCCCTGTGCAGCTTTGGCAGTTGGCACTGCCCTGCTCTTTGGGGCTGCCCCTTGCCAAGGGTCACATATTGCCTGCAGAAATTCAGTGACAGGCAGCACTGCAATGAATGCCATCCAGTTTCTGTCCCTGAGTAATTAAGAGGGAGAGTGTGGCTTTTGGCCAGGGTGTGCCATCTTCTGCCACCCATCTGCTTCCCCCACTGTTGCTTGGAGCAGCTGCTTGTCTCCAGGGGCTTCCAGGCAGGGCAAGACAAGGGGGTGTAAATTCCTGACTACCCTTCAATGCCTTGCCATGGACATATTTAGTGAGTTTTAAGTCCTCAAGGTGCCATTTTTCTGTGCTTCTCTTCTGCAAATTCATTCTGCGGTGTTTAATTGCAAGCTGCAATGGTGGTTCTTGGTACAGAGGTGGGAGTGAGGGGGGTTATTTCACTGTTATCTCCCTTTGCAGCTGTGAGCTTCTTACAGAAATCCAGCTGCTGCACAGCTGGCTGTGGGCTGGAAGTGCTGCTCAGCAGTGTGCAGGGAGAGCAGCATTGAATTGCACTGCAGGCAGATCCCTTGTGCTTAGGTCTTGGTGTGATGGGCATGCTGGAAAAGCCCCCATGGACAAATGGGAAGTCTGTTCAGCACTGTGTAAAGCAAAACCACTGAAAAAGGAGCCATTGCATTCCAGGAGCAGGTGATGATGGCAGCCTCTGCAGTTTCAAAACAGCTGAGGAATTCCCCATGGATATGACCATGTGCAGGTTTTTTTAATGTGACTCTAACTCTAGGGTGAATTGGCTCTAGAAGCTTTTCATGCCCCCTCGGTATAGTAGTATAATGTAACATTTTTATTAGCTGTGGCCCTGTACTGTGGGATAGTGCTGCATGTGATCTGCTGAACCTCAACACCAAGTAAATGAAAGCCAAGAAGAAAGACACCCCTAAAGTTGTGACAGCTTTGCAAACTCGTCTCTGGATGCTGTACCCCAGTGCAAACTCTACTGCTTCCCCATCTGCAGCTTTCCTCATTCAGAGTTTCCTGCTGAAGCCCAGCAGATTTCCTGTGAAGAGTCACTGCTCTGAGCCAATGTGACAGTCGGTGTGTGACTCCTGTTTCTTGTCTGCCTGTCACCTCCTCAGCCTGCCACTACCCAGCTGGCTGGGTTGGCCACTGGCGAGCTCTTTAACTTCTTTTGACATAGTGAGTTAGTCAGGCTCACAAGTCAAAGCTGAAATAACATACAAACTTTGATCTGGGCTGTGATGGTGTTTTGGGGAACATTATGTGAGTAAAGGGGCAGAGGTCCATGAAGAGAAGGGTTTTTTTTAAATATATTTCCCTCTTTTTCATGTGTAGGACCTTGAAGTTGAATGGAAAAGAACAATTTGGGGATGGGTGGAGGGAGTAGGAGAAGTAATTTATACAGCCAAGTAAGCAAGAAGATGGAGGTGGTTTTTTGGGCTGTGCCATGACTGGATGGATTTGTTAGGAAGTGCAGCTCTCCTCTAGTGTAAAACATTCCCATTTCACTGCAAGAGAATACTGACACAAATCTACCCATCCTTCACAAAAAATCATTGTGGAAAGGTGTCCTTTTTCCAAGAGGTAGTTGCTGCCAACCAAGAGAGTAAGTCCATCTTCCTGGCTGACTGTGGTGACCCAGGATTGGAAGGGACCTCTGGGGTCTACTTTCCCTGCAAGTGAGATGTTAAAACACCAATCATCCAGGATAACGCTATTTCAGGAGCTCATTGATTTTTAGCAGAGGGAAGTGAGTTAAAATGATGAGTCACTGACCTATTCGAAAATGAACAACCTCCCCAGTGCCATTAGGAGCTGGTAATAGATCATCCTGGACAAGAGCTGGTAAAAGGGGATTAAGGGGTCTCCTCATGCCTTGCTGGTGCTCTACATTGTGTGTGGCTGCTGTTTCACTCATTTTTATGGGTAAAAAAGCAGCACACCTTATATATAAAAAAAAACCTCGTGATTGTAATTGGAATTTTAAGTGTAATCCATATTAGTCCAGCTGTGATTGTTACAGACAAAGAAAGGGTGTTATGCCCTTGCTAAGGAGATGTGGCAGTGGTGGATAGTGCAGTTGGAGATGCTGCATGTCTCCCTTTAGAGATCTCCTTGTATGGGGATATCTGAATTAAACTGCAGGGAATTTACCTTCAAGATTTTTTCTTGGTGAACTTGTGTCTGACCCCTCTGTCCCCTCCCCTGCCCAGGATGAGGAGCTGCTTGCTTGTTCTGGGCTTTAGGCAGCCACAGGAGATGTGGAGAACTGAGGTCTGGCCTCCTCAGTAATTTGTAAAATACTCTGGGATTCTTCTTCGTGAGCGGTGATGAACAAATGTAAAATGTTAATTTTAAAATTGAATAATACTGTAATTTTTTTTTTTTTTGCTTCTTGCACTGTAGGCCAACATTGAGCCCATAGCTACTTGGTCTTTCACTATTAAAATGGCAGTCCCTGCCACTTGATCCTGCCACTTTCCTATCTCTGGTACCTGCACAGGGCTTTAGGATAATAGAGTGGAAGTCTGGGACTGAAATATCTTCTCTGTTTTGTGCCAAGTCTTGACTTTGGGAGTTTAGTCAGTGTTGTGTGCAGATATGATCAATAAAGCTGGTAGTGATGTACTTTTCTATTAAGTCTTAGTTCATTGATTTAAGGAGTTACCAGGAACTAGGGGAATAACATGGTTAATTAAGTTAATTGGATTGTGAGGTCCACAGGGATTGTGCCTCTCTTTGTGTTCTCTGAAGCACCTCAGACACCTCTGATCACTATAAAATAATGACTTTTTCTTTCCATACACTGTCAGTTTGAACTATTTACTTGATTTAAAACTATCTGCATATCAAGACAACAAATTTCTACATGGACCATGGAGTTATGGCTTTGTAGCCTTTGGCTTTAGATGTTCAGGTAGAAATGGAAAAGGAAACTTTTAATAGAATTTGGTTAAATGATCCCAAGGAGTCTGCATCCTTGTATTTGTTTGCCAAGATGTCTTGCTAAGTTGTTACTTATGCTCTTAGCAAAAAGCCTGTGGGGCAACTTCTAGTGTGTTTGTATTTTCTATCTTGGCCTTAGAGCTAATTCTAATTATGTTCTTCTTGCCATCCAGCAAGACATAGGAAGAAATAATGCATTAGACTCTAGATAGATGTATTCTGTGACATCCATTTTTCAGGAAAGTAAACAGATTTCCCCCTGTCTTAAATGGAAATTTATTCTGGGTATAAAAAGTGAAATCTTGCACAGAGGTATTCTTCTGCAGCTTTTATTTATTCTAATTTATAGCTCCTCTTTTTCTCCAAGGGAATTGGAGTCTTAAACCTCCCATTATAGGTCTGTAATTTATGTTTTCAAAATTCAATGATTGTTATCTTTCAGTGTTTTATGAAGCTCTGCTGTGGAGGTGCCCAGGTAAGGTTGTATATTAAGTATTGGCCAATTTGCTAGGAGCAAAACTGGGATTGTAAATTCCCAGAAACATTCTCAGTCAGCATGAGCTGGTTCTCATGTTAATGTCTTTAACCTCTTTTGAAGAATTAGGGAAGATGAGCTGTGGAAAGATGGACTGGGTGAAGCTATTATGTGGTGGCTGGAAAACTGTACTTGTCTTACTTGGGTAGTGATAAATTGTCACTATCCACAAACAGATTGAGTGAGATTCCCCTGGCATCTGTTGAGGGTCTGGTAAAAGTCAACCCCTTCTTTAATGACCATCTGAAGGAATAGAGAATATGCTCATTACATTTTTATGATGGCAGGAAGTTGAAAGCTGTTACGAAAACACTGGGGAGGAGAGCGTGGGCTTGATCTCTTGAGACACCCTCAGGAATATTCTCTGATTCCCATGACTTTATAGGAAAAGCAAGAAGTAACTGATACAGAGGGTACATGAGGACTGCATTCGGTCCCTGTATGAATTAGGATTTCTTTTACTTAGAAAAAAGGGGGATGAAGAGAGAAAGCACTTGTGTGCTGCTTGGCATTACAACCATCAAGTGAAGAAAGCTGTTGAAATTGGATTTACCTAGTAATTCATTCTGAAACTGTATCCTTTAAAGATTTAAAGCTAGACCTGAACTATCTCTGCCTTCTGTGTCAGCCTTTCCAGATGTTCTGTGATTATTTCCCATGTTTCCAGTTCCACAGGAACCAAGGACTCATCCTCATCTGAACATGGAAGTTAAACAGTTGGCTTTGGTCTGTGGTGGGGTGCTTTTTCTTTTTTATGTGAGTTTTTTTCTGGTGGGTGGTTCTTCTGGTGGTGATTTTTTGTGTGTGCGCATGTTTTTTTGTTTTGTGTTTTTCTTCTCCAGAAGTGTAACCCATGGTAATTTAGGATATATCTGCTGCCCCAAATCCAGTAGTGAGAGTAACTTAGTGTTTTTCCTCTTTGCTTGGCTGTTGTTTTTCTTACTGCCTTTTTTTTTTTTCCCGAAGTGAACTGTCACACAGTTCCACTATTTCCATTCTGCTACCTGTGATGATATAAATGGCCTACTTCCTCTCTTGCTCCACCTATTTGTCTTGTCAGGAAAACATTTAATCCTAATTCTTCCTAGCCCAACTTGTGTGTACTATTCTGCTGCACGTTGATATGAAGCAGTTGATGTAAAACTAATTTTAATGTGAGGAATTTGACTTTCAGTATTTTTTTAATTACCAAATAGAAAGCAGAGATTTTGTGTGGCTTTTCTTATTCCCAAGAGAAAAAATATGTCATTACAAAAATCCCTTCCTGAAAAGTTCTCCACAGTTCTTCCCAGGAGTAATTGCTGCATGTGGTTGGTACAAAATCAGAAGTACTGAAGAAATGCCTACCTTGACAATAACTGAACTCTGTGAGGACAGGTTTTCTGATGCATCTGAGTGTTGCATGGGTTTTTTTTCCCCCCAACACATGGATGTGTGTTTTAAAATCTTGCCTGCAGACATCTGTGTTTGCAGAAACAGCTGTCACTCGAATGAAAGACTGTCTCCTTGTCTGCTGTCTGATGTAGGAGTAATCTTGCTGTCAGTAAGTCAGGCACACCAGTGCCAAATTGATTGGCTGCACTGTGGTTGGATGGAGGCCAGCGAAGGTGCCGGCAGTGCAGTGTCCTTGCTCTCTGCCAAATTGCCATCCCTGTGGACAGGAGGAGCAGGAGAGGAGGGTGCTGGCATGGTCTGCCACTGTTCATCGTGGGTTTTGGCAGTGAGCATCTACTGTTCTTCACCAGTTCTCTGCAAAGCTGCCATGAGATGCATGACCAGATACCCAGGGCTTGCCCTCAGTGTTTAAAGCTTGCCAGGTGTTACTGCAAATGCCTCTCCAGTTTCTCCCCCATCTTGCCTTAGAGTCCCATTATGCAGGATTAGTCCAGCTGCTGCAAGAACCTCATCCATTAAGATAGGAGTGTCTGCTTTATCAGCTCTTCCCAATGTTAGCAAAACCCCTTTTCTCTTTAATTTTCAGCATCTGGCTGTTACAGGCTCTCAAATTAGTTTGGGGAGCTTGTGTTTGTGTGGAGCTGAAGTAGGGCAGGGGAAGCAGTGCTCCTGGAGGACAGGATGAGGGCTTGTGGACATTGAGTTTCCAGTTCTCCAAACCTGTGGAATACAAATCTCTATGGTATGGAAAAAAACTTTTAGCAAAGTCTTCTGGTTGTAAGTATTTTAGATCTAAAGAATTGCATTATTCAGGCTATACTCTTGCAAATTACATGCAGAGCTGAGGAGATCTGTTTCCTCTTCCCAGGCTACTGATTTCTCTGGGAGGCTGCTGTGTTTCCCTCTCTCAATAACTGATAGTGGGATATAAACTACTGACACTAAAGCACTTCTTGTGAGCAGCATAGGTATTACCTCCCAGCTTTTGTGCAGTGCTGGTGTGGGCACTGCATTACCTGTGTGGGTACTGCCTGATTTCAGATGGAAAACCTGAAATCCTGTCTTTCTGGCAGCAATGATGGCTGTCATCACAATCCTTATCCCAAGGGACACAACAGCAAAAATAAATCTGTTTTAACCCCGTCCAGCCTGGAATGCCATTGCTACTACAACTGCTGTTTGAAGGGCAGCACATCTTGGGCTGTGAGATGTCCTTGGTTTCTCCAGCCTGCAGGAGAAGTTGTCACTGAAAACCTCACAATGGAATTCCAGAATGACAGTGCTTGCTTGAGTGTTGCAAATGTTTGTTTGAAAGGAATGAACACCAGTGCTAGCGAAGGGGAAGAGGCCACAGCAAAGAAGATGAGCAGAAGTGCTGGTGCTGATCCTCTTGGCCAGGACCAGAAGCTGCACAGGGCAAAATGCAGTGAGAAATGATGGAAATCCCATGACATCTGGAGGAGGAATGCTGAAGTGCCTCTGAAGGAGAAAGATTGGCAGAGGGAATTAAGGGCAAGGCACTTGCAAGAGCTCTTGAGCAGAAAGGAACTCAGAAGCTGAACGTGGTGAAGGGATGTGAGGTCAGATAGGTGCCTTTTTTCTGTGAGTCCCCAACTCCCCATAACTCCATCCTGAACACCTGCAGCAGGGAGCCTTTGGAAGCAGTCGTTTTATATTGTCTATATGCATAGGCTGTTTCAGGCAAAGCACCAGAAATCCATCCCAAAAAAAGGACAAGAAGAAAGGGAATAGTAAAGCACCTCCAAACTACTCCAAGTGCTGCCTCTGCAGTGGATACAGTTTTTAGCAGCAGAAATCACCGCATTTCAAAAAGCAAAGCAAACGGGAGCACCTGAGTACTGAAATAAGCTCTGAAATGCAAAATGAATCCTTGCAAGCAGCTCAGCAGCAGCTCATTTAGTTCTCAGGATTTTTTTGGGGAGGGAGGGAGGGAAGGAACAAAACAAGATTTAAGCATTAAAAAAAACTTTGAAGCAGACTTTCCCCACTGTGAGAATTCATTTGCAGCAAACTACTTAAGTCTGGTAGGAAAACTTGGGTATAAAAATAGGGAATAACAGTTTAAGGCTGTTTGAATTGGCTTGGGAGACTGAGCAGTGCAGTGTGTCTTTCTTGACATGGAGTTGCAAACAGCTCTCAGGGCTTTGTCCCCACCCCCTTGGTCCCCCCCTTGGGGGATTCAGTCCTCCCTGTCCACAGTCTCCTTATCTAACCCACTGCAGTAGCATTTGTCATCTGTGAGCTCAGTACCAGAGCACAGCCACCCACACTGCGTGGATCAAGCCTTTGCCTGTCCAGAGCCACTGTTACTCAGGAAACTCACCAGCCACATTCTCTCACTGATCTGCCTGTACACTTAATGCAAGGTACTTGGCAGGTCACAGTGGATGTGAAAGCTCACCTGTCTTCTGCTCTCAACATGGTGACCCTGGAGTGTCTAATGTGATTCACTTCACATTATTCCCAGGGTTGTTATTGACCTCTTCAGGGGCGTTTTAAAATTTTTATGGCTTCTTGTCTGCTAAGTTCTTATGTCATCTTTGTTGGTGTCCCAAAGCTCTGATGGACACTGTGACCAGAAAGAAGAGGCTGGAATAGCTTTGTCTAGAGCTTTAAGACTGGGTTTTGGAGAATGAGTTAATAGAAGACCAAGTCTGGGGGCAATGCAAGAAGGCAAATACAAACTGCTGGCTTTATCTCATGATGGAAGGATGTGGGAGTACCTTTTAGAAATGCTTGTTACAGCTTGATAAAGTTTAACTTTGTGAAAGTGATAATTTAGTAATTCTGGCCTCCAAAATGGATCACCTTACCTCCCTGCCCAAATAAGAATTGTAAAATTCTTGGCTCTGTTGTGGCTCAGGTCAGAAGCAAGGACAAGGAAATATGTGAGGATTGTCCTTGTATCTGACTGTTGAGCATCATCAGGCCAGTTTAAGCTTATTGTGTAGACCTCAGTCCTCTGCCACCCCTTTGATAGCACTTTCCATCTTTAGGCTTTGTTTTTTGTTTTTTTTTCTTGTGCAAGATTGAGGTGTCACGTGCACCAGCATCCTTTCAGTTCATCACACATATGTAGCTACAGTACTGGCAGTTTTCATTCCCTGTCAGCATCATTTACTTCTTGGGTTCCTTTCTAATAGTTGCCCAACGCTTCATTTTAAGCAGATGATTGGAGACTCTGCTTGTTGGCAAGCTGCAAGTAAAGATGCTGTTGGATGAGATTTGTTTGCCTGACTTTGCCTGTGTGCCCCCCATCCTCATTGCAGAAGGGAAGTCAGTGGTTTCTCTCCTTTTGCCCCATCCAGATACCTGCATATCCGTGGGCATCGTGGCTGCAGGGGCTGCTCCCCCTCTGGCTCTAAAGGGGAGCTGGGCTGACCACCCTCACTGCCCAGTGCAGTGCTCTGGCCAGGCATGGTCGGTAGTAGGTGATGGATGGAACAAACAGGCCCAAGCCCTCTGTAAACCTGGCTGTGTTTTAACGAGGCAGGTGAAGACATCCAGGGAGGTTGGATGTCCCCAGCCAGGAAGCCCCTTTGATGATTTTTTGGCAGGAGGGAATGGAACTGGAGATTGGATAAAAGTGGAATTGGAGTTGTTCTTCAGTGCAGGCTGTGATTAGTGATTCAGATATGCCAGTCAGTCCATTAATTCCTAACCTTGCTTTTCAAGTCTTCAGAGATCTCACTTTCAAAGCAGAAGGCCTGTGATGGTGGCTAAGGGCAGAGAGAAATGAATGATAGAAAGATTTGGTGTCCCATGTTGGAGCAGTGTCTTGGCTGACTGGCAGATGGCCTCTTTCATCTTTGTTGGCCTACTCAAAAGACCAACTACTTGGTGTAAATCCCTGCTGTGCTGACTTTTAAAGATGTTCATTTAGGGTAGTCCCTTCTGCCCATGTTTCCTCCAGCATGCTGCAGGCATCAGTTTAATAGAAATAAAAATTGATTAGTGTGGTCCCTAGTGAATCTTTCAGGAGTTTGGCAGCAACTGCAAATAATGTGTGTGCAGCTGTTTAGTGAAAGGGTGAGATGGCTGTTATTCCTCTTAAAAATTGATCAGTGCTATTCCTGGGTATTGATCTGAGCCTCCTGGACAGAACATGAGCCAGCCCTGTCCAAGGGCACATGGATGGTACTTCTTGAGGAAGCTGGAAAAACAGGTCACTATCTGGGACAAGAAAGTTTACTCTTGGTCCCATCTTTTATTTTAACATTTTTTCTGTAAGAACGTTCCCTATAGTCATGCTTACAAGTTTGAGGTATGGGAATCCCCAGTGTTTGGCACCTCGTGGAAGCTGTAAATGGCTCTGTGGCTGTACAGATCTAGCACATGTCAATGTTTTATATTTGCTTAGGGGGGAGCATACACTGCATCTCCCAGGCATAATTCCTGTTGTAGTGGATGCAGGCAGGATACCACCACACCAACTGTTGTATTTATTTGATTTGTGATAAATGGATTTACCAAAGTCTATATTGGCCAAGTGGGAAAAGCACTCTGTCTGCAGGTGACTCCAGTCCTTGTCAGCCTTTCCTCTTGCTCTTCATTCATAAAAGTCCCCGTGCTTTGCTAGGCTCCCCCTGAGCTATGTGTGTATCTCTGCTCTTAAATGAGAAGGGCAGGCAAGGTGAGGTGAGGAGGACCTTGCCTAAGGAAGAAACGTGCCCACAAACCAGAACCAGGGAATGCCACTGCCCTGCTATGGCACTAAATGCCAAATACAGCTCCTCTTGTCAGCAGGAGGTCAGAAGGGATGCCCAGTAAACAGTGACCTCTGTCATGTATTCCACTTCCTTGTCATCTCTGTCCTCTCCTGAAAGCTGAGCTTGGCTTTTCCTTTGTAATGAAAGCTGATCAGGGGAACAAGATATCAGGGAGGGTTTTCAAGTCTAGATTGCTTGGTATTTAGCCAGGTATTCACATGCTGGTGTCTCCTGTATTATACACCCCCTCTGCTGAGTGCATTGTGGCTGCAGAGCCTCTTCTTTCCTCTCAGGCAGCGCTGGCTTTTGGGAGCCCTTAGCTGGATGCTTGGCTGAGTCAGATGTGCCAGGGACTGACTCTAAAACATTGTATGCAATAACAGTGTGATCTCTTCATCTTATCTTGGAAATCTGTGACCAAGCACTGAAAAGTAGCAGGGTTTGGGCTGTTGTGGTTTTTGTGGTTGTTTTTAGCTTGTAACCCATAGTTTTTAGCTTTAATCCACCTTGAAATAAAGAGTGAATACATTTCTGTTGTCTTTATGCCCCAGGGAAGTCTGTGTATGAAAAGAGAAGGTTGGAGAGTTCAGGAGTCTGTTGCATGGGATTAGCTGGGAGGCAGATGGGGACCTTTTTTATTCTTTTGATAGTATACTGAGTCTCTGTAGGGGTAGTAGCTTTGTCTGTGTTAGTAACTTTTCATGGAAATTTATCTGAATATGGACCCATCCATCAGGAGAAACAAGCTCTGTCATGCACCCAGCTGTTCCTGCATGCTCAGTAGCAGGAGGGCCATAACACTCACTGCTGTGCTGGCTCTAACAAAGCTCCTGGTGCCTCTCTTCACAGATGCCCCCAGCAGAGCCCAGGGTGCTGTGGGGCTGGACATGATGCCTGGTAAGCGCTGCTCCTAAATCCTAGGAAGTGGGGTTACAAGTAGACTGGGCTGTAGTGTTTCTGAGCTCACTGATGGAGGAGTCCAGCTCAGCATGAGTGGTGGGTGGGCTGGGGGACAGTGCCCAGAGCCTGGGTTTTGGCACGTGGGGAGCCAGCACCTGCACCCAGCCCTGGCTTGCCCTGCTCGGTGCAATGTGTATTAAGTGCTTGTCCTTCAGCCCTGTGCTATTGAATCCCTTGTGAAGGTATTAATGTGGGAGGAAGGGATGACTTGGGGCTTGTGGGTAAGATTTGCTGTTGCTCTGAGCCAACAGCAAAAAAACCTCATTGGAATTGGAGGAAGCAAGATGGAGAGAATTTGCTAGCAGAACATTCATTTTGCAGCCAAGATTAGCTGTTGAGGAAAGTGCAAGCCAAATGTCCCAGGATAAATTTCCCAGTCCTGGAGCTTGCTGAAGGGACAGCAGCTTTGCAGGGACAGTCAGTCCTGGTGCCTCCCATCTTTAGCATGGTATGGAAGCAGTTTTTCATTGCTGTTTGGTACCTCCTGCAGAAGACTGCAGCAAACTTTTCCTTGCCTTCCTCTTGGGGGTTTAATGACTGTTAATAATTCATTTCCTTCTTTTCAGGTTTTTTGGGCGTATGGTGGAGGTTTTTTGTGCAAATCTCAGTCCCTCGCCACCTTTACATCCTGTCTAAGATTATTTAATAACATCCAAATATCTGCACAGAACAGGGCTGCTGGCTTTTGGGTGATGACTGTATTAGCTGTGCTGCTGACAGCTCCTTGCATTTTGTGCTGGAGGATCGCTTAAACAATGAAATAAGCCCCTGGGGAAAGAGGTAGGAAGGCCGCTGTTTGATATTTAATGCTTGACTGCACAAGGAGGGCATGAAAAAATCAAACCCTTTGGGAAGGTGCCAGGCACGAGGCCCACACAGAAAAGGATGCTGGAGCTGCTTGGGTCATGTGCTGGCTGTTCCTGTCACTTCTGATGGGTGGCTTTGCAGTGACTGTGAGTGTGACCCCTGGGTGATGCTGTAAGAATGAAACTGCTGTTAATTGCAGCAGTTTGGTCCTCTGGTCCTGGCTTGGAAGGATTTCCTGAGAGATTTGCTTTACCAGATCAGGCTTCTGGGGTGTTAAACACAACAACCCCTGGTAGGTGGCATCTGAAATAGCTAATCTTCTTACATCAAGATGTATTTTATGTGCATCTATTGAACCTCTTACTTGGACCAGTGGGTGATGGTCATTCCATACCAGAAAACATATTTCTGAATTAGTAAGTATTCAGAGGATGAAAGAAGAAGAATTAATGACATAGAAAAACTTTTCTGATGTGAAAGAAAGACTGGGAACCTGCCCCAAAAGGGAGATAAATAAGAAAGGATATCAGTAAAATGTGTACCACAATGGCCAGTCTGGGGAAGGCCAAATGGGAGTCATTCTGTTTTTGGTCCCTTGTTTCAGTTCTTGATGCCCATGAGCTGAGATGTGACACCACATAGAGCTGCCACCAGCCTGTTTGGTTCAGTGTGTCATCCCCTGGTGTTTTGGGGGTGAGCTCTTTGCAGGAACAGGGATGCTAAGAAATTCAGGTTGCATTGCTCTGTATGGCAACAGAACATTTCTATGCACAGTGTCATCTTTGTCTTTCTCCTTTTAACGATATCTGTAATGAGGAAGGAAGGATAGAGCTTTTTTTTCCAAATGTGAAAGAAGGCCTGGATGGCTTCTTCCATCAGCAGCATTAAAGACATAAAGGCTTTCATCCTTCAGAGGCTCGTAAATCTTCCATGAAAATCAGTGAAATGGCTTCAAGTGATGGACATGTGACAGCAGGTCAAGCCTGACCTCTGTGGCTGAGACATTCACAACAATCTTCGATCCATTAGCTCAGCCATGGCTGGGCCCATGTCTCATCCATCCCTTAGATCACTCACTGGCAGAAAACAACCTCTGTGCTCTATTTTCCCTACTTATGTAGGGTTTTTTTTTCCCTGCATGGTGGTAAATGAGTCACTTTCTAGGAGAGGAAAAGACATCAGGATATGTAAGGAGTGTGCTGCAAACCAAACAACATTATTGGACTAACTTCCTAGGAGTGGCAGGTTTGTCATTACTCATATTTGGATTAATGAAACAGCCACCTACTGAGCCATGCTGTGTGTAGCTAAAAAGCGCATCATTGCTGCTGTCTTTCTGCACACCTGATCTTATAGAGTGTTGGGCAGAGACAGAAATAACACTTTCATGGTAAACTCATTTCAGAATATCCAGGTAGTAATTTTACTTATAAAATGAAAAACTCATCAAAAAGTAATATGAAAGCATGACTGCTAATGTAAATGTGTGTGTTTATATATTAGAATTTAGGCACTCATTATGTTTAAACTGAACTGAATCTATCCAGCATGCTGAGTCTAATTTCTAACATCACTTGCTTCCCAGTATTTCTGCTGTGTCCTGTTACCAACAAATTTTTCAAAGCAGTGGGATGCATCTTATGGGTAGGATGTGGAGAGCTGGAGAGATTTGTCCAGGTTGCAAACCTGTAACAGGGCCTGGTTTCTGATGGTTTAATAGACCATATGTCCATCCTTACAGGGATGAGAGACCCCTTTACAGCCTGAAGCTTTGCAGCTTCTGGGATTTTTGCTGTTTTTATGATCTGGGGACAGGTTTTAACCCAGAGTAGTTTGAGGTGGCATAGAAACTCAATCTTTCCTAAACTGTTGTTTTCACACTGTGAGTTTTTTCTTTCTTCCCTTCAATAGAACCTGGGCAGTCTCCTCCCTGAAATAAAAAGTGATCTTGAGACTTTATGGCAGGCTCATCATTTTTCAGAGTATTACTCTGCTATAATAGTCATCAAAACACTAAGGAAACTGTGGCAGCTTTGCTTTACGTTAACTCCTGCTAGTCACTGAACTGTAATCCTAGTGTTTACAGCAGTATGAAAGTGTCATTAAGCTGATCATAAATCACTTGGTTTGTTGGGAAAGCTGCTAGGACCATTCTGGTCCCACAGAAGAAGTGTTTGGTTTGCAATGACAAGTTTAAAAGCAGCTGTGAAAAAAACCCCAGTGCAGTACAAGAAAGAGGTTGGCATTGGCTGGGAGGGGTCAGTCCTGCAAAGCTGGAGATGAAATAATTTAGTCAAAGTAGGTGTGTTTGAATCCTTACTGGGCTTTGTTTCTGGGTGTCTCTGGGATGACTTTGCCTGGAGTGGTGTAACTCACCCTGTGCTGCCTGCATGGACCAGAGTGCTCCAGTGGCCACTTACTTTTTTTTTTTCCATGTACAAAACTGGAATTGCATTTCTACCCTCCTATCATTCTTGGTACAGAATAAGATGTTTCAGGTGCATGCTGAAGATGTACAGAGTTCACCACATCTGCTGGAGCCACTGCTGCAGGACTGAGCAGTGCTCTTTGACTTCTTGCAACAGGCCTGTCTTATCTGTCACCTGAGTGTGATCCCTTTTGTACTGAAAATTTCAGTGCTAAAAGCTTCCAGTTGGACAAACCTGTGTGTTCAGAGCGAGGAGATAATTTGAAGTCAATTATTTCATACTCACAAATTCACAGCCTTTTTAAATTGTCCTAACACCCATGCTCTCCCTGTTCAGGCTGCTGCTGTATGAGGGATGACTTGTGACCTCCAGCCTGTGTGCCTGGGTCAAAAATGGCAACTGCTTGCTGAGTGCTATTGGGCAAACATGTCTGAAGATCATGAATTAAGTAAATCATATGTGGATTAAAATAACATGCCAACTCTAGGACATGTAGGAAAAGGATATTTTTTTTTCCTCTCACAGCTCAAGTCTATTTGACAGGGCTGCTGGAGTGGTAGACACTTCGCTTTCATCCCAGGAGTTCATCTTTCTCTGTGCCTGAGTTCCTCTGCTTCATTTAAAATGGGTCTTCAAATCGGTTTTTGCTAAATTGCTGCAAAATCCTGTGTGGATGCTGTTCAGTTGATTTAATCTTGGTTTATGTTGATTTAGTTTCTTGCCAACTTTTGCTAAATCCATTTGAGACAGAGTTAAATCAACTTATGAGTGTCCTTGCAATTTAATTAAATCGACTGATGTAGCTAATGTAACTGATTGTAATTAAATGCAAGCAGCTTTTATATAAAGACAAGCCCTGAGGGTGTTCAGGAAATCCCATCTCGTGTTCCCATTAGCCCCTAAAAGGAGTTTGCTCACAGTTTACCATCTCTGTCTCTGATCCTTGTCCCAGAGCAGAGCTTTGCTGTGTTGGGCTATGCCTTGTTTTTTAACAAACCCCATCCCTGGGGGCTCAGCCCCACGCCTCTGCCCCACTGCTGCCATCCCTTCCCTGCTTGCTGCCCTGGAGGAGTAATAACCTACTTAGGTGGTTCTTATGAAGTCAGTCATTCTGAGTACTGACTTTTGCTTGGAAATGCATTGCTTTTTATTGTTCTCAGCCTTAAACTGGACACAGTGGTCTGTAATGATATAATCTTCCAAACAACATCCTGATCCCATGCCCCAAAGGCTGCTTATTGATCTCCAGTAGGAGTCTTGCTATTTAAGAGAGCAAAGATCCTGTGTTAACAGGAATTTCTGTGATTCTGAGTGATGAAGAGAGGACCAGATGGGAGAGCAGCCAGAGCAGGCTGTAGCATCCTTCCCCCTTCCACCCCCACCCAGTGTTGCATGGACTCTTTGCAGATACAGCAGCAAAGGGAAAGACAAGGAATATCCCTCTTCTTCCACCCCCTGCTACTAATGTCCCCAAAAGTCTGGGTATGAGCAGGGGAGGCACCATTTGTGACAACGCACACTTTTAATTTTCTATTTTTTTCTGCTCTGTTTCTAGCTCAGTTCACACATTAAGAAAACATTAATAGCCTCTGATGATCGTTTCATGCTCTGTTTGCATCCTTCCTAATGGGAGTGCTCCCTCAATGAGCTGAGGTGCCATGAGCACACGTGTCACTCAGTGAGAAGCCCACGAACAAAGAGAGAAACCCACAGGGGCTTGTGGGGCTGTTCATGCCCTGGTGCTCAAGGTTGTTCCCATTAGCCCCCAAAAGGAGTTTGCTCACAGTTTACCATCTCTGCCTGTGATCCTTGTCTTCAAGGGATTTCAGAGATTAACTTTGGGCCCTGGGGACTTGGACTGGGCTCTTGTGCTGCCTCTGCAGCCAGATATTCAGATGAAGATGCTTTTAGAAGGGGCATCAACCCTCCATGGGTTTGCCAAGGGCTTCTGGGCTCATTTTTTTATTTCTCAGCTGCCTCTTCTTCCAGCCTGGGGGAACCCTGATTTTTTTCTTGTGCCCTATTGTCTCTTTGCAGCTGTGCCATGCCTGCAAGAGCAGTGGGAGAGTGGCACTTGGGCTTAGTGAGATGAGTAAAGTCATCAGCCCCAGAGGTAATGAAGGAGGAAAGTGGCCAAGGAGAAACCCAATGTGCAGGGGATTCTGAGGTGCACCCATGGCTAAGGAATGGGAGCTCTAATCAGGTGGTGAGGTGGGAGCAGCAGAGCTTCAAGAGTATCAATGGAAGGGAATTTGTGGGCACAAAGGGAAGTGACTGGCTTAAAAAAAATTCATTTCTCTGGGTGATTATTCATAGAGGGATAGAACAGAGGGGGACATGCCAAAAACAGCTTTTCCAGAATGGAGGTACTGGTGGAAACTGGAGTCATCTTATAACAGCTGATTGTAAAATCCAACTGTCTGAAGGCTCCTAAGTTCCAGATCTCAGAGCACTGTGCCAAAGGAGACAGGGCAGCCTTTGGCTGATATATTTCAAGAGAGTGTTGGAAATGGGCCAGGCTGGATGGCTGAAGTGAAGCTGACATCTTGCAGAATAGCTGAGGAAAGCTGAGCAAGGAAGAGCTGAAGCAATGAACCAGCAGTCATGAGGCTGCTGCAAGCCTTTGGGAGTGAGGGAGGGAAGGTACCCTGAAAAGCACTAAGGTAAAATTGAATAGGATACAATCTTTCTCAATCTGTGGAAGTTGAGTGGGGGAAAAAAATCTTAAGGGACAGCCCAGATGTTCATCTAGGTGTTAGGTGGAGCAGATAAAACCATTTGCACCTAAAAATAGATTTTGATTCTGGAAATGCTATAGCAAAGAATGATTTCAAAACACTGAATTTTGTTCATTTGTTCAAAATCCAATTTGGTGTGCTCTGCTCGCCCTTAAAAATGCATTTAGATTTTTAATGAGTGAAAAAATTTGGAAAGTGATTTTGATTATTTTGATGTTGTTGAAAGAAGTACTTGCAGAGAAGTTAATGAAGGAGAGAAAAAAGGATATTTATAACATTTCTCAGCCCTCTCTCTAGCACCAGGGAGTGTTTTTGTACAGCAGGATCACAACTGTGTTGCCAACCACCATCAAGGCTGAGGAAGGAAGCAGAGCAGAGATGGGGGCAGCACAAGAGGAGCATGTGTGCCTCTGAGGTGTATGCAGCACCTACATGCAAGTCAAAAGTGCACTTAAAGGATGAAAACAGCCTGTGAATGCTATAAACATGAAAAAAGCAGGGAGGCTGCTGTGCAGGGGTGTGCTGTGAGATATTCTGAGCATTTAGGGCAAAACCCCCTATAGCAGGTTCAGCCCAGAGAAAAATAGGTGGGGAGAGAGGGAAGGGGATTAAAAACCCCCAGCAGTGAGTGCAGAGCCTGCCAAATGCTAGTATGAAACATGTGGGTGTTTCATACTCCTTTAATTGAAACTTTTTTCCTGTGTTTTGAAGATTTAGTTCCCTGAATTTTTTTTTGTTGCTCTTTTGTTTAGCAACCCCCCCTAAAAAAAACAGTATCAGTTTGCTACAAAAAACCCCCACAAGTGAGTTTCCTTGGAATGTTAGGCCAAGATCTTCTAATGGGGGGAGAAGACATTTTAAGTTAAAAACTATGGTCTTGCATGAAAAAATGAATTTCATTTTTCCTAGTTAAAAAAAGCCCTCACAACACCCTCTTGTCACTGTAAGTGTATCTTTAATTATCTGGAAAACATGGCTCTATCCTGTGGAGGAAAAGAGCAGGGAAATCAGTGATTACATTTTAAGGAGTGCACTCAATAGAGATTTCCTATTTTAGCTGTGGAGATGTGGAGTAGGAAGGGAGAAAAGGAGGGAGAGAATGGACTATAGAAAAAAGAAATTAAGGGAAAAATGAGGCATAAAGCAACTACTGCTGGGGCAGTGTTTAATTTATTTTTTATTCTGCTGTATTTTCCAGTAGGATTCTCTGCTAGAATGGTTTTGAGGAGAGGGATAGGATGTGAGCTTTCAATACTGACATTGATGTAGTTAACATCTCTACATTTTATAAAGAAATGATTGAATGAAAGAAGTGAATAAAATCACTAACATTGACCTGGCCATGTGTGAACCCCTCTGCTGCTTCTGGGTAGCAAACTTTCAGTGTGAACCTGAGTTTATTTGTGAAATTTTTTTTTCAGAGGCTCAATACAATATTTGAGAACAGTTTCAGCAGAGGCCCATCTGTGGGTTGCTAATGGCAGGAAGGAAGGGGAATGAGGAGTGTTAATAAGTATCTTACTCAGGGATCTGCAAATCAATATGAATTCCCAAACAGGTCAGGAGATGGACAACAAATAATGTACATGCACCAAGTGAGCATACCTATGCAAGAAGGGAGCATAAGGTCATTCAAGAGGAATTGGGTGGGTTTTGAAATGTAGTTTTATTTCATTAAACTCCAGTGTTTTTCAGGATATCTTTCTCAGCCACACAGATCCTGCCGCAAGCATCCTTGTGTTTTGCTGCTTGGTAGACTATGAAATGTACTCAGTCACAGTGCTCTGTCCCTGACCACAGAATCACACTGATCTCCCACTAATAACTGTTGTTATTAATTTTTTTTTTCAACTTGACCTCTACATTCCCTGTGGAACAGGAGCAAATATATATTCCCAGCACAACTGTGACATTGCTGGGCAGTAATTTCTTTCCTCTCTGTCTGCTCCCAAGATTCATAAGCCTGGTTTTAAAACTAAAGCAAAAGGCATGGCGGATTTGTGTAGTGTCTTCAGGGGAAGGTTCTGTTCCTCCATGGAGTGCTGGCTGCAGGATGCTGTTGGATTTGGTGGGGAGTGAGCACTGTAGAAACTAAGGCATGGGCACTGTGTGAGTGCTGCTTAGGTGGTGGTTTTTGTGTGTTCTGCCTTGCCAGGGCCAAATTGGTGGGATTTCTTCCCAGAACATGCTTAGAATATGGCTATAAGTAAAAAACTGGTTACACTTTTGTCTTTGCCCTGAGTCCTCCTAGAGCTGTTGAAGTTCTATCTGCTCCATGCACACAGAGCCTACTCTTTAAAGCTGTATTTTTCCTCTCAGGTTAGACCATGTTTTTATAATGTTCAGCTAGTTTCTGTTACAGGTTTGTAAGCAAGGAGACCCTCCCTCACAGAGAGAACCCATATTTCCCTGATGTTGCACTAAGATGTTTCGCAGAGTGGGTCTGATTAACGCAGCCCACTGATGGAGGCTTACTAAGGACAAGGTTTGTTTTACAAATATGTTCAAAATTCCCCTCCCAGACTGTGCAGTTTGAAAGGGAAGTTGGCTCACTGTGGCCATTGCAGCACATCTGCAGCAGCTTTCTGGAGAGATGCAGCTTTCTTGCAGCACTACTGCTTCAGCAAGGTGATTTGAGCAAATCCAAAGTCTTGTGCATTGTGCTCACCCTGGTAAAGAAACCTGCACTGGGGAAATAATGCTGCAGCATGGAAGCTCTACTGGGAAAAGAGCATTCCCATGGCCTTGCAGTCAGAATTGATGACAATACAAAGAGGATTGATTGGTTTGAACGTTTGAACATGTTGCAGGCTCTGTTGGCACTGAAGCTGGACTGGCACTGGGGGTGTGTGTCTGTCATTAGGAGCTGTGAGGATCCTGCTGCCTGCATTAACCAGGGTTTTCTGCCTCTCTGGCCCCAGGGTGACAGGTCGGTGGCTGTGGCAGTGTTTCTCCCCTCCCTGTTGAAATGAGAATTGCCAGCAGCTGCAGCAGCTGCTGTTTAAGCTTCAGGTCTGAAGCTCAGCCGTGAAGGATGGCTTCCCCCAACTGGGGCTGCTGCCAAAGGGAGGGTTAATTTTGCATCCCACAGGGATGTGAAAATGGGAGATTGCATCAATGGGATGTAATTGCTTTGGGGATAGGTGACCCTGTGGGAGATGAGACACGGAAGCAGCAGGCTGAGGTGCAGCTGGGAGGGCTGCCAGGGTTGTATCCCTTCCTGATGTACCGCTCCATCTTGGTGCTGGGCAGCCTCGCTCAGCTCACCCCCGGGGCCCAGGTGATACTGGAGAGAGGAGTTTAGCAGGATCTTTCAGTCAGAAGGTGCTTTTTGCTGTTTGGCTTCTTATTTTGCAAAGCCAGTAGGCGTTGAGCCCCAGCTGCTGGTGTAAAGTAAAGCACCACATTTTTGTGGTTTTAGAGTTACCTCTTAGAAAAGAAGATTTGATAGTACTGTAGGTTTTATGTTTCCATGCTGATAATAGAAGGAAAGTGAACCCAGGGCACTGTTGTCCCTTAGCCTTTCTTTCTGTGATGGCAGGTCCTGTCCTGCTGACCCATGGAGAAAACAAAACCACTGAGTCACTTCAGGAGTTGTTGTATTTGGCTCGTGGTTTGTGAGGTGGTTTTTAGGCGCTTGATAGCACTTGGGTTTAGCAACTGTTTAAGGAATGTGCAACTTGTTGTCTACTTCTCCATCCCCTCCAAACACTGCTGTTTCTCAGGATTTTATATTAATCCACAAAGAGGCTGAAACAAAGTGAAGCAGGAATAAGCATAAGGAATTAGTTGTGAGGTAACCTAATAGCTGTTTGGTACAACAGGAACTCACTTGTGACCCAAATTAGAAATAAAATTAAAACAACTCTCAAATGTGTTTTCTTTCTACTTTCCTCTGCTCCTCTGGGAGTTGAAATGAGAGAAGATATGACAAAATATTGAGCTGGAGCCTGCTTTCTTTGAGTCTGGTCCTACTGTAATCCTAACTGCTTGTGAGTGAGCAGGGTTTGAAGGATCATAGGCCATGGGTTTTTGATTTGCTCTTTAAAGAGATTCATGTGTGAATGAAGCATCCCTGGCTGTGTGACTCTCAGCTGGTCTTTTGTGAAACTCTGACTTGATTGTGTGTTATCTCTTGCTGCATAAACTGTAGCTCAGCCTGCAGCTTTCAAATATGGGTAATTTAATGATGCTACCTGGTTTTTCTACAACTTTTGTGCAAATTTCTAATTGGAGCTGTTGTACTTGAGTGTGTTAGACCTTGCTGTGGCCAGAAATGCCTAAGCTTCCAGCACAGCCACGTTTCCCTGTACACCTGCATTTGTCTGCTGCCACAAATGAAGAGAAGGGAGCTGAGGTCAGGATGTAACTGCAGTGACAGCTATGGGAGAATCTGAATAAACCCCTTGCTGTAAGGAGACCTGAGGAATGAGTGATACAGAGGTTTCATAGGTGCACATGCAGGGCTGAATGCTCGCTCCTGTATCTTCATGTCCTCAAGGAGCATTAATCCATTGCCCTGGGCCCATGGAATTGCTCTGGTAGTAAATGTGCTGCTAATCCTGCTTTCCCCATCTCTTGGCACCAGCTGTGCAGTGGCAGTGTTCTGAATTTAATTTCATTTTGCTATTTATATTTTAAATATTTTAAAATAATATTTTTATTTAAAATTTATTTTACTGTTTTTATTGCCCCCAGAGAAGAGCAAACAGAACTTCTGCAGGTAAGAAGTAGGAGTGGAGGTGGTTTGGCCACAAGAAGTTCTCAATGGGATGTGGAGAAGTTACTGCACAGAACCACCTGTTTTTAATTAATCTTTTGAACAAATTTGGTTCTAGCAAACCAATTCCATTAACAGGCTAAGCAGAATAATGACAGGCACAGCTGCTATAATTCCTTGTTACGCTTCTAGTTAAAACAAAATCCTCTTTGCATCAGGAAACTCTAATCTAATGTGTTCATTATGAAATCCTTGGTAGCTGGGCACATCCAAATGTTTCACTTGTGTTTTCATAATTTTTCCCCTCCCTGCTATATGAACAAAGTATGTAAATGATGAGATGACTTCTCCCCAGAGAAACAGAGCTAATTGGTGCATTAATGTTCCTGGGATAAATCAAACTGAAGTCCCCTGCTATGCTTAGCTATAGGCTAGCGTTATATACTAGTTCTAGTGTTTGGAATGATTTCAGTTGGTTTTGTTGCTCACTTTCCAGGCAAACCTGTGTTCAAATGTTCAGTTGCTGTCTTCAGAGAACTGGAAAGTGCTTGAATTGTGGTCTCTGCTACTGAGAAAAAGATCCTCTTTCAGACCATCTCTCTCAGTTGTATGATCCCTGCTAGTACTAAAGGATGGCCAGAGAGAAGGGGAAGTGTCAGTGTGGAAACTGGGTGCTTGTTCCTTGTGTGCAGCCTTCCCTCTGCTCCTGCCTGCCTGTCCTGGCTGGGTGTCCTGCTCCTTGAGCACTGGCTGCAAGTTGGTGATGCTCTCTTCAAGCCCACCTCTGCTTTTGGCCTCTCCCCCACCCTTCAGCTGTGAGTTGCACATGCAGCTGTAAACTGTGCAAGAACAACAGTCCTGCTTCTTTTGGTTTAAATGACATGTCCTTGTGTGTGCCCTAAATCACCAGGGTACCTGTGTCTCTGGCTAAAAGGCCAAATGCTTAGGGAGAAGGCAAATATTGCAGTGCTGGGGCATGAATGATCAAGTTGTGGAGTAGGCAAAATATGAAACTCAAGGAGGCAAGAGGGGAATGTAGGTTGAGACCTGACTCATGATCTAACACCCAGCTTAGCTTTTGAGGGAATGCTTCCTGCTTGTCATAGTTGCCATGTGCCTGGGCAGGGAGGTTTTGTGTGCTGCTGCCCGTCGGAGATTTACAGCTTACCCTTGAGATGTGACGTTGCTAATTTCTAAAGTGAAAGTTTTCCAAACTGGATTTATCACCAAGAAACAGCTGAGGTTTCGTGGATTAGACTCAAATCATCCACCCTGAGAGGTAGTGTAGAAGGAGGGGGGTGCTGGCATGAGCTGCATTTCCTCCTTCCTGGAGCAAGTGTGAAGAGTTCTCTCTTCACTTCCTGGAGCAAGTGTGAAGAGGGAGCCCAGGTTCTCTCCTGACCCTGAGACTGGGTGCTGCCTTTTATCCATGCTGCAGTGTTATGATCCAAGTCTTTGCCTGTAAGTGGCTCTCTCCTGGGGTGTCACGTCTCACTTAATCACTGCAAGGAAGTTGTAAAGCTTTCTGGTCTTGTTAGCAACTGCACCATCTCCTGGTGCACTGACTTCAGGTCTAGCTGGTGAAACATCCCAGCTACCTGCTGTGAGGGTTGACTGGCTGGAGTCATGCCATGAGGATTTCATGTTCAAAAGTTGTGATTTACCTTCAGATGGGATGTTCTTGTAAGCTGCTTCAGTTTCCCTGTGTATTTTGGCAATGCATAAAAACCCATTAGAGCCCTGATGTGCATCTGGGGTCTCTTACCCTACAACCATAGAGTAAAATGGGTATTGTTGAACTCTTGGGAAAGGCCCTGTTGTGTTGGGGCTACAAGCTGCTTGTGTGCCCTTAGGGACCTGATAACAGCTCTGCCTTGTGTGGGTCCTATTGCCTGCTGCTGCATGTGTGGGGCAGCTCTTGCAGTCAGCAACCAAGCTGGCATTTGTGTTAGACTTACCCTGGGCATGGGTGTGGGGAAACAGGCTCTTGGGTTTTGGGGAAATGATGTTTTCAATGAAACAGCACAAGGGAAGGGAACAGGGAAATCTAAGTCACTGAGATAATTTTGAAACTGCCTGTCCCACTGTGAGATTTTGCTGAGTGATTTGAGAAGTGACGTTCAGCAAAGCTTATCAGCTTAGCTTAGTTAGAAAGAACAAGAAATTAGAGGGTGATGGAGGCCAACCTTCAGAGACCAGCTTTGCCAGAGAAGGCAGCTGCCAAGCAGAGCTTTGTGTGACTCGTATGCAGTGGAGCAAGACTGTGGAAATCCAAGTTTAAGTAGCTTGCTGCAGATAAACAAACACACAACCCCTGCTGACTGCATCCGTCCTCGAGGGTAGGTGCGTGTCTGCAGGCACATACACACACCCTCTTGGTAAACACATCCATATCTCAACTTTCCCACCTGAGGTAGCTCCAAACCTGCTCCAGAAAGATAAACTACTGCTGTGATTGCTCCCCATCTGGGATTTGTTTCTGCTGTGTTAGTAGAGAGATGCAGGTGTCCAAGCTGAAAGCTGCTGGGCATTGTGATGGCAGTGTCAGGAGGTGAGTGTGAGCAGCTGCAGCAGCCCTGTGAAGGGGATGTTGTACCCAGCTCCATCAGCCCTCAGGTCACAGTGCTGCATTCTTGCTATGGAACGTGCCCTTGTCTTTCCCATTGCTCTCATGCTGCCGGTGCAGATTGTGAAATATGTGGGTATTCAGCAGGTATCAAAGATAATATTGAGTCTGCTCTTTTTATGGTTAAAAATCCACAGCCACTCTTCTCTAGAAAAAATCTAGGGTATCCAATGAAGTTATGCCAGCAACATACTTGACATGGCAGCCTGATGGTAGAATCTGTTTGCTTCTCTGTGAATAAACCCTTGACACCTCATTTCACTGAAACCCCCAGAGAGTGATGTGCAGCTTCCTCTGATAAATACTGTCTGATCAACAAGGATGCTAAAAACAGCAAGGCCAGCCACTGCTAATTATAAAGCTATTTCAGCCAGGCCAGTAAAAGATGATGTCTTATCTACTCTCTGCTTTCAAAACTCGCTGTATTTGCATGAATTGATAACAATTTCTTAGGAACTTACATTGAATATGATGGCATTTGAACTACAGCTCCCGGAGTATCCAGCATAAGCAGTGCTCTCAAAATCTTAAAAAACCCCAACAAACCAAGGAAACAACAATAAAAAAATACCCCCAAACCCCACAGCAGCAAAGTAATAATCACTGTTAACATTTCAAGGCTTAATGCTTTTGCCATGGTACTTAATCGATAATTGAAATTGCAAGAGAAATGTAATGCTTGAAATTCATGCAGTTAATTTTATTGCTAGCACTTGTAATTTGAAAGCAATTCTGAAATCAATATCTATGTGACTTTTTTTTTGCACAGACCAGGAAAGCCTGGAGTAGGTTCAACCACAAACAGTCCAGTATTTAAATGGGAGCCACTGTTCCATGAGACATCAGGATTAATTCTACCCATTTTTTTCCCAGATAAATAAGATTTTCCCCATGCTGTCTTGGTGCATTTAATGTTTAAGTTGCTTGAGGTGGTATTTCTCAAAGGCTTCACATGCTGCTCTCAAGCTTTTGCTCTGTCTCACAGGTGGGAGTGCCAGTGGGGCTGTGGGAGAGGCCAGAAGGTTACAAAACTTCTCCCTGCCTAAATCCTGCTCTTTCACAGTGAAACTTGCTCTTGCACTGCTTTCCAAGCTCTAGATCGCCAGTGCTGCAGGCTCCAAAGGAGGTGTTCATGCAGGAGTGTGCTGGGGGATTGTACCTCTGTCTTGTGAGCTCATTGGGAATGGGCTTCTCTAGGGCTGACTAGAGAATGACTCTTCTCAAGTCGGGTACAAGAGCTTAAGCTGGAAAAGCAGTGCAGTGCTCTGGTTTTGTCTCAAGTCATTAAAGCTTCTGTAGTGTGTTTGCAGACAAGCAGAGAGGCTGACTGGGATGGTTGGATCCTTCATGGATGTCTGCCTCTGCTGCAGGTGTCACTGGGCCATAGAAAACTGGGCCTGAATTAATGCCTTGGGCCTCAGTGGCTTTGGGGAGGATCTTTGGGCAGTCCTGATGGGCTTCCCTGAGGAGATGTAGGAGACCTGGAAAGGCAGCCAAGGTGAGAAGAGTTGAAGTGGGTGTTGCATGCATCTTGCAAATATGTATTTCAGCAGGAAAGTGGCCTGACTCTGGTCTTAGAACTTCTTTTTTTGGGAGAGTACAGGCAGTTTTGTAACATCCCACCCTCTTCTTCCCAAACTGCTGTACCTTGGCTAAAACCCACCAAAAACTCATAAGCATTGAATCCAAAGATGTGTTAGTAGTTGCCACTGTAAATCTTGGTTTGTCTTGTTGGCTGGATATGTGACATCCTCATTACCTGAAGCAGCTCAGATGCATGCTGGCTTCTGAGCCAGCCCACCCTTAGACATCAGGAGTGAGAGTTGGCAGCTTGGATACACTCCTTGTGTCTTTGCTTCTTCTCTGTTCCAATGCAACTGCATTTATGGGCACAGCAATAAATACCACTTATTTTGCAGGCTGCCTTTGTGGTGCTGAAGTTCAAAGGTTCTTTTTGACGTGAAAATCTGAAATGACACATGCTGTGATCAAGAGCTGGAGCCTGGTTTGTGAGCCTGCAGTGTAAGCAGAGAGCAGCACGGGCCCTTCTCCCTTGAGCAGAGATTGGGACCAAAAGCTGCCATCCAGGCTGTCTGGCTGCTTATTCAAACTGGCATCCTCTTGATCTCTGTGGGAGGGCTGATAAATGTAAGAGCAGTGGTTTCTCTATATCAAAAACACCCAAATAAGCTAATTTTAGAAGTAACAATGATCTGATTGTTTTCCAAAATAGCGTTGGTGTGTAACTTCCAGTGACTGACAGGACTTTGTAGGGGGGGTTATTTAAATAAGAAAATTCTTTTTTTACCTTCAGTCTCATATTTTAATTTATCAAGCTAATTAACTGATCTTACCCAGGGACACTTCATTCCTGTGCAATATCCTCCCCCCTCGGTGTCAAGGGAAGACATCTGCACACAGAGAGGGTGTTATTCCCATCCTGTAAATTGTATGCAAGTATGGTGGCGCTTTCTCGTTCATTTGGCTTTAATCTCTCTCTTCACCCTGAGCTCAGCTGAAGTACATCACAGGTTCTGCAGCTAATTAACACGATTACAGCTGTCTGCATCATGTTGGGAGATTGAGTTAGAAGCTGTCAAGATCCCAATATACTGGAGTCTCATTACGGAGTCTCCAGTGCAGCCCCATATAATGCAATTCAAACAGATCAGGTTAAATTAGATTAGCTAATGGAATTCTCATCTTCTCAGTTTAATGTAATTCTGAACAGTGACTCTTTAGTTTACTTACAAAATACATGTTGCTTTGAGTTGGACCTGACCCTGCAGGTCTGAACTCCTTGGACCTCCAAGAAGTTAATGCCCAGGATCTGAACTGTGTGGGCTTGGTTTGTTGGTGGCTTTTGGGGACCTTGTTCTCGGGGATCTGGGAGTAACTTGGTGCTGGGAGAGGAGAGGAAGCTCTGCAGTGCTCAGTCTTGGTGTTTGTGAAGTGTCCCCAAGGGACTTGTATGGTGAATCTCTCCTGTCCCCAGTGACTGTGGATGGGATAGAAGTACAGAACAACTGCTTGTGCCATAGCTGCTGTACCTCAGTGCAGAAGGAGAGGGGTTAGAAAAAATAGCTTCTGTTGCAACATGCTTTGAAATGTTTGTTTTGTTCTATTAGCAACTCAGTCCTTTGTCCTGGTACTGCAGAAGGAGGAAAGATGGAGCAGGCACTTGATAGCTAACTCCAGTGATTGCTCTGCTGGGTTGATGCTCTTGTTTCAAAGTAGACAAATTTCTGGAAATACAGTAGGACTTGTTTCTTTGGCAAACTAGTCGGGAAGAGGGTATTGTGAAATACTCATTTTTTTTATAGCAGCAATGTCTTGCACAGTCCCTTTGCAATCCCCAGCACAGGCAGCAAAAATAGCAGTGCCAAAGTGAGTTAGAGCAGCCTTCCTAGCTTGATGGGGAGATACAAAGTTGTGCAGAACTCAGCAAAGCTGCTGAAGTGTTTTTGCTGTGGCCTGTTTTTGTGATCAACAAGGAAACAGGCAAGGTACACTGGAAAGTCCCTGCCTGCCTGTCACTGGCTTGGTGGTGTGACAGCCTGTGCTGGTGGAAGATGCAGGGACTGGAGATTCACTGGGGGTGCCAGGCTACCAAAGCCTGCTGGGGGCTGCTTGTGCTGAGGGAGGGTCCCTGGTGTGTGGCTGCTGCTCCTGGAGTGACACATGTTGGTGGAGGGTCACTGATCTTCTTCGTGAAAATGGCAAAAACTGCTGCTTTCTTTACTGAAAGAGTAAGTAGTGAGAGTAGGAAAGGATTTGTGTCCTGGTGTCGTCTTAGCAGCAGAGAGCCAGGGAGGCACACAACTGGTGGGGGAGTTGGATGGAGGGAGGAAAAAAGGGTATTTGTTGTATTTTTCTATCTTTACAGAAGCTGCTTCACTTTTTGAACTCTGTCAGCATGGCACCTTTTGCAATTAGTAAATTCACTTAATTTGCAATGCTATTGTGAGTGTGGTTACTTGGTGCCACTGCGTGAAGGTGCGAGAGCTTTTGAGAAGCCGCTAGGGCTGTGTTTGACTCTGATCCCCTTTCTCTGTCTTCTGAACAGCAGGCACTTTCCCTGACTGTGTGGAGTCTGAAGGCAGCACACCAGTGTCTGTACCACACTGTCATAATCAGAGTCCCACCACAGTCACATGAAGCATTTGATTCTCTTCCCCATCTTCCAGCAAACTGAACAAGTTTTGGTTAGAAGAAGAGTAACTTCAGGCCACACAGTGACACTCCTAAAGGCTTTAAGCTTTTTCTCTGTGTAGTATTTATTGGTAGCATCTGCTGGTAAAAATGAAGGTCTCTGAGCAAAATCCAGTTTTATTTTGAGAGGCTCTCCTTGCTGTGACACCTACACTGTGTCCTCTGTGGGGTTGATGGTTGGGCAGATACTTGTCCCTGTGTGTGTCTGCCTGCCCACCCAGGCTGATGTACCCTGTTCAAGGCATGATACACTTTTGCTGGTTATAGGGTGCTGCTGGGACTGGAAGACGTTGTTTCTAGCAGGACTCCTCTCTCCTTCCTTAACACGCATGTCTTCTCAGCTGCAAATCCCATTGCCAGCATAATAGTTGTTTTCATTGCTTCACTGGGAGTAGTGAGGTTAACATCTTGAGCAACAGCTAAAATAGACATGAGCAAATATCACAATAGCTTAATCTCCTGGAAATTACTCTTTTCGGTATGGAGTTCTGTTTCCTTTTTATCTCCCCCCACTTTTCTTTTAGAGGGCAGAATTACATTTCATTTACAGCTGAGCTCAGGATCTGTGGTTTGCTGCTTCTGCATGCAGAGTTACAGAACAATGCTCTAGATATTCTTTTGTCAAAGGGAATTTCCTTGTTTGAGGGTTGTGAGACCTTGGCAATACAGGGTGGAGAAGTTCAATCACATGGTCTTATCTTGCTTAAATGTGGCCCATTGTAAATAAGGCCTCTCAGCAAAGCAACATCTCTCTGGTCCTGCCTGCAGTGGAGCTGGGAGCAAGTTCAAGTTGTCATTGCAGAGAGGAGCAGCTTCCAACATACATAAATATCCAATCCTTCTCTGTTGATTCTATCACTTTCCCTATAAACAGACATACAGCCACTTTCCAAGTGAGCCATCTGGGTTTGACAGATGTCGCTGGCTTTTTCTGGACCCATTGTTAAATGGGAAAAAGGGAGGGAATATTCTGAATTGAAGGAAATAGCTTCTGATGGCAGTCTGCAATTTCAGGGGCTGGGAGATGAAATGCCCTTCTTTCCTTCAATTGCCATCAGCTTCATTGATGGTAATCTGCATTCTCAGCCTGGGAAAAATCACTTCTCGCGGGAAGTGCTGGAATTGTCACTTTTTGGGCAAGGAAGTTTTGGTGTACTTTTACCTTTGATGCTGAGCTAGTGGGCTTTTTGTACTGCTGAGGGATGTAGCATTGGTTTCTGAAGCTGTATGAGTGAGATCTATAAAGCTCTGATCTGGGACTTCATTCCCATACTCTGGATGCCTTTTATCCATCTTGATCCCAAAGCTTTGCAGACACTGGTATCGGGTAAATGTCCCCTTCTTTCAATCTGAGAGTTACATGTAATTGTATACTCTTGAAGCCTCTTGGAATAATATTTGCTTCCTAATGTAGAAAGATCCTCATGTCTGATCATTTCTGACAAATTGTGAAGTTAGTAAAGCTGACATTATGGCTAAATACCAACATCAAATATCAACATTACACTATCTTTATTCCTCCATATTTTTTTTCCCCCTTTTGGACTTTTTTTGTTGTTGATGAAAGCATGTGAAATACATCAACTTTCTGAAAGTGATGATATTAGAAATAGAAGGGGAGGTGTGTATGAAGTGCTAAAGGTCACACAAAAGTGAATTTCAAGGAATATATTCAGATGAGAGTCTGTGATGAGACTCTTTGCTTCTCCTTTCTAATGTGTGTGTGAAGTTTCAAGCTCTGACACACGCAGGTTTTGCTCTGCTTGGAGTTTTCTGCCACCTTCGTGGTACCCCTGTAGGTGGTTGTGAGGCATCTGGCACGGGAGACAGTGTGTGGTTGTGGACTGAATGTGGACATGCAAATTGTCATAATAAATGTGCTCTTTGGACTTTGCTCTCACTGAATTAGGACAACTTTGCTAAAATTGCAGATTTTATGCTTGCTTTTAGAGTTTATGCAATTAGCTTAAAAAAAGGAGGAGAAGCAGGGGGAGCACTGTAATTAATCCTGCACATGTGGCAGCACACCAAGTGTGAAACTGTCAAGACAGAAGTTCAGTAAAGAAATCTGTCAATACGGGAAGCCTCATTTCCTCCTCTGTTTTATCTTTCCTGAGAGAGGCAATAAAGGGTGATTCTACATAACCTATGTTCAACTCTGAACCCTGGATCCTTGTCTGCCTGTTGGAGAATGTGTGTGATAAGTCTTTGATGTGTAGATTGCTGCTGTGCTCCCAGATCTGACACCAACCTCCTGTTCCTGTTCTGTGTTTATGCTATAGAAATGTTTCTACTTTGTCAGCTTTAGATGTGTTTGTAACACAGAGGTGCCTGCCCTGCGCTGCAAACATTTCTGAAAAGATTTTGTCCCTACTGTGTATCACATAGTACAATGTTTTCTTGCAAATTGTTCTGGAATGGAGCTCTGGGCTTATGCTTTTATGTGACTCTAGGGGAAAATGGTAATTTCTACAGAAGGATTTGACTGTACAATAATTGTAAGGGAAAAACAGAAACTAAGTGGCCAGTACTTTGTATCAACAGACATTTTCTCAAGTTAGAAACAATTTGTTCAAACATGATTTGTGTTTAAGGTGGGATTTAGGGCATGCATGGGGCTTCAAGTACCTTTCCCCATCCATCTACCCCTTCTGTAGTGTGTGGCATCCATGGGGGCCTTTCTATAGGAGCAGCAGAAACATCAGTTCACTGTGTGGCCACCCTGGTGAGCTACCACAGCTCCCTTAGGTGTGGGAAGGTTCTGGCTTTTTTTTCTTTATTGCTCTGCTGGGCTCTGTCTTGGAGCTATGCTGTCAGCATTGGGTTCTTCTTGTGATTTCATTGTTCCTCACCTACATCCCCTTCTCTCTTCAGCCCCTCTGCTCTGCTCCTGTTTTTTTTCCTAGCTTGTCGTGGTGTGTGTTCTGTGATGGCATGGAAAAATCCCAAATTGCTTTGTCCAACCAAGTGCTGCAGCTCAGCCTGGGACATTTGCAGACCTGGCAGTCCATCTCCAAGAACTGGTCTTGTATTGGGGCAAAACCACTGGGAAACATAGAATGTTGTGGAGTTAAAACTTCAGTATCCAGACTGGAAGGCACAGAGTCTGTAATGCTGAATAATAGCAAGAGTGGTATTGGCTGCCTGATGCCTCTATTTTGCCCATCAAGCTCAGCTTGCTGGAGGTGCCTTGAAAGCAGGAGCTTTACTGGCTGTGCTGAAGAAGTGAATGTTAATATGAAGCTTGGGATTTCCAGTGGGCTCCATGGAAATGACATACTTAAATCACTGTAAATGGTGGCATTTCGTCGCCTCGGGGATGCTTGGAAAGCCCTACCCTGCAAATGTGAATCGATTACAGCTTTGTGAAGAGAAGTGTGATAAAGGGGTTTGAAAAGCTCAGTGAGAGATGGGAGGTAGTGTGTGAGGCCTCTGCAGAAAGGGATCTGTGTGTTTAGGAGCTGAAATGCTGCCTGAATCAGCAATGGGATGAATTGGATTTGTTTCAGGGGTCAGTGCCCAAACAAATATTTTCAATAAGACATTCACAAGCCTTTATTAAACCTAGATTAGGCCAGCCTGTACTGTCTGAAACAGTAAAGGGAAGAGACTTAAGATAAAAGGTTTGTATTAGTATTGATAGTTATGTTTGGGCAAGGGGTTTTTTTGGTCTTACATAAAGGGAAAATAAGTCCAGGAGGTGTCTTTGAGATGACAAAAGAGACACTTGGGACATAATTTTCCTTTTGCATGAATTTTTAAATCACCTGAAACTAGAAAAGCTTTGCCCTCAGTAGTGTCCCATGAAACTCCGAATTTCCTTTCAAGTGAAGACAGCTGCAAACAGAGAGGGAGAGGGCAAAATGCTGCTTTGAAGGAGTTAGCAAGCATGTGGAGCAGAGTGCTCTGTTGATACATCCTACTTGGATTTTTCAAAGATATTTATTAAGGTTCATCACAGAAGATGTTTAAGGAAATGAAATAGCTGTGAAAAAAGAGATGGAGGGTCTTTACTTAGAAAAATAGTTGGTTAAAAGAAGATGAACAGACAGTAGAAATAAATAATGAGTTTTCCTGGTGAAGGGAAGTCACCAGCAGAATACTGCCAGGTCTCATGCTGAGACCTTGTATCTTTGAAATATGAATCAGAGAATTGAAAAAGGAACAAAAAAGAAAAGTAATAAGCTTTGGCAGCACAACAAACTATTTGGGGTGGTAAAGGCAGGCAAAGTGCAAGGATGTGCAGAAGACTATTCTGAAATAGAATGATGGGATGCTAAAATGACAGATGAATTTCAGGGTAGGAATATGTGAAGTGATGCACATAAAAGTAATTCTGCGTGTACATAAGGCAATGAGCTGTGAGATGCCAACAGGCTCTGGGGGCTCGAGGTTCTGGGTTATAATGTAGAGCTCGGTGGGAGTATTGGCTCAGTGCTCAGCAGTGATCAAAAACAAATTGAACATTAGAAGTTATTAGCAAAGGCACTGGGAAGAAAACATGCTGCAGCTGTGTAAGCTTGTTTGCACTGCCTTCTGCTCTTTATCTCCAGCCTCTGGGACAAACCAAGAGAACTGGAAGGAGTCTCAGATCAGGGCTGCATCAGAGGTTCGGGGCAGTTTTTGTACCAGGAGTTTTCAAGGAGACCAGGGTTCCTTGGGCTGAGAAAGAGATGGCTAAGGTGAAAGAAATACAGCAGCAGTCTGTAAAAACCATCAGAGATGGTGAAGGTAAATAGGGAGTAATTTCTGGTGGTTCACCTCCGTCCTGGTGCTGGGGGCCATCAGATGTAGGGTGGGACTGCAAGTTTTGCCTGTGAGGGGGGGTATAGACCAGATTGTAGCAATGCGTGTGAAAGGAAGTGCTAACCATGGGTGCTTGTGGCCTTTTTGTAAATGTCTAGGAAGCCTTTAATGAAAGGTTAATTGAGCAGTGGATCGGCAGAAAGGTGTCCAGGGAGAGAAAAGGGAGAGTGCATGACTGGAGACAAATTGATTTTATTTCTGTGTACCATGGTAGGGTGGTAATTCATGCTGTTCCCTGGCTGATGGGTACTGAAATTGCAATGCTGCTGTTCAGCCCATGGCTGCCCTGCTGTTGTAGCATAGATGCCATTTGGCAACACGTGCCATTCCTTTGGCTTGGTTTGAGGCTGGAAATTCATCCTAATGGAGCACCTTCGTCTTGGGAGAAGCATTCCCTGGGAGAGCTGGGTGTTTCACAGAGCTGCCTTGTTGTGGGAAATGCTGAGCTCTGTCCCCACTAACCTTGTTGAGACCTGTTCAGAGTGGGGCTGGGAAGCAGTGGCTTTGCTTCTTGTCACCCCCTGTGTCATGGCATGCTGACACGGAAGAAGCAAAGCAGATGAGATACACTTCCAAGCACAGTATATGGGTCTTATCTCTGTTAATAAAAAGAAAAATATAAAAGGAAGCTCTGGAAGGGGGACTAACCTTCAAATTAAATTAATTTTCAATCTGGACAGATCTCTTGAAGATTTCAGTGGTTGCATCAAGCTGAGATCTTTCTCCTTGCTTAGGGCAAGCGTTATCTTGTCAGAATGAAATGTTTCTGGGATCTGAGTGTCTGCCAGCAACAGGGCTGCAGACCATGTCAGGCTTTTGTTTTGAAGTCTTTTATTTCTAATATAATTGTCTGCATTTCATGAATTATCCCTGAGGTTGCTGCTGTAGTTTTGTGTTACTAGGCTACACCCTGTGCATGCTGTTTTGGCTGCAGCTCCGTCTCTGACTTCCCAGTTCCCTGGGATTATTGTGGACATCTTCCTTTCACCTGATTGTGCAGTTATTTATGTGACCACATACTGTCCTGTCTCTTGGTGCCATGTCATGTTTGTGTGGGGTGGTTGACAGCCCTTTTCTGAAGGGTCAGCTTTGGCATGTGGGGCCATGGCCAACAGGATGCTCTGTTAGGTGCCTCAGGAACAGGTCTGCTCTCTCTACCATGGACTGGTTTCTTGACAGTGAGGGTGAAATAGAGTTGGGTTGGGTCAAAACTCACCAGGTAGATGCCAGATCTTATTTAGAACATCCTGCCGGGTGTTTTGTTGGCATTTGGGCATGGTAGAGACATCTGCATTGGTTCTTGTATGTGCTAAGGACATATGGCTGCCCTGAGAATAAATGAGTATTTTAATGAGCAGCTTATTGTCTGCTCACCTAAGCATTGGACTGAATGGATGTTAGTGCATCTGGCTTTGTACAAGGCTGAGACTACAACAGCTCTCCCATTACGCTTAAGCTCTTTGGATTTACCCCGGCTGTTTTTAACTTTCTCTCCCCCACAATTACTTTGGTGATATGGGAAGAGGAGGGAGAGAGGACTTGAACTGTGCTTTTGTGACGCTCCTTTTCAGAATATCAGCCCTTTTTTATATCCCAGATTGTTTTGAAATGCATGACCCTTATTCAGGCTTGAATCTACCACTTTTTGTTGATTGTTTGCCTCCATTTTTCTGGCCTTGAAATTTTGGATAATTTTAAATACCAGTGTCCATCAGAAGTGCTCGTTACTCCCTATTCTTTCTAGTTTATTAGCTGCCGGGAGGTCTTGCTATTAACTGCAAGCCTAAAAATTTAGCCTTGGTCAGGCAAAAAGTGCTTTCCAAGGAGTAGCTTAGGTATCTGGTGGGACCACTGTATTTACAATACCCCCAAAAGAAGTTGTCTTCTGCTGTCTGAGAAAACTACAACATAACTTTCTTTGTCAGGCCAAATTTGTAAGCTAGAACAATTTTCTTTTTAATTGTTCAAAGGTTTGTCTGCTATTGGCTTTTCTGAATTGTTGTGATGAAAAAAAATGTACCAGGGAAAATAAGCTGATAATTATAGGCTGAACAAATTCTCTCTAAATCTGGGAATTAATAAATCCAGAACAAAATAATTGAGGCAAATAAGATTTGCAATATCTTCTAATAACCCACTGGCCTGGTGATGTGTATGGGATACTGCAAAGGAAGATATTTAATGTGCTCTTATGTGCTTCATAGCACCAGCAAAGTCACGTTCTGTCTTCTGTGCTGCTGCTTGTGGACCAGCAGTGTTTCCTAAATGAAAACCTACATATGTTAGAAAAGGCCATAAATTTTACTAAGTTATTTGCTTTGAAGGAAAAGCCCTGCAAAAATGAATGAATCTGAAACTGTGTCCTTTTTTCAGGATGCTCTACTAATTCCCTGATGAACAGCCCAAGTGAAATCCCTCCTGGTGCAGGCAGGTGAAAGTGAGCAGGATGAACCCTGGTGAATGGTAGTGAGGAGGTTTGAGCCACCTTCTTCCCGTGGAGGTCCCCATGCTCTGTGTCCTCCTGAGGCTCCTGGATTGCAGAGTGGAGGGGTTCCCATGGCTCTCCTGAGCAGAGGGAGGGAGGACTGTGTGCTGTCACCCAGGCTGCAGTGGGCCCCTTGGTGTATTTAAAAGCGTTTTTTCCTCGCTATCGACACCAGCACAGTCTCATGAGCTGGCACTATTAGCATGTGTGCTTTCCCCTCACAAACTGTAAGAATAATTATCCTCTCTCAGCAGTGTGACTGTTTCTGTTCCCTCTGATTTATGGAGGTAAGGAACTCGTTTGAGAGGATGAGTCAGAAGTAATTGAGCTCTGGGGGGCTGTATTTAATGACTTCTCTCTTTATTTTTGCCCTGTGCTGCACCTCATGGTTACCAGTGCCTTGGCCTTCCAGGGTATGCTCATTAAAGCTTGCAGAGAACTCGGGTCTTGATTCATATTTAGAAACCAACCTGATTTTGTAAATCAGGAATGTGACAGTGATCATCTTCTTGTAATATTATCATAAATATAATATGATTCATAGTTGGCTATTCCCAAATGCTTGGAACCTTGTATAAAATACAGGATGGGTGCAAGAACTGTTCTGCAGGGACATTCACGTGCAGCTACTGCTGGAGGGAGGTTTGGCAGCTGTTGAATTGCAGGAGAGGTGCTGGGTTTAGTTGCAGAGCATGAATTGGAGGATTGCTAGGTATACTTGATGCTCCTGGAAAGGTAGCTAGAGTCGAGGGAAGGCTTGAAGGAACGGCTTGTGCTTTCATAGAGGAAGCCAAAGTTGTGTGTGAGTGCAATGCTGGTGCTTGAGTCAGTCAGACAGGCCCAAAACAAGCAGAGATTGATGGGCTGGGGCAAAGGTGGAATACAGAGCCATCACTTGCTGGATTGACATAAGCAATAGAAAGGCAGCAGATATATTTGGCATCTTACTGGCAGAGGTCTGTGGGCTTGACCTCCATGTGATGTTTTGAGAAGACACTGGAGTCCCACAGTGGGTGAGCATCAAGGCAGCATGAAAGACCAGTGCTGGGGTGAGCTGCTGGCTGATCAGCTGGCAACAAGGAATGGAGTTTTTATTACCCTATTGAAATAATTCCAGTCCTGTTGTGGTGGTGAGTGAGGCACTGGTGTTCACATGGGCCTCAATCTCAGAGGCAGGATTTGAGCTGAGGAGCTGAATAATTTCCTCTACCTTTCTAGAAGGGCATGGCAAAAATTAAATGAAACCAGCTAATCTGGAAGCCTTGGGTAGTGCAATTCAAGCTGTGATGTCTGCCTTTTTGCTAGTTTAGTTTCTTTTTCTTGTGCAAGTGTTTATTTTCTTTTAGTTCAAAACTCTCCCTGCTGAAGCTCTCTGGTGATGGGAGGCAGCGAGATGGCTCATGAGGTGCCGTGTTCCCCTGTGGTTTTTGCACGATGCCTTTGCCATTGGCTGGAAAGGCTGCCAAATTCAGTTGCTGACTTTTCCCAATTTGGGACTGACTGATAAACTTCTGTACAAGCTGCAGTGACTGATGACTCTGCTCTTGCATTTCCATTTCTATTTACAGTTTAATTTATGTCTCTCTCTTTCTGTTGAGTGCTTCTTGAGAACACTTCAGTGGCTTTTTCCTTCAAGTGTAGCAAAACTAAACAAAAGAGCCTGATATTTCTTTGCTGGACTGAAAAAGTCACTGTTATGATTGATAATGGTGAAACTGGTTTATAATTTATCCAAACAGTGATGCACATCATAAAAAACAAAGCAGGCAAACTCTGAGTCCTCTGTGGATCTGATTGCTTTGAACAGCAGATGATCTCTGGGGAACTCGGAGTGGGAGCTCTAGTTCTGAGGGTGCTTTGAAGCATTGTAAGAAGTAATCATGGCAACTAAGGTGATGGATCAACAATTCATCGATTTATATGTGCCTTTGATGGGTGGAATTGTCTGTGGCAAATGGGCTTTGCTAGCTTTTAGCCGGTAATCCCTCAGTTGTTCCCCCTGCTTATTTCTGCTAAACAGACTTCACTGTTTCAGAATTAATCCCATTAGTTAATTACAGTCTTATTTTCTCTGTGGTTTCTTTAGTCTGCCAAACTGTGAATGGTGGCATGGGTGGCATAGTATTTGGGTTCTTTTCTGTGCTGTGGTCAACTCAGATTTGGTGTGTGGCTGCTTGTTGGGATTAAACTGAAAACTGCAGCGTTGTGGACTCTTCAGCTCTATTTTTCTCAGGTGCACATACTTTTGCAGACAAGCAGCATGAAGAGTTTTAGGAAAGTAAATGAAAACACAATGAAAATCTGGCTAGAGCTAAAACCTAAGAAACATGCAAGCCAGCACTTGTGGAAAGATTTCAGGTGAAGCTGCCAGCCTCTCTAATACATTTTGCAAAGGTAATTTTCCTGGAAAGGAACTTAAGGTTTGCCATGCACACATGCTCTGTCTCTGGTGTGCCCTCTGGGTGATGTAATGCATCCAGCTGCTCCTTGTTGCAAAGCCATTCTTATGGGTGAAGGTCATACTTGGTGTTTTTCCCTCAGGGCAATCAAAAGATTGATCTGTCCATCTACCTGATGGCCTCCATCACTGTCCAGTCTGACCTGTGAAACCACACAGTGTCCTGTCATGTACAGCTTTCATGGATGGAAGAAGTTCTTTCTCTGTTGCAGATAAAGGCTGGTGGTGACTTACTTCCAGTCATGTTAAGTGTTGGGGAGAGACTGAAACTCAAATTCTCTGACCTTTGGGCTGTCCTTCACCACTGAGCTGAACTGCTGCTCGGACAGTTTTGTAAATGCTCACAGGTTCCTCACTCTGAAGTGCTTCCTCCCCCACAGATGGAAATACATTCCCATTTGTCTCTGTTGGTTTGCAGCTGGTGTGCCCAAGGCACCAGGATCATAGAGTATCTCAAACTGGAAGGGATCCATAAGGATCAAAGAGTCCAACTCCCTGCTCCTCACATCCAACAATCACTGTGTTAATCAGAGCTTATTTTGTACTTTGCCGCTTTGAACACAAATATCCCCAAATGGCTCGAAGATGGCATGGTTGAGTAGTCATGTGAAACAACTCCAGCCTTCCAAAAATTCCAAAATACAGGTGGCTGCTAAAAATGATGTTGCCTGGAAAAGTCTTGAGCCCATTTGATTTACTAAAAACAATTACTGCTATCAGACATCCCTGTGGCTTATGTCAAGGGATTTTGAAGGTTAGTAGTAGATTGCAAGTAACAGATTATTTTCTTATTACAGGCCAGTAAGGCTGGTCCCAAGCTACTAGTAAATCATTTTGGTTAGCAAGGGGAGTAGAGGAGATACAGCAGAAGGTGTGGAAGAGGTGTTTGTTGTGTCTCAGCCTGGAAGGCAGTGTTGTAATTCAGATGGCAGAGTGTAAGATACCAGATTGCTGTAAATGTGTTGCAATCCTGTGGTGTCAAGAGTTTGATGTGTCCCCAGGGGCTTAGCAACAAACTGCTCCATCTCCGTGCCAGACTTTGGGATCGGAAGGTATGCAGAAGCCTCTCCTCCACAAATCCACAGGGACAGGCTGGGTCCTTCAAGTAAATGGATTGCTTTCAGCATTCAGTGCAAGTCTCGTGCTGTTCTTGATGGCACTGCTGGATAAAAGTGTTCTCGTTGCCGTTGGCACTGCCTCGTTAATACTGCATGGCTCCCCTGCGACAGGGATTTGAGGATGATTTAAGTGTCGTTGCATTGTCTGTTTGGAGGAGGTGTGAGAATTGCAAGGGAAGCTCTGTCAGATGTACAGGACGGTGCAGAACAGGCTGGGGTGGTGTGGTAGGGGGCTGGTGGGGCTGGGTGTTGAGGGACAGGCAGCATGGCCAGGGACAATCAGCTGGAAGGGCTGCAGGCAGGACAGGCAGCTTCCTCTTCTCTGAGGTGGGTTGTTCTGGGAGATGCTGCTGGACCATGGAGTGCATCCAGTGCAAGGCATCAGCTTTTCTTCATACTGAGCGGAATCTGTGTTGTCCAAATTCACCTGTTTGCATGGACAGCAAAGAGCTGGCGTCTGTCCACTCTCACTGGGGGGGGAAGCAACTGTAGAGCTCCAGACTCCTTGCCCCAAGGTAGGGATGAAAGAAAAGGTAAAGGGGCCTCCCTCTAGGCCTTGGGGGCAAAGTCCATGGGAACACCCCTCCTCCTGCAGTGAGTTCTGCTTTCTCAGCGATGGAGGGATACATTTGTGCTTTTTCAGGCGTTGCTGTTAGCACAGTGCAAAAATCCCTGTGCTTGTTGAATCACAGTGGCTGTGAGGAAACGAATGTTTTCTTAAGATTGCCTCTGACTCGTCCTAGACCTTAATTCCTCATGCCCTTGCCAATGTACTGCATTCTGTCAGTGCCTCTGGCTTCCTGCATAAAGGGGGCTGGTGCTCCTTGCTCCTGGAGCAGTAGGGGCAATGAGATACTGTCAAGGCTTATGTGCTACTAGATCTCGTTCCTGAGTGAGGCAGGTCCTAAAGAAAACAAACCCTGCTCTTTTCAATCCCATAAGGGAGCAATTTTCTCTCTGACAAAGCCTCTTCTGAAATGAGAATGACCTGTCACTAATGAGTGCATCAAAGAACATCAAGGGGCACATGAAAGTAGCACAGCGTTTTTAAAATCGCTGCATTGCTATGGTAGGGTAAAAGGTCTTTTAAATTTGATTAAAACTCCTCTTGCTGATAAAGATACAGCCTATGGATGCAAATACTTTTTCAGCTGGTGGTATCTGGCCATGAATGTGTTTCTTCTAGATCTTACCTGGAGGGTATGTTGTGTGTTTTGATTTGTTATGCTAAGTAATTGCAAAATATCTTGCAAGGTTTGGTGTGGTGCCACCACACACATGATTACATTTCTTCCTTCCTCCTTCCTTGCCATCCTACATCTCCCTCTTTCTCTTCTTAATATTGTACATGCAAAATGAATTTAAACAGGCGAGTGGGCAGCTGCTAAACCCAGGAGGCTCCAAATGCTCTCTTTCCAGGGAAAGACCAGAAAGAAACACTTGGGGCTTTATTTGTCCCAGAATTTTAGGTGGAAAAATAAGGTTTGAAGATACAGTTACTATAACTGTGGCTATATATGATCTTTGTGGTTTGTATCCCTATCCTAATGTTTTTTATCAAGAATGCTGTAATTATTTTTTCCCCCTCCCTGTGTCTTGAAAACAGAATTTTCATTGGTGGAAGGAATAGGTTTAGGATTGTTCATTCCAGGGCAAACTGAAATTGGGAACCTTCACAGCATATTAGGACTTGAAGTGCCAAGACAGGAGACACACGCTCCCCTCTGGGAAGAGAGCATTCATGAGGGGCAGAGAGCTGGGCTGGAGGGTCCCTTCTGCTGCTTCTCTCCTGCCACCTCCGAGCCTGGCACGGACAGGACCTGACCCTGCTCATGCCCCATCTCCAGCAAACGTCCGACCCGTTGAGTTGGAGAGGTGCTCAATTATTTTGATGAGCAATTGCCTTTTGACCTGGGAAAATGTTCTGCAAACGTATCAGACTCCATCAGCTTGATGTGAACCAGCAGCGCTGGCAGAGGTCGCTGGGTGTTACTCTGCAGCCGTGCTTTGCTCTGCGAGGTCACGGACGGTGATTTTAATGAGCAGCCCTGAATGAGAGGAACGATTCTTGCAGTTGACAGGGGCCCTCAGGGCTGAGCTCAGTGGCCACCCTGCCCCAAGGCCTGGCTCAGCCTGTCCCCCACCATCCTGGCAGGGGCAAAATTCCCTTGAGGCTGCTCGTGTCCTCCAAGGAGCCACTCATCCATCCTTCCCCCTGATTTTCCTGCTGATTATACCTTTCATGGGAGTGTGTTTGTCCCCTGACGCCCTGCCTCAAGCAGGATTGCTTTGTGTTTAGTTGTTCTGCAAAGCTGGTGTTTCCTCAGAAGGGTTCCCAATGGCCTGCTTCCAGCTTGGTATCTGTGCCCTTATTACTATTCAAACTGAAATAAATAAATACAGGGAAAATGTGTTACTTTAATTGCTATCAGAATATGTTTGTTTTTCTCTTAGGAATGGGAAATAAGCAACCAAAATGTCATCTATAATTTTTTCCATGCTTTTTGCTATGAGACCTAGAATAGTCCTCCAGACCACTCCCCCTTCAAGCTCAGCTTTTTCCAGTTGGATCTAATAAGATTTCTGCCTCCCTTTTCCTCCCTGGGGCAGTGGCTAGCCTTGTCTTTGTAGTCCAAACCAGCAGCTATTCTGGGGTAGATCATGGGATAGATATTATAGACCAGCACTGTACATGGACTATTGAGTGTTGTTTCATAGATACGGTGATGAGAAACTCGCGTTTCCTTTGTCTTGTCCTCTATCCCTTTCACTGATTATTTATCAGCAGCATCACAGCAGTGTCCAGAGGCCTCTGATCAGGTTTCTACCATGCTAAATGTAGCTCAGAATTCCTTTGGGGTGTTAAATGAGGAGTATGAGGAAGAAGAGGGGTGGCTGTGGCTCTACATGAGGCTGAAGGGTCAGAAATATGAGGTATATGATGCCAGAGTAAGGAGCTTCTAAACACAGCATGTTTCTGGTGGCATCAGCTTCTTTTTTGTCCTGTTTGTGATAAAGATCTTTTGCTAAATGGATCACTAAAGAGAGTCACCGAGTTTAATCTGATGCTGCATCCCGATTACCTGGACTTGTGCTTGTAGGGCTTTATTTGCAGACAAGTATGTTTGTGGCAGTGTGCACAACCTCTGTGGTTGTGTAGGTACTTTCTCTGCACATCTCTACTGCAGCAGGATGCCTGTCCTGCTGCTATCCACGTTTGGAAGGATTGGTGCAGAGGGAAAAGGAAGATGTCTTGCTTGAATTCATATCTTGGTATCTACAGTGCTTAATTTTATTTTTGCATTGTCAATTAAGTATTGTTTTGTTGTATTGCCGTAACTCCCTCTGCTGGCTAATTTGACAGCTTAACCATCTGTTTTGATTGATTTTGCATCTGGATGCAGCATGATTATGTATTGGAGACTGCCTTAGGTGGAAAAGGTGATGAGTTTGTGCCCTGTTGGGGTGATATATTTTCTGGCTATTCTTACTGTGCAGTTTGCCTCTCTCTCTGATTGAGTAAACCCATTCCTCTGATCACTCTCCTCTGACTCACAGCTACTTAGTGAGTCTGTAGCAATTCAAATCCCCGTCAGAAGGGTTTGAGTCTTTGCTGCACTGCTGGGCTGCAGCTGGTAGATCTGTGGCCAGGGATGCCACCTGAGGCTGTGCCTGGGAGCACGCTGTTCCCTCCTCCCCAAGCCCTGCTGTAAAAGGAAGGCCCAGGTACAATTAGGAGCACTGTGCCATGGAGATTCCCAGGAGCTCCCTGACACAGCTAGCAGTTATTAATGCCACGCTGAAGCTGAGACAGGCAGCTGTGCTGGGCAGAAATCTCTCACCTGGAAGTCTCAGAGATGGCTCAGAAGCTTGGTCTCTGCACCGCTGGGTTGCAGCTGTGTGTCCTGTGCTGGGAGCATCACCTGCCTTTGTGGGCATTGCTGCTCTCTGCTCAGACACCTCTACCTGCTGGCTCCCTGCTCCACTTGCCCATGGGGAAACAGTTTGTCCTTTTTCGACAACTGCTCATGTCCCCATCCATAAGGCATTTTAACACACTGGCCCTTCTGTGCTGCTTTGACACAAAAATACAGAAGAATTGCCTTTGCCAATGCCCTACAGGAACCACAAAAGAATTGCTTAATGAATATCAGCTCAACTACAGAATAAGTACTATGTTCCTGCAAAGGTGTCAGTTTTTATATTTTTATACATATATGCATGCCTTTGCAGGAATTTTGGGATAAAAATAATAAATAAAATTCCTCTTTCCCCAGCATAACAGAGAAGACAGATACTATCTCTTTGTTCTCTGGGTATTCTTCCTTGCTGCTTTATATTGAGTTTAATTAAATTCTGGACATCTAATACTTAAAGTTGATGGATTATGCTTAAAAATACATTCTAGATAGAAGTATTGTGGAGATAGTAATGAAATGCTCAGGAGCCATTGGGCAGAGCCATTTTCTCCCTATCTGGCTTCTCTGGGGTCCCTTTGATTTAATGCAGAACTGCTATAGGTGCCAGGTCCCTAATCTACGGTTGGGAAGCTGAGATGTTGGTTGTTTGGATCAGATTTAATGTTGGACCCATATAATGGTGTATTTTTCCTGTTTGAAATTGGAATTTGAGGTTAGCTCCTTTTTTCCTTTGGGTTTTCTTTGTGCTAATGTAACTGCTGAACCTGGCGAACTTGTGTGTATGCCAAGTCAATATGAGACTGGGGAAAAAAAATCAGCCTTTTTGGCATTGGTTGAATTAACCTAGGCTTGCTTTGGTTTGAGAAGAGGATAGAGTTGGCTGTTCTCTTGTGTAACTGATGGGGTACCAAGCTGAACTCTGCATTTCCTTAGGTGCAACCAACACGTGTGTGTGAGAAGTCTAACCTGGGATGCGTGTTCTGTGGGCTAGAGAGGAGTGTGGGGATCCCCTCCTGTCCACAGTCCAGGAAGCAGTGTGGTCATCTCCAGGAATGCAGGAATGTGGACAGTAATCTCTGAACAGCTGGGCTTAATTTCCTTTTTGGTTTTTTTGTTCAGTTTTGGGCTTTTAAAGAGGCCCAAGTAAGGCAGCTTGGGGAGAGATGGAGATGCTGCCTGGGGCAGGAAGGAGAGGTAGCCTGAGAAGGGGGAGCCAAGGAGTGGAGATGAGGAGTAAAGTCTGAGCTGGGAAAAGACAGGCAGTAACTGTCTCACGTGGCCAGAGCTGAGCTGAAATCCTCCTCAAAAGATCACCATTCCCTGGTGTGTCACATAAGGTTTGAGATGAGAGGCTGGGCAAGGCAGTTTCCTTTTCACATTTGTAAGAACATCAAATCTTCTGAGCAAAGCTGGATCTGTAAAGTTACAAAAACCAGCTGAATGGATGAGTGTGATCTGTTGTTCTTGCAGGGCTGTGATGACACAAGGGTACCATAGGGGAGAGCTGGGGTCAGCCTTACTGGAAGGGTCAATCTTCCCTGGAGCTGCTGCAGGCACAGTGAAGTTGCCAGTTCTCTAAGACCTGGGAAACCAACGCTAAGCTGGGCTGGAGGAGAGAAAATGCTGCCGTGGTGGCCAAGCTGTGGTGCCTGTCAGCTCCCCTCCTCAGGGGGTACAACTGCAGCCAGACTGTGTGGAACTCGGGGGGCTTGGGCAGCAGAGCTGAGTGCTGGAGGTGCTGCAGACCCAGCTGAGTGCTCGTGTCCCTTTGTGCTCAGGTGCTTGTCCATGTGGGTGCCAAAGGAGGAAGATTCATTGTGACCTGAGTGTGCTTCTGCTGGTGAAGTTGGTGGGCTCCTCACCCAACCTTGACAGACATGCATCCCATGTTCCCAGCTATGCCTGCCTCTTGCCTGTGCTTTATCTGGCAGGGAATTTGTGACTCTGGGGAAACTAGTGATAGAGGAATTGCATCCCCTTCGTAGAGACCAGTACAATGCTTGGAGACTTTCCCAGAGGGTTTGGACACATCTTAAAAGCTGGTTGAGAACTGGACCTGGGGGAGGCGCTTGCGTTGTACTTGCAGCGATTTGTTGTGGCTGGAAAAAAAAATCAAAGCTGCAGAACTGGGGAATGTATTACAGTAATTAACTGAGGCCTGCAGAAAGTGAGGGACATCCTGGACAAGGGAGGAAATTAAATGGAAAGTGGTATTGACCTTATGTGGGATGGCATTGCAAAGAGCTCTGTTTGCAGGGTGGAAATTAATTATTGGATTTTGTCTAAAGCTGAGCTTATGTAAGAGGCATGTTGTCTTCCAAACTTTGCCACCTCAACTATTTGCTTCCCTGCTCATTAAAGAGGCGCAGGTGATATGCCCAGTGACAGTCCAAGGAAGTGTAGTGAGACTGGCTTGCTAAGGCTGCTGATATTGTTTTCTTTCAAGGATGTTTTAGTATTAGATAAAAATTTTAGTTGACTGGGGGCTAATCAAATCTGTCCACCTGTCACTCAGAACGCAAACCCTTGCAATCCCTCTATGTGCTGATGGTGGGATGTTGCCTAGAACAGGGACATTGTGGCAGAATGAGGCTGAGGAGGACATTGAGCTGACTGAGACCTCCCAGTTCTTCCAGGGTTGTGGGATTGCCTGTGCCATTTGCTGGCAACCAAGAAAAGCAGCTGCTTTGCCCAGTGCTGCCCATGGTTTGGCTTCTCTGACACTGCTGGCTTGGGCATGTCCAAGATGGGACATCCCAGTGGCAGGCATGGGGGTTTTGTTGACAGCAGCTGCACCAGTGACTACTCATCTGCAAGAGAGATTCAGAAGTAAAGGATGTGCACTGTCACAGTAGGGATATTATTATTTGTATATTTTTGTGGGTATCCCACAGGAGCTCAGATTGTACACCAAGACTGGTAGGCACTTGTCAGACACAGAATAGTGTTTAATTCATTGATTGTTCTGCCAGAACCTTGACAGTTGTTGTGCTTTTTCCTTTTTCATTTTCCCACATGCAGAGAGCTGTGCCAATATTTTTCTCTGTATGTTGACCTTTGTTTGAAATGAAAGCAAAAGAAAATTGTAGAAAGCCCCAGTGAAAGAGCCAGGAATTGGTCTCCTTTAATGTACTGCATGGCTTGTATCTCACAGAAAGGCCATTTGTCTTGTTAAAATATTTTTATCAAAATACGTTTTCTAGGAGAAATGATTTTTCAAAGGAAGCAAAACATTACTGAGAATTCTTGCTATTTCAGTTTTCATATTTTACTGAGAGACATATTTGTTGCTCATTCCTGTTTTCAGCACATCTGTGGAAAATATCAAACATTCCAGACTTTGATTTTGTAGTAGAGTATGTCCTTCCTAGTTTTTTAGTTGTTCCTTATCAGTGCCCAGAGAAACTTGCTCTTTATATGAAGTAGCAAAAATTATAAAAAAGAAGGGGTTTTTATAGGCAATTCTGCTGAAAAGCAAAACAAAATGAGGAAGGAAGTGAAGCTCTGCCTCAGTGCAGTGTACAACAGTACAAGTCCTACCTGCAAGGTTGCTCTTATCCTTGAAAGAAGATGATAGAAGAGAAGTAGAACTTCCCTGAAGCACTGCAAGTATGTTTTTAAGTGGAAATAATAATGATGCAATTATTTTTCCCATAAAACAGAATTTAATTGAAGATTTAATCCTTCCAGAAACAATAATGACTCAAAAACCTCATAAAAAATTGCATTGCAAAATTATTTTGGGGGTTAGTGTGGGAGAGTCTGTTAGTGGTGCTGTTCTTATGGAAGCTTACTGTGTTTTATTTCTAATGAAGAAAATATTCAAAATATATCAGCAACAAAGACCATATTCTCCTAAGCCAGTGTCTTCCATTGGATGTGCAGAGTTCTGCTGCTGAGGTGGAGGATGGGGTAGGTGTACAGTGCAGGTTGCTGCTGAATCCTTGATCTCCTTGTAGTGTTTAACTTTTTGGTTTTGTGTCTCTAATATTTATGGAAATATATTGTTACATCTGTCTATACTCAAAAAGAGTATTGGGATGTCCTGCCAGTGTGTTTCAGTTGCTTTTACTTTTAAATGGTGCAGCCCTCCTGCAATCTTTCTTTTTTGTGTCTGGAGGAGTGGCGCAGGGTTAGGGTTGCATTCCACCTGCTTGGGGGCTGTTATGCATAGACTCCCTCGGATTTATTTCCAAATAAAATTCAGTGGGCAGCTGAGACATGGCCTGCTGCAATGCACTTGCTCAGTTACTCTGGCCCTTTGTGTTGGTTATCCCTGTACAGCCTCTCCTGGTCTTTTCATGGGGATGAGTTAAGCAATGGAAATAGGATGTCGGTGCCTAGACAAAAGGTTATCTTCTGTAAGATTCCCAAGTGACCAGAGGATTGAGGCAGGTCACTTATTTAACCTTGCACTGGGTAGATCAAAGATTGAACAGACCTCAGATAAGCTGTTGGAGCCAGTGGCCAGACCATGAACTAAAATCCAACCCTGTCCCTGATGCAGCAGTGTGTTCTGAATGCAGCCTGTGCTGGGCACTGAGGGGCTCTCCCAGTTCCCAGCTCAGTTCTGCTCCGAGGGCTCTGAGCTCCGACCTCTCAGGGCGGCGTGCGAGGGAGGCCGAGCCTGGCCAGCATCGCTTCAGGCTCAGCATAATTCACAGCCAAGTGTGCCCCTCTTCAACTGATTTGAAGGGAGGGGAATGAGAAGCTTCTGATGGATTTTGACAGTCCCTTAACGAAATGTGTGACCTTTCTCAATGCACACATGTGCTTGCTGAGCCGGTGAGTCCTGCCCTGCTGTGGACCACTGCTGCCCTGCTGTGTGCCAGGGCAGACCTGCAGAGGTGAGAGGGACCCCAGGCAAGCAGCTGGTGTCTGGCATCACCTACAGTGCCATCCCCAAACCACCTGCCTGTGGTGTTTGGGAGAGAGCTGACAGGCTCCCCTGTGCTGCTTTGTTTCAGACTGTTTTGTTTTGGTCGTTTAAAGTGAATGATGGATGAGTTTCTCCTGTGGATTTTGAAGGGTCTGAAAAATGTCATCAAATTGCTTCAATTTCTCATGTTGTATTTCTGACATAGGGAGGGAAGATGAAGAACACGAGGCACCTTCCTTTAAATCTGAGAGACTTCTGCTTGATATGGTTAATAATGACTATTTGTGATAGAAATGCAATAAAGACCTGGAAGCATGGACCCAGGGAAGGAGTGCTGGATAGTCTGCTTGTGGAAGGGAGATGTTGCAGCCGGCACAGCTGATATCCCACAGTGGGAAGGTGGGAAGACTTACATGGAATGACAGGTTAGGGTGGGTGGTCCCTTGGTGCTGAGACAAGTTAGGAGCTTTCCTAAAGTCAGAATGTGTGGAGATGCTCTTTTCCCCCTCTGTTAAATTAAGAGAGAAATCCACTAATTATTTTAATCTTTTCCTTTCATTTTACTGTGTGTTTTCTTTGACCTGAGAAGTCATTTTGTACATTTGACCTTCTTTGACTTAACCTGAGCACTTATGAGCTATTTCAGTCCAATCTGTTGTCAGCCTCACAGCTCTTGATTGAAAGCCTTGGGAAGTAGAGGGTCTTTAAGCAAAATTAGTTTTTTTCATCTGACTATGTGCAGTGCCACTGAGAGAGGCTAACAGAGTAAAACCAGAACAGAGCTGAAAGTCTGTTCTGTTCTCTGCTGTGTAGAAATGCTTTAATTCTCTCAGAAACTTCTTTTCACCAGCATATCAGAGACTGCAGTGAGAACGTGCATTTTGTTTCTCTTCTGCTAACTGGGATGTACTTGCCTACAGTGCAGTATCATGAGGCTGGCAAGTTCTAACAAGTCCCACTAAGTCAAAGATTTTTGAAATAGTGAGATTTTATATGAGCTGTGACACAGAAATGTGTCACACTTCTTAGTTTGCCTGTTGGTTATTTGCACTGAAAGCAGCACCAGTGAATATTTGATTGAAATTTGAGGGGGGAAAAGATCAGCAGCAGTTCAAAAAGAGAAAATAAGATTCAAATCTGGATGGAGTCTCCTTTTATTTCTTTTATTGCCTTCTGTAGTCTATGGGGAGTCTTTACTTCAGTTTGCATGAAGCTGTGATTTCTGTTCGCATCTGTCAGTTTCTGTGTGTTTTATGTTGGTCTTTTTCTGACTGTTGGATTTTTTCCTAGTATAGTGTATGCTTATACTTGGTATATTTTATGGCTGCTTTTGTCAGTGCAGCTCCTGAAATCAAGACACCAAGATTCAATAATGAACTTAATGAATCACCTTGGCACTGTGTAGGTACTGTACTGAGGGAAGGATGGTGCTGTGTTCAGGATGGAGATGCAGAACTGACCAGCACTTCCAGGAGCACAGGATGGTGAGGCTGGAGGAGGCACCCTGGCCTGTTGATGCAGCAATAGGAGGGCAAGTGTGCCCACCTCTTCTGTGCTCTGTGGAGATAAGCTTTACCTGGAGATAAGCTTTAACCTGGCCTGAGATGGGAGAGGGCTGAACTCTGGTCACTTGCATTTACCATTTGGCTGCATCCCTGCATCTGGACCAGCTCCTGGCTGACCCATGTGAGCAACTGTTTTTGTACCCAGGGCATTTGAAAGCTCAAGACTTTGATTTCCAGTCTAATCACGTCTAAAGCTATGGCCTGCTTTTTCTATTTCTTTATGCAATTTATCTTATCTCCTTTCAATATCCGTGTCTGAAGTCTGCTGCTATTGGGACCAGCCCTGTTCCCATGCACAAACACACAGAACAGAGCAAAGAGAAGTGAGGTGGGAGCAAACACTTTTTTATTAGGGCTGCAGTTTAAAGTAATGAAAATAACAAACAGAGTCTAGGAGGTGCTGCCACGTGTCCTGGTGACTGCATGAAAGGAAGATGAGAAAGGGAGTTGTGATACTCTGGAAAAGATTTTAAATTCTTGTGTAAACTTTACAGACCTGATTGAATTAATATCAGGCTTTAGCAAAGTGCTTTATATCTCTGTGCTGTCCTTTCTTCCCATCCTTTACAAAGATCAGTGATCTGTCACCAGTATTGCGCCCCAGCTTTGATGTTTTGGCTGGGTCATGGGGAATGATGTGTAGATTCCTAGAATTGTCCCTGCTTTCAGCTGCTGATAGAAACAGAGATCCCAACTGCACCCTAAAATTACAGCTAGCCAACTAGTTCCTGGGTTAGGGAGAATGCTCTGTACAGGCAGTGTACAAAATGCTGCACTACACTATGTGACAGTTGGAGAGCAGAGTGACCCAAAGTGACTTGGTGCAAAATTGAATTTGGGGGTATGTCAGGAGACTGGAGCTGTTTGGGCTGAGGACATGTGTAGGACATGGTTGAGCTCAGCCCTTCCATCACTAGCCTTGGAAACAGCTGAACTGCTTCACATGAAATCTCACCCTTCCTCCCAAATTATATCTATGCACAGATAGATATGTGCAAGTGTATGTGTAGCCTGAGGCAAACACCTGACATGGAAAATGTCAGCTCAATCCATTCAGATTTGGTGGAGATTTAAGCAGCAAAAGACAGACTTGTAATGGAAAATAGAGTGCTCCCAGCACAACTTAGAGTTCAGTGAATTGAGGAAAATGCCTATTGAGCCTCAGTGAGTGGATCACATATTGAACATATCATGGATTGAGCTGTGCTGAATGGATCACTGAGGGCATGGTTTCCAGGTGATGAGCATTTCCAGTTGGTCCCCTCAGAGAGGCTGAGCAGAGGGATGTGTAATGGACATAGAAGTAAGTGCCCATGGCTGGATTTTACCTGGTGTAAATCAGCTTAGTTCTGGATCCTCAGAGTGGCATTGGTGATTACCTTGGCTCAGGCTGAAGCTCTTGCTAATGGAATGAACGTGGAGTGCCAGGCTCCTGCCCTTTCAGTCCTTCTGTCTGGCATCATTCCCTGGGCTGCCAGTTCAAAACTCGTGGCAGGAGTGTTAAAAACTCAAGATACAGGATCAAAAATGAAAGAATTGAAAGGAAAAAAGTGTTTCTCTTTCCATTTACCAGTGGTTTTAAAATTTTCTTTCCTGTGCACTTGGAGCTAATTTTCAAGATTTTCTATAATTTCCTTTGCAAAACTAGACACTATCCTTGTATGTGCACAAATTTAGGACCACAGAAAAAATGTAAATGTGGTGAGACTTGGGATAAAATTAGACTGACAATCCTGGGTTGTTGTTACTCCATACTGGGCTAAGTCATCGTTATTTGGATTTGCTGGAGTCCAGAAAAGGCTTAGCTCATATTTTGAGCAAAGCCAGCAGTCACATCCTGCTTTCTTAATTGCTATTTGAGATGAACCATGATAATTTTCATTATGAAGCCAGTTTTAATTAAGCAAACAAAACCTCTCTGCTCTTTTTTTCTGGCAAGCTTTTGATGACTTCTTCTGAATTGTGACAGTTGGGTTCTGGTGCGTTCTTCAAATGCAGCCAGGTTGAGAAGCTGCAATAAAGCAGAGAATCATGTGCATAGCCTTGAGCAGCAGCTTTGTGTGGCTCAGAGTCTGTCAGTGCTGGCCACTGACTCCTGAGTAGGATTTTAGCCATCAGTGTTCCTAAATGCTGTTTTGCTTGTGGGTCTGTAAGGTGGTGTGTAGCTGAATGCAACAATTCAGGGGATCAGGGAGGCTTAAACCAGAAGGGAGATGCTTTGTTCTTGGTGCTACAGCTTCCACCTAAGACTGCAACTTCAATTGCATTGGAGGGAGAGCCCAATTATTGTTATACCTTCTCTGATAGAGCGAGAGCCAGTACTGACCCTTATTGCAGAGAAGTAGTTAGAATATAACAGGCTGTGGCCAGAGTTGAAGTCAAGACAGGCAGATGTGTTTGACACTTTCAGGAAGATGTGTACGTGAGAATTTGTGCTCACATCAGGACTCCTGGGCCTCTTTGGGCTTTGAACAAAAGGTGTGGGAAGTGCAAGACAACCTCGATGTATCCAAGGGGGCTCAGGGTGCTGCTGGTGCCATGTTTGACCTGCAGCCTCCTGAGAAAGCCCCAAAAGATGCCTCCAGAAAAAACAAGATCCCCATCCAGGTACTGGGGCATGTAGTGTGTATGGGCTGAGGAAGTCATTCATTTTAAGGTTGTGGGACTACTTTTCCTGCACAGTTCCCTGTGAAAAATTTGAGCCAAAGACAAACTTTCAGAGATAATCCCAATTTAGCCAGTTGGGATAATTTGCAACCAATTATAATCCTCCTCTGCTTGAGTCCTCCTTCATCCTATGAGTTGTCTGATGATATTTAGCCATGGTCTCTTTCTGAACCACTTTTTACAGTCCTTATCATATTAGTTGGGTTCCTTCCCATGCTGGTGGTGCTAATGGCCATGTTAAATATTAATACCTTTTAACTAATAATATTGGTAATATACTTATGTCTGCTCAGTTGTGATCCTACTGTCCTAGTGGAATGAAATAGATTAAGTAGCATTCCCCAGTGAGAGTGTAATTCATAAAAGCAGGGTGGACAGTATGTTGTGCCTGTCTGATGTGTTTTAGAGAACTTCTCTGCTTATGATTATACTTTAGGAAATTGGAAGAACATTTCCCCGGGACATATAAAGTGATTGCATATTAGGGACATGTAGAGGATGTGTCAGGTTTTCAAGAAATGTACTAGAAAGAGAAATTAGGTTTGAAAAAGCCACTGCACTGAGGAAGGCAGGCAGCTCCTTTTTTTCGAGGTGGATGAATCTGGGTTCTGTTTAGCCATGCATGCAATTTTAAAGCTGCATGTACAGGCTCAGGAAGGATCAAAATAGCATTTTCAAGAGGCTGGCAGGACTTGTCTGAAACAATGGTACCTTATTAGCAGATGCTGATCCTCTCAGGAAAAAAATAGAGTGCCTCTTTCTTCACCGAAGAGAACGCTGCCTTAACCCCTGGCTCCCCCAGAGGGAAGGGAAGAGTCTGTAGGCAGCAGTGATGAAGGGTTTGAGCAGAGCCATCCTGAGGGGCACCCAGGGTTCAGACAAACCTGGGACACACTGCAGCACTGTCAGTCCTGTTTCATTTATTCATGGACCACCTTGCAGGAAGGGGATCTGCTTGGAACTGTGCCCTTGCTTGGGGAGCAAGCTGCAAGTCATGTCTGGTACCACATGTGAAGTCTTGCTTTTAAATAGTAGTTGGATAGCTGTGAGGGAGTTCCCATGGAAGAGGGATGCTGGAGTCACTGATGGAGGAGGATAGGAAATGTGTTGGAGGCAGCATGTAAAATCGTGGAAAGAAGGAGTAGGCTGCAGTTTTATACTCTGAATCTTAGAGTGAAGAAACTAATGCTGAGACTGGGAAGCTACTTTGAATTTTAAGTTTTCTTTTTGCTGTATGTTTAGTGCAGTCATCAGTGCAGTGGGAGGGAAGAGGCAGATGGAGGAGGAAAAGGAGGAAAATTAAGGTGGAAGTCAAGGTCCTGTAGTTGATCTTTCATTACTCAGGTGCATGGATCGTTCAGGCCTGGGTAGTACAAGATGGCTTTGCTAATAACCCTTCTAGTACCTTTTTGTTTTTTTAAAGAAAGAAAAAGCAGTGAATGCATCTTTAACTGTAAGGACTGTGGCTCTAATTTGCAATGCTGAAGGGCACAAGAGTAAAGATTCTGGATAATGAAAAGTTCTCCTGGGCTATAGAGGAATCTTTTAGCCAATCCTACCAGCAGCATCCAGCAAGTGGGGAGGGAGGAGTAATGGCAAGAGCCTTTATATCTAAGTAGGTTGTATTCATGATTTCCTGGGTGATACCTACCTGTGAGGAAATTTTGCTTGCATCTTCATTCCCTCTCATCTTAAGGGTTTCATTAGCATCTAATTGCTGCTTATTTTTCTCATTCAGAGCATCCAGGTGCTGTACAATGTTCTTAATCAAGTGTGAAAAGACCATTTGTCAAGAAAGTTCCTGCTCCTTCAGCAAGGTGCTTCTGAAAATGTTTGGCCTTTGTCTTTGCTTGTCTAGGGGAAAAACAAGTGACAAGAATCTTGAACTTGACTGAGACCTTCAGTTCATCCTACCAACCTTGTCTCCATTATCGCACTTCACAGTAGCATATCAAAGAGAGCCTCATCTGAGCTGGAGCTAATTTAATGGGATGATGCCAGTGCTGGCCTGGCTGAGCAGGTTGCTCAAAGAGGAGGCTGAAGGAGCAATACAGGATGTTACTGGGAGCCTTAAATTCTTTGCTCTATAGGACTGGAAGACTGGCCGGGGAAATGCACAGGTTTGAGCCCAGCTGGGTGGGGTGGTAACAAAAGCAGAAGTTGTGTGGGTTTCCTTTGGCCTCATGCATCTTTTTTGAGTCAAAAAGGGTCAACTGTAAGAGATATTCTTGAACAGGCATAATAAGGGAATAGCTCTTGTCGTGTCAGGTGTCTTAGATTCAGACTTTATCTTTTCAGCAGTAATGAAGTGATCAGAGTGATAGACTGTTCTTCCATTGGCAATGTGCAACTCTTGAGGACTTGGGTGTGTTTGTCCACGCCATAACCAGTGACACTGGGGAGCTCAAAGGATTAGTAATGTTGAGACTACTCTCTTTTGTGAAAGGGACAAACTTTCTCCCCTGCCTGATTGAAGATGACTGTAGAAAACAGTAAGAGCATTTTTTTCTCCTCCACTTTACAGAATTAATCCAGTGGAAACAATCTGGATTTAAGCTAGCATAGCTGGAATCAGAATAAATACCTTGTTTTTCTGGACTATTAGGATATTTACTAGCTATTGGCCAAAACTTCTGCTGATATGACTTCACCAAATGTAGTGAAGCTTGGATCAAGGTCTCTATTGGCATATTTTTCATCCAGTTCATTAAACAGCAAGCAGTTGGATCAGTTAGGACACAGAAAGCACAAAACACTTGCTGAGAATGTAATGTACTGCATTAGTCATCTGGGTTTGCAAAAGAGCAGGGAGAGAATTGTACCCACATCATCAAAGTCCTGTCAGCCCTCGGTGGGTGTCTCCCCTTGCGTCTCCAGCCCCTCTTTGAGCAGTGCTGTGGAAGGGCTGGGATGGTGTGCTGAACTGAAATGCCATAAGAAGGAAAACTTCTGATGGAACAAGCACTAAGGGAGTAGAGGATAAAAAGAGATGAGAAAGCATATTCATCCCCACAGAATCCCTTTGATGCCATGTTGATCCCAGGCGTTACTGGCTGGAAAGAGGAGCAGCTGGGAGGGCTTCTGCAAAGCAGCAGCCACAGCACCCAGCAGTCAAGCTGGGACCACAATGAAATGGTTATGGTGCTTTTGAAAAATAAGATTTGTTAATGTAATTTAATTTTTTTTTTGCCACTGCAGTTCACAGAAGTCTCAACTTTCTTTGCTTTGCAAGGGGTTGACAGTGAATTTAGCGTGAACTAAACGTATCCATGGGATTTGCAGTGATCTGTAGCAAGTGTGCTGAAAAGGGTGGGTATCCCCTGTGCCTGCCAGAGTGGTGTGCCAGTCTCCCCAAGCCCTTCAGCACAAGCATCCATGACTGTGTGACTGTGGGAGAAGAGGGAAGGGGAAGGGTGCAGAAGAGAGACGGCAGCTCTGTAGAAATGTGGAACGGAGGATTACACCCACAAGTGTTTGATATGGAAGAGCAAGGATTACTGCCTGTGTGTAACATTGTGTGGGAGAGATTAAAGTCACCCCAGGCAGGGAAGAAATGGGTGTAAAGCAGGAAAAGAAAGAGGGATTAAGTTGGAAGGGGTGTGATACAGGAGGGAGGAGGAATGTTCCTCTGGGTGAAACACAGGTGTGATGTAAGGTGACAAGACTTGGATGGTGTGGATAGCAGGTGCCTTGTAGGAGAGGTACAAGGACTGAAGGATCTGCAGGATGGACCTCCCAAACCTTGAACTTCTCTGGAGATTGCTATCCTTCCAGCTCTTGAAAGCAGGTGGTATGAGGCTTACCAGAGCAATCGTCAGCCCCAAAGATTGGGGTGGTGCAGGATGCTTCAGAATCAGGGTGAACGGTAGGACATCAGAGCTCTCATCTTCAGGAACTGGTTGTTGCCCTTAGCTGAGAATTAGAGGCTTTTTGCTTTTCAGGTGGGCTCCTGGGTTCCCCAAGTGTCACTTCTTATCAGCTCCCTGGAGACCCTACTGCCATTGTGAAGCAGTCTCTGTCCTCTTATTTTGAGGCACCCAGAAGTTCCAGACCGAGTCTCCATGGTGCCAAGTACTGCCTTAAAATGTAATAAGGGATTGTTTTTGCCCTGAGGAGACCTTTTCTGCAGTGTCTGGAAAAGACAAAACAATGTAAGGTATAAAACATTCCCAAAATAGGGATTGTTGGGCTTCTCGGTGCACCATCTCATGGATATGAACATCAGCATGTTTGGTATGTGAGAAGACCCTGGAGGTGAACGTGGTGGGATTTAGAGCTGGCTGGAGTGTTGTACCACAGGTATTGAAGTGCAAAGGTATGGAGGAGACCATCTGCTGAGTGTCTAAGGCTGATGCTCCAGTTACATTTCATGTAGGATGCCTGCATTGTTTACTTATGTTTAAAATCAAGCCTTAAATTGTACTTGGAGTGGCTGATACACAGCTCCTGCTCCAGGAGCAGACTTTCAAAGCCCACAAGAAATATTTGCTGACAATTATGTCTGATTTAAAGGGAAAAGATCTGGAGCTTTGTAGCCTTAATAATTTGCTCAAACAGCTGTAGATTAATGAAAATGTTGCTCAAGGCATGTTTCCAGAAATAGTGTGTAGCTGGGCCTGCTCAAGTCACATTGGGTTAGGAATTGTGTTTGTGTTTTTAATGCTGGGAGTGAATGTAGGAGGTGATCTACCAGAGCACTCCGAGCTCATGGTCCGGCTGGTCAGGTGATGTCTGGAAGAGCTTGAAAACTTTCTTTGTGGAGCTGCAGAGGTCCTTAGAAACACCTTGTGAACAGTTTTGCCTATTGCAGAGGGAATGCCAGCTGCACCCCAGCGAGTGACCACCAAGTGCCCTGTAGTCAGAGCACTGAGAGCCTGATGTGATTTTGCTGTCCCAGGAGACAAAGCACATAAATCTGTCATTTGAAACACTGAGGCTTTGAAAGAATCTACTCTAAGCCTTCTGCTCTGTAGTGTTGAACGCTATTGAACTCCACAGATTGAGTCACCAGGAAAATTATGTTCACCAGAAAAATGCTCTCTTAACTGTATGCTTTTTTCAGTCCATTGTCTCTTAATTTGGTTGAGGACAGAATGCCTAGGGACAAGAGGCTATTTGATAAGAAAACTGCAGTCATGAAGTTCTCATTCCCATCATTATCCCTCTCACACACCGAGCCACGGGGACCTTGCTCCAAACGTGCAGTGTGCTTTTCATGGAGAGAGATGCAGTCCCTTAAGGTCCAGTCAGGGGCAAGTGTGAAAGCAGAGCTAATGTCTTCCCATGATGTGTTGTTTGAGGTCCTGTAATGTCCTGTTGATTGTTGCAGATAGTTGAAATCAAGTACCTGTTTTGGTTTGCTTCCACATGATCCGCTGGGATTCTTCCTGGTCTGAAGAGAAGCACACAGTAACTGGTACAACCTTTTGGCTTTGCCAGGAGGGCAGGGACTATCCTGGTCCTTGCTGTGATCATGTGCTAGGAACTCTGTCCTGTAAGGTATGGGAGTGTCCCAGGTGGTACAAGAACAGGGCTAAGTGTTATTTGCTCCCTTGTTAAAATCTGATGGCTCACTGAGTTGTGCCCTGCAGTGGAACTGGCTAACTCTTCCTGCAGTCATTGCTGCTCAGCATTCCTGTGGTGGAGAGCTCAAGATCTCTCCCTCCTGAGGGTAAGGGGACCCCCCACTGTTCCCACTTCAATGAACACACATCCACTGCTCTGTGTAAGAAGCAATAAAACTGCTAATCTGTTCAAACGCTGCTGCCCTGCAATAACACACTTTTCTTCTGAGACACTCACTTGATTGGGATTTTTCCATTGATGTCTGGCCTGATTTATCTGTTTGAAACATGACCACAAATAAAAGCAGTGCTCGTTGAGCTGATCCAATTTGACCTGACAGGGACAAAATGACTGGAGCTGGATGGTAATTCTCTTCCAAAAGAGAATGACAGTGGTAGATCGGGGAGATGTGGCTTGGTTGGTACTTTCCACGGAAGTGGTTCATGTCTTTTTTTCATTACTGTCATGAGTCTGAATACAATTTTTTTTTTCCTCATTGGGTGGTAGATACTTTTTGGAGGGGGAAGGCAGATTGCTGTATATAAGGAAAAAAAATTGATGATGCTTGAAAATTTTTGCCCAGTCTCGAAAAGGTTGCTAGAGTGGATGTCTGAGTGGGGAACACACATAGGGAGGCTTTGCACTTGGGTGCTCTTCAGCAAAGCTCCTGACTGGTTAACAACACAGAAAGTTAAAAACTTGAGGCTTGCAAGTAATCAGCTTTTTGACCTGAATATTTAGAAAAAGGCTTTGCAAAAAACCAAACCAGTTGTGTGCCATCCTGAAATGTGCTTCCCTCTGTTCCTAGCACTTGCTGACTCCTGATGTTATAACCACTGTATGACCTGGAAGGGGGTAGAGAGATGATTTTGGGAGTGATCCTAAGCATATTTGACTATATAAAATAGGAAAGGACATTAAATGCCTGTCCTGTGCTTAAGGCAGCGGTAATTTGCCTGTGCTAGGGACTGGAAATGGTGACACGGAATGACTACTAATAAAACAACCTCTCAAAGAAGTTCTCCTGTGGAGCAACAGCAGCCTCTAAAGCAGTTGGTGTGATTTGAAAGCACTGGAGTTTGCCAAGTGAGTGCTGGCTGACACTTCACCAGTGAAGGCAAGTGAGGAGTTATTGCTGCACCAGACACTGACTTAATGATGGGAGTATTGCCTGTGGAATGAGTGGGAGCTTGGATGAGGAAAAATTCCCTATTTCCTCCCTTCCTTTTGGTTGTTTTGCAAATAACTGAGCTAGGATGCTCTTGTCTGGATGTGGCAGTTTGTCCCTCCACAGAGGGACCGTACAGAACAGCTTAAAGCTGTGTGTGGTAACTGGCCTTTCCCAAGGGGACACCTGCAGGACAGAACCTCTGCTTGCCCCCAGCCCAAGGAGAATTGCCTCTTGGTTTCAAGGGCATTGACAAACTTGGAGATGAGTCTAAATTTCTGTGATCAGATAGTGCTAAAAGATTAATTCTCTTTGCACAAGTAATGCCAAAAAGACTTACTATTTTTGCCATACACAGGTCTCAAGGGAGAGGACAGAGGTGAGGATGGCAAAGAGCTCACATGGTTTTGTAACACTGCACAGCTCTAGATTTGCTGGTCTCTTAATGAGAGATTTAATTGCGGGCTTGTTGCTTGCCACTAGATGACAGCCTTACTCTGTGCACCAGGGACTTGGTTATCATTAATAGGGGGCAGGGAAATGACCCTCTTAAAGGACATGTCCTGCCTGTCTTTCTTCCTCCAAATACCTTCTTGCAAGGCAGGGAGCCGGGCACAGAGGTGCAGAGACACTCACTGAATGGAGAAGATGATACTTGAATCTTGGATACACCTCAAATGTGAGGACAAATGAAAAAGTGAAAGCAAGAAACTGCATTTCTCCCAAGAATGAAAGGATGGATTTGCTTTTTAGGAGCAGGGCCATGCTCTTTGGATTGCTCCTTTTCAGCCTGACCCAGTATGGCCTTCAGGCCAGTAAGCTCTGAGCTCCAGGCTGGCTCCCATTCATGGTGAGCTTTCCTGTGCAGTGATCTGGCAGAGTCCCCTCCTTGCAGCAAGCAGAGAGGGAATGGGACATGAAGGCTCTTCAAGCATATCACCACAGAAAAGTCACAGAATCTCCTGTTCCATTCCTTAAGTGCTTTTTCTCTATGTTTTACTTGTCTTTAGTTTCGGTCTGTTTTGCACACGTGCAGGTGCAGGAACCCAATTGCAGGGGGTTATTTTTGGGGCAGAGCATTCCACCACTTTCCTTCTGCAGGCTGTTGTGATCTGCATGATGCATATGTGCTGAGGAGGAGAAATGCAAATTGCCCAGTTAACAAGACTTTGCCATCCAGTTGTGTTAGTATGGCTGTAGTATATAAAATGATAGAGTTCAGCAGGGCAGGTTTAATGTCTTGAAAGCTTTCACACTGCCATGGTAATAGTATCAAATCTGAATATATGTGTTTTCTGTCAGGGCTGGCTTTGAGGCTCTTAAGCTGTGTCTGGAAAGAGTACAAGGTGGAGGAGGTAAATGTGAGCGTAGTCAGAGAGATTTTAATGTTGGACATATGTGACCTATTACAGTCCTTTCCAAGGAGGCTTTCAGAGAAAGACCCTCACAGAGGTTTTGGGTCTTTGGTTAACTGTTCAGTCATATTTGTACCATGCTCTGCCTCAATACATTTGATTTTGTTGTGATTCTGAGAGCCTTGAGCCCACCTTGTGTGGTGGCAATAGCACTCCTACCTGAACATGGCTTTCTACCTTTGCAGGACTGAGGACATCCTCTTGAGCTGCTCCTCTGGCTCTGCCCAAGCAAAGCAGGGTTGTACTCTGGGTTATACTTTGAATAATGTGTTATCTGTCCTGGAGCCTTGTCTTTGGCCAGGGATGCTGAAGGGAATGCAGGTACACACCAAAGTGTCTCAGTGTCCAGAAGTGTGTTGCTGTCAGGGTGATGTTAAAGAAGCTGAGGTGTGAGATTATTATTGATCAGGATCTTCTTAAAGTTTGAGCCACTGAACTTATATCTTGTTGAATTCTTTCTCTCCTTCTTTCATTAAATTTTTCTCCATTATGCAATTCAGCTTGGAAGGAGATCAGGGATGGATGCACTGGAGCACATGGAGGGAGGTGGCTAGGCAGTCACTGCACCAGCTTGTGGGGCAGGATGCTGGAGGTAACAAGCACAAGCTCACTGCTGTGTCTCCCTGTGGACTGCTGCAGGAAAGATGTGCAAGGAAAAGACTCAGGATAACGTATAATTCTTTTGTACAGTACATGACATGTGCACACAACAGCCATGATCTTGTGGTTTGTACAGTTGCTGGATAACCCCTCTGAAACAGCAAATTCCTGGATGTGAGCACCACTATCATCTCTGTTTTGATTAGAGTGCAAATACATATTTATATTTTACTACTTTCCACCTATCAGCTGAAGGAGGGATGTCCTTTCCAAGTGCTTGGTTAGCTGGTTTTAATGGGTAAAGCATATAAATAATAATAATGAGAGGGGAAGAAGGTAATACATGGAGTGGAACTCATTAATTACTATTTATTAGTCAAAATAAACAAAGTGTGAACAAAGTGCTAATTGAAGTATATGAGCTTGACTAGCCATGAGTGTTTTCATATGACTATAAGAGTCACTGCTTTTCAAAATACTGTTGGAGTATTTTGAATTCTATTAAATATTTTTTTGCATCCCTGATCTTTGCTGAAGGTTTTCAAGCTGTGCTATTGCATGATGATACCTGTCAGTAATTTTCAGCAGAACTTCTAGCTCTAGAAATTTGTTGGAGACTCATCCTTACGTTTGAAGAATGGCTTTGGTTTGTATTTTTTTTCAGTAGATGGTACATGCCTGTTTACACAAAGAAAAAAGAAAATTGTGTTCGGCCAAATCTCATGGTCTTTCTAGGCCACATTCTGCTTTCACTCCCAGCTTTACATATTTGCAAACATACCTTATATTTACTGACAGAGCTGAGGTTGGGTTCTGTCCCCAGGTGTTTGTGTGCACGTGTGTGTGCAAACATCTCTCTGCCTTATGAACCATTGATGTAGAGGACACATTTTGCTGCATATTTACAGTGTGTTACCCATCCTTATTCTGTTTGAGGCAACTGCACAGAAACACCGATCGCTGCTCTGCTTTGTTCTTTTCAGCTGCCTTTTCCTCTTCTGTGTAATTTTTTCTCTTTTTTCTCTTTACCACTATTTGGTGGCTGAATTGGGATTTATCCTTGCCTGTGAGAGAGGCTTTCTGGGCGCAGCTATGTGGCAGTGGCTCTCAGCAGAGACCCACAGCTGCTCCTGCCAGGGCTGCCCTCCCCGTGTGCAGGGACGCATCGGGAGCGCCGCCGGCCACGACGCCCAACTGCTCTGATGCTTCCTGACAGCTGCCATTGCACCCAGGAGGAGCTCTGAGCAGGAGCGTGGCTTGGTACTGTGCTCTCTTTTCTGGCTCTGCTGTGAAAAATAAAGCTTTCCAGCACATTAAATATCCTTTTGGGAAACAGGAACAGAAAGCGCCGTCCCCCAGCTGCGTGTCTGGTTGTAGTGGCCAAGCCTTGGGTGAGCCTTTGCCCCACAGCGGCCCTTGGCGTGGGGCAGTCGCTCGTGGGTGCCCTTGAGCAAAGCTTGGGTGCTGTGGAAAAAGGTCAGCAGAGGCTTTTTCACTGTTTGTGCTGGTGATGCAGCAGGTTCACAGACTGTCTCCCTGCTCCTATTGAGCCAAAGGACAGTGGTTACTTGTTCTGGTTTTGGACAATGGTCTTGGCTTTTAAACACCTGGGCATGGGACACCCAGTGCTGTCACTGGGGAACCCAAAGGTGGCAGTGACTGCAGAGCAACAGAATCAGATCCTGGGGACTCGCTCTCATTTTCCTAATGGAGAAATAAGGAATTGGATGAAAAACTCTTAACTGTACCAAAGGAGAAAGCCCCAAATGCTTAAACTCTTCTCTTCCCCATTTTGTTTTAGTTCCTAACAGGTATTTTGATGGACAGGCTCATATTCCTCCCTCTGAAGGGCAGGGGTGTTGCATAGACTGTAACTTGGACAGTGACTGGACTGTGTTTTTCAGTATTTTGGATTATTTGCATGATCCTTTCAAGGACTAGGACTCCAAGACACACGATCAACGTTTTATGTGTTTGTGTTGCACCCGTGTTGCTCCCCTTCAGCAGAGACATAGGAGAATTGCAGCTACTGGAGTGGTGCAAGTGCCACTGTGTCCAGTGATGGTCCAAGTCCTGCCAGCTGCACAGCACCCACAGTGATAAAGAGGAGTGCTACCAGGATTTCTGAGCAAGGACAGCCCTTCTTGGAGCAACATCTCCACCTATATGGAAGTTTGCAGCTGGACTTTGGTTGTCCCTTTTGTTTGTTTGTTTTAATATTAGCGTGTTAATTATCCAAAAAAAAAAAAAAGGAATCTGTGTGTTCTTCTAAAAACAACAAATCCTTACATGCTTTTGTGCCTGAATAATCTTAGTTTGGCGATGCACAAACCATAGGCAGAAGCATAAAAGAAATAATTTTCTTTTTCTCTTAGGAACCAGATGGCTCAGTTCAATTTCTGTGACGTTCTCTAAATGAAATTGTGTTGTAGACATTCAGCAAGAAACTAATTTCAGGAGTTGGGAGAACTCTGGAAGGGTGAAGGGATCAAAACCACAAATTATGTGTCTCAATAGGGGATGGGAGAGAAGATGTGGGAAGGGGAAGGGAAGAAATAATTATAGGGCAGAATTTATTCCAGGCTTTTCCTTCCTTTTTTTTGTCCTCTGCAAAGAAAAAACAAAATTCACATATTTATTCAGTGCTTGCATTTAATAGCAAACTTTTGTCAGTTTGTAGTTCTTGGCCTGAAGCTGTTAATTGAACAATTCCTTAAAGCTGTTTGCAATTCATGTTGTGGCAGCTCACTGTGTACATCAGCTGGCGATGCTGCACTTTCCCCATATGTGACCACAGCAGCGTGAATTTGGAACAGCGTATTTGCACATATTGTTTGCAGATGGATGGCTGGATGGCTGGAAATTTGTAGCCTGCAAATATTTGAGTGTCTGAGTATAAAATTTGTTTTTGCCTGAGTGTTCACACCTGTAAAGCTCAAGCATCAGAGCTGGTACTGTGAGAAAAAACAAAGTTTGGAGGAAGGACATGGGGGAGGAAGAAGATGGTTCAGATCAGTCAGTGGGAACATGCAGTGCTGAGAGCATCGCTGTACTTGAGGACAAGAGGAGAAGGGTGAGGATTTTGTTGAGGAAATAAGGGTGTGTAGGAAGGGGAGAATGGACTTGAGCAGTCCCTGAGGGCTCATCTAGCAGAAGGAAGTGGCTGAGCCTGGGGAGTGGTTAGAAGATCTGGGTATGATGGAGAGGTGTGGAGTTCCTTCATCCCTCCAGCTGGCTGGGTTATTGCTCACTGCTCACCTGGGGAGGTGTCTCCTGTCTCTGGGGGTGAGAAAGGTGCATGAGATGAGTAAAACCATGGGAAATTGTGGCAGCTCTCAACCGCGGTGACTTTTGCTTTTGGTCATGTGCATCATATTTTAGCAGAGAACAAAATTGCAGTCTGGAGCAGATGAGTGCTGTGGGAACAGGTTGGTTTTAGCCGCTCCAGTAGCACAGAGCTGGAAATCGGGAGATGGAAGGAAAAGGCTGGAAAGGCCTCAAGGACTGATACATTTTAAAATTTATTAAGCTGTTGAGTTGGATCTCTGGCACTTATATGCACTCATTGGTGATGATTTCTATCCTATTTGTAAGGATGCTTTCAGAGTAACTGGGATGTCTGTGCTACTGCATGGTGAAAGCAGAGACTGCCTCTGGTCTCTTGAGCATCCCTGGACAGGTCTTTTCCTATGATGGATACAAATGTTAATTTTCCTTTTAGGATGTGTTTTGGCATCATTTACTTGTAAAACTACAAGGCACTCATGAAGATAATAAAAATTGTCTTGACTCTGGGCCTCTGGAGGGAGAGAGTATATGGAGTAGGAGAAGTCAATGCAGGAGCATTTTTGGTCAGGGAATAAAATGCAAGGAGTAGTAGAACAGAAAGATGAAGAGTAAAAGTAAATAAGAATATGCTTTTGTTTCCCTCTCTCGAAACAAAGAACCATGTGTGTATATATTTATTTATATATATCTATATATAAATGCATTTTTTTATTCTCAGGGCTAATAAGGTACAATTAATGTAACAAAGTCTGACACATTAACAGTTGCAAAGGTTTGTAAAGCTGTGGAAGTATTTGCTTTGACTCTTGCACTGGAGCTTTAGTATATCTGGATGATACTGTTTTCTGCCTCTGTCATTGTCTCCTTCTTCCTGTGCATCACCTAACACAAAACATCATCCCTGCAGGCTTTGGAAACAGTGGCAAATGTCATCTCACCATTACTGACTTTTCCTTTAGCAACCAGTTTGTATTTCTGTAGCCTGCAGCTGCCATTACAGACTTCCCAAAGAAAGGAAGGAGTGTTTTGTCTGTTTCTCAAATTCTAGATTATTTTATACTCTTTTCCCCGGAGGGGGGGGTTGCATTTGCTTCCGTGACAGAAGAGTGAGCTTGCTAAGAGCTTTGTCACTGTCATTACATTGCTGCAGGCTGGATTTGGTGCTGTGCTTTATAATTTTCCTGTTTCTCTGCCTGACTAAGGGTTGTCCTTCCAGCCCATTTAGTTGTGCAGCCTCTGAAGTAGCCCAGCAGCAACAAGTTGAACTCCTCTAGTCTGTCCTTCCAAGTCCATATTCCTAAAAGTAGCAAAAGGAAAATATTATCCCCTTTTTGCAAGGAGGAGGTGGTGAGGCAAGGAGTTGAATGTGACAAGAGTTTCCATGACAGAGATGTGCTCTTGAGAAACTGAGATAATGTGTCCTCTGAGCCCATACCATACCGTGTAGCAATCTGTTTGCTCATGCTGGATTTTAACAGTGGAGTAGCCAGATCCTGGATAAGGGATCTTACACCTCCTTGTTCCTTCTCCGGGCTGTCCCATCCTCCCCATAAAGGAGCAAAAGATGGCTTTGTTCCAATAGCCAGGGTGTTCTTTGAAGATGGGTAAAGTATGTGAGCTCTAATCTGTTGGTATTTTTAGCTCTGCCAGGAGGATTTGGTCATTTCAGTTCACTCTTACTGTTTTTTTTTTTTTTGTGTGTGACATTCAACCTACAGCCTGGAACATCTCTGGTTGCTGACCTCTCTAAACAGCCCTGCAGTGCCACGTGGCGGAGCTGTCTTTGCATGGATGATTGGTTTTGAATCTTGGCAGCCAGGGAGGAAAAGTGGAGTGGAAAACTGATCCTGATGAGCAGTGAAGGATTAGCTAGGGAGATTGTACACTGTAAATTTGCATTTCCTTTCCTAGATAGTCACAGGAATTGCAGAAAAAGACAGACAAAGCAGAAACATCAACAAGAAAACCAATAGTCTTAAGCTAGTTTTGAACTTCAAAGAAACATCCAGCTAGTTTAAGGCAAAATTACAGGCCTTGTTATCCAAGCTCATCAATGCCATGGGGCTGATGTCTTGGAGCTGTGGAGGAGTAGCTTGGCTTCATTTTGCTCTGTATATTACTAAAGCCAAAGCCAGTGTGGTTCTGATCTTTTTGTTTTAAACATGATGTTTGGTAATGATGCATGAAGCAGAAAGGAAGTTATTTGATTTCCCTTTCCACCTCCATCCCAATAACCAGCCTTAGCTGCTTTGCATGCTGTCAGCTCAAGAAAAATCATATTGAGACTTTAAATGGAGCAAATAGGATGAGGGAATCATTAGGAAAGGAAAGAAGTAAGAAATAGCGTAGCTGTTGGAGTTCAGTTTTAGTTGTACAGAGGTGTAATGACTTATCAGGTGTGGTGAGTACTGGATGGGAAACAGTGTAGGAGCTGTAGATGGCAACTGTAGTGATGCTGCTGTGGGTACCAGTCTCATCAAGGTGGGACTGAACTGTTGGATGCAGGAGCAAGGGCTTTTCTGCTTGGCCTGAAAATCTGAGGGAGACAACTGCAGACTGAAGACCACTTGCTGACACTGTTCTATCCCCCAGTGCCTCCTGAACTGGTTAAGGGGAGGGTAGTGAGATCTCCAACCAGTCTTGAGAGCTCTGTTATTATCCAAGAGAAAAGTAGCACATGAGGAGCAAGGACCAAGCTCTGAAGGGTTCAAGGCTCAAACCCACATCCTCTGATCAGGCAAACAGCTGGCAAAGCTCACTCAGAATGAAGTGAGGGCTGAGGAGAAACTGAGGGCCTGGAAGCAGTGCTGGGGGATCAGTTAAATGCTTAATATAGGAGACACCTTGGTTAGCAATGTTTTGCAGTCCCCATAGCCTTTGTGCTGCTGTGAGCAGGAGTACAAAGAAACCAACCAAATCAATGGTACTCTTGGGAGCACCATGTGGTTGGCAGTGCATGAGAACCTACCAATCCAAATAAGTCAAATTTTCATTTGTTATTAGATCATCAGTCACTGAAATGAACACAGCTTCTCTCCCAGCCACACTTTACAATGTTGGCCATTAAAAACTTCTAAGAGATGTTCAGAGTTTCTTTAGTGTTTCATGGAGGTTGTACCTCAAATGTCATCATTTTGTGTTTTCTGACTTAGGAAACTTTTCTCATTCAGAAGGATCTAGGCAGCAGAGATAACAGCTCATTAACTTGGTGTAATTCACTATCACTTTATATGGCAAAGCACATTTTGGCAGCTGAACGGCCTAACCTATTGGATACAGCACTCCCTACTCCTTGCCTGCATCGATTGCCCTTTCGACACTGTCACCGGGAATGGGGAATAGGGTGGTAATGCCATGTGAAATGTCAAGCACACACATGCTCAATTAGTTTATACAAGCAAAGGGCACCTTTGCTTAGAGGCTACACTGACTGCAAAATCCATAACAATGTAAAAGCAAGGCTGTGGCATAACCTACACTGGGCAAGAAGTCCAGAGCTGCTGCTCCAGCTGGTGTCTCCTTTACACAGCAGGTTTCTAAAAGGTCTGGACTTCCAGACTTTTGTAATAATGATTTTATGTTACTGTGGGGCACCTGACTCTTTGTGCAGTTTCCAGGAGAGGTGACACAGAGACATCGGCTGCCAGCACAGTGTGGTACAGTGGGAAATCATCCTTTTTCCCCAGGGGCTGTTGTGTGGAGGATGGCAGCTGGAAATCGACCATGTTTTTAGTGGAAATGGAAATCATTATTCTCTAGTTTTGTAGTGATGTCAGGCCCAAGGACAGCCCTGCATTTTCTCACCTTTCTCTAAAGTCAGTGATGGCCATTCTCTTAAGGTTTTGGAAGCTCTTTTGAGCTTGCATGTTTAACCCTATTTTTGATCCTGTAATATGAGACTAGTTGTAACCAAATATGGTCACCATGAAGGGCACAAAATTTTGTAAGCTTTAAAATGTTCTTAATAATGATTTAAAAGAAACCAGAAAAGCTCATTATTTTATTGAGGAGCAGTGGGCCTTGTTAGGCACTAGTAGTGAGATGCAGTCTTGCCTTTACAGGTTGCCAAGCTGAATTTAGTCAGACTATATGTAAAGCATGTCCCAAGTAATATTCGTCTTCTCTCATTCCCACCTGAAGCCACAATAAATCCTCTGTGGATGTACCAGTTGTTCTGACAATAATAGGATGCTGCTGACAGCCAGGAGGTGATCAAGGAGAATAAGCAATAGGGGAAGGGCCTAGATGCTTTTGTAATGGTGGCTGTATTTACATAGGAACCCCTAAGGACTAATCCATAGGTGAGGCTGTTGAGCTGATGGTGCATCAGGGAATGGACATAGCAATGTGTAGGGGTCCTTGGTGACCTCTGGAGTTCAAAACAGTGGTGGGGGAATGTTGTTTCTCTGCCTGCAGATTTCTCTGCAAGTGACAGATGAACACCTGTGTGTAGGTTTAGATCCATGTTTCCTAGGCCATCCTTAGGGTTGATGTATTTATTCATGGTGGTAGAACTCCACAGGACCTTATGCATTTAACATTAGCCAGAACCTAATCTCTGCCAGAACTCTGACCTATTTTTTACTGTCAGTCGTGTAGCATTGACACCTTATACAGGGGTTCTTATAATTTTGCGTGAAAGTAGCAACAGTTTCAGGAAAAAGCCACTGTAAGATTAACTCTCATTTAATATCTTCCCTGTTTTAACATTCCAGCTGTTTTGAGCTTGACTGTGAGGACTGCACACTTCTAAGTGTAAGGACTGGGTGGTTGTGGTTTCTGAACTGGCTGTTTTCTTCAGCACGAATGTGAAAAGAGCCTTCTTAAGGAGACTGCACTCCTTTTTATTGGGTAAAGACACTGCAGAGCAATGTCTCTGGATTTATCTGGCATCTGCACTTCTATTTCTGAAGTAAAACACTTAGGAGAGAGAAAAGCAAAACTGAAAAATGAAGAACAGTTTCTGAATGTTTTGGCTGGATGTGCTCTGGTTTTGGCTTGAAAGTGGGCAAATGTAATCTTCTCCAGCACACATTGGAGGGCACTGGTTGAAATTACTACATTTGTTACAGTGAGGTTGTAAAAAGGTTCTTGGATTGGTTAACTGGCTTTTAAGTTTGTGAAATAAACCTATGATGACTTTTCCCTTTTAGTAATTGGACACTCTTAGTCCTTTTGTAGCTCCTTCTTACAGCACAAGTGAGATTCCATCTTCTCCAGAAAAACAAGCATGCGTGGTTTGAGCTAAAATAGCCAGGGAAGGGTTTATGACACACGAGACAGAGCAATCCTGAATTGCTCCACTGGAGGGAAGTGTTTGACTCACAGTGTCCAAAGTATCAATGTAATTTTTGTCCTTAAATCTAGTTCTGTTTTTTCTTTCCTTCAAGTGAATATGATGGGAAACTGCAGCAAAAAAAAAGCAAGTAATACCCTTGACTGCAGACTGTTTCAACAAATCCTGTGCCCCTGCTTTCAGGTCACAATAGATGCTGTAGTCTTCCAAGGCCACCTCTCTTTGAGAAATTTAAGCTTCCAGGAGAGAAAAAAACAAGTCAAAATAACAGCTTTTGGGGATCTGTTGCTTTTCAGAGATGATTGAATTACTGTCATTATCTCTTTTGACCTAGACCTTTTACACTTGACTGAGTCTCTGACATTTTCTTCCAAAAGATAATGAAAATATTGGTAAGGGATAGTTTTGGTTGTCTCTCTGCCTACCAGTGGAGTCCTGTTACCAAATGTTTTCTCATGCTGTGTTGTGCTACTTCTATTTCTATTATTTAAAAGCTTAAGGTAGGAGGGGAAAAAAAAGAGAAAAAAGTAGCCCTGGAAAATGTGTGTCTGCTGGGTGACAAATGACAAGTGTAGCTTAACAGTCATGGTGCTGCTGACTGATTTTGGCTGAATTCTCTCTGAAATGAAGCAAGATTCTCTCAGGTAAGTGGGGTTTGAGGTATTCTGCTCCACATTCCCTTTGATGGCAGGACTGTGCCCTGAACAAAATTAACATCACCTGAGACTATAAAAATAATTCTAGGAGGCTCCAGTGCCAGCACAGCTGTGTGCAGTGGTGAAACATGAAATTTTCCACCAGGAAGTTTTGGTTTCTGAGTGGTAATGGAGGATCAGGCTGGGTCCTGGCTCTGTCAGTGCATCCTCTGGTGTCAGGAGACAAGAGGACACTAGTGGTCACTGTTACATTAAAGAAGCAGCAACTGTATGCAATATAATAAAAAGATGGGTCTGTTAGAGACCTCTCTTGGTATTTGAGAGATGTTGGTTTAATTCTATTTTTTTTATCACAAGTTCTCTCAGACCTTGGACAAATCACCAAGAGAAGCCTCAGCCCTATTTGAGATTTTGCACCCAGAGATAGTTCCTGGCTAGGGCTGCATCTCTGAGGGTACACAGCCTAGATGAAAGCAAAATGTGGGAACTTGTAGGCCTGAAACCAGATCTTAGCCTCTGTGCTTCATTACCTTTTTGTGATTTAAGGGTGGCAGCTAACAGCACTCCCTTGGGAATGCTGTGAGGATAAATTAAAGATGGTGAATGGAGAGAGGTGATGCTGCAGAGAATGAAGAATTAATAGGGGAGAGCTAGAGGAATGACAGAAAACCAGTTTTAGAATTAAGACAGAGGTTAAAAATATGGGGCACATATTAATGCAGACATTTGCTTGTAGATTATCTCTTCTCTCCTCTGTGAGCAGACAGACCAGCCTGCTTTTGCTCATAACTGCAGAATAATCTCCTCCAGTCACTGCACATGAGTGATTCAGTGGTGATTTCTGATTCTGAGGCAGCAAAGTGCTGGAGATACTTTTAGCCCTGGGTGAGCAGCAGCAGCAGCAGTGCAGACTGGAGCTGGGAGCACTGGCTGCCCAAACAGGTCTGAGTGTCTCACCTCTGCTTGTATTCAAGCCCCTGCAACCAGTTCTCCCTCATGCCTTCTCTTTTGTAATTTTAAAGTCCTAATCAAAAGCAGGAAGGACAAAAAAGCAGCCAATCTGTTTGAATAGCCCTCCCTTCTCACCTAGGCCATGCCTAGCTCCTTTACTTTAATGGATGTCCTTTGCATGGCTTTGGAGGCTGCTCTAAAATCACACAGAGGACTCTATAGGATCATGACAGTTGTCTGCTCTCAGCAGCATCTACTAAAGGACTGTCACTCTCTTTTGTGCTGTTATGAAGTTATGCCTTAGTCTTCTGTCTCAAATGTGTCTGAAGGTTCTTCTCTTTGGTGAGTGGTTGGTGGTTTAAATAGTTGAGGTGCCATAAAGTTCTTCCCATTGTGAGAAGTATTGAGTCTGAGCACATTTTGCTGTAATCCTTACAATACACAAGTGCTTTTGTTTTTTCTTTTATGTAAGAACAATAGTTTAGATATATATGGACTCTTTCCAGAGGCCAAGCAGTTAAAAAGTCTGGCTGAGATGCTTGTCATGGTAAGAAGTTTTTCCTGCAAGCAGTCTGGGGGTGAAAGGCACTGTGCCTACCCCAGGCATCAGTGAGCTTTTTAAGATGCTGGAAGAAGAGGTTATAGCTTAGTCTGACTTTTTCTGGTCATTGTGACGTGTGCCACGTGGGATAGAGAGTGCAGAAATTGTTCAGTGTATTGCATGTGCATTTGAAGGCCATGCATATGCCTTGCTGTTGGTATTGCTTGGAGGAGGTTATACTGAGGCTTTTGGTAGCTGGGGAACTCTGAGTAGTGAAAAATCCTGGGCAAGCTTCTCTAAGGGAATCTTGATTGCCTCTGTGTTGACTACCACAGAGTATTGCAATGTGGGAAACGTGCCTGTTCAGCCAGTGGGCGAGAGGCAGTTTGCCTTTTCCTTTCTGAACAGTGACATTTTTAATGTAGGGTTGATAAAAAAGAAAAACTCTGGAGAAAATCTTGCTTTGGTTTTCATTCTCCAGGTGTAGCAAGAATAAAATTCTTCTCTGTACTGAGTTCTGCAAGCCTGAGTGAACCTCCCACGTGATTTCAACACCCTGATGGTCCCAGATCTTCAGATGCTGGGAGTAACTTCAGGAGTGATGTAAGTGTGCCTGAGCAGCACTTCAGCTCCCAGAAGGTTCACAGATGTTGCCTGTGCCCTGGGAATGAGACATTTTGTGTGCTCTGCTCTTCAGAGGGTGATGATTTTTCTCACATTTGTGTCACAAAGTGGGAAGGTTTTCATCTTTCCATCAGTGATTCAAATAAAGCTTGAGTCACTGTCAGAGAAGTCTTTACTATGTGATAGCTCCTCTGTAATCTGGGAAGAATAATTTGGTGAGTGTTGGTTTAGTCCCTACTGGGACTGATGTCTGCGTCACGAAAAATCGATTTGCCATTTGAATAGAGAGGTTAAATGGACTGTGAAGACTGCTCTCCTGTCAGTTCTAGAGGCAATGATGTCTTGTGATTTCAGCATATCAAATATAAGGCACCTTGATAGGACAGGGAGGGAAAACATTGCACTGCCAGGGCACAGTTTGCAGCTACTTTGTGGCTAAAATGCTCTTTTCTTGGCGTAGAATAACTGGAGTATGACAAGAATATACGGGTATGTTTGTGTAAATGTAAATGAACCCCTGTGCAGCCATCTACACATGAAAGGGTGCAGAGTGCATATGAGGAGAAGAGAAAGAAGAGTGAGTCAGATCTAAATGTCGACAGATGACAAGAAAATTCCCATTTAGCTGAAACATCTGAAGAACCTCTGGGAGACTGACAGCTTGACTCTCAGCCTCAAAATGTTCATTGGTGACCTGACTAATATCATAATGCAGACCTGTCTCCATCTCTATCCCACTTTTTTACATGCTTTTATTTGCCTACCTCATTTTCATGCCCACATCACAGTTCAAATCACTTTAGCAAGACAGCTGTGCTTAATCTGCCTCCCTGTGCCATGTGTGTCTTGTTGATTACAGACCCTCTTAAGATGCCATTATGAGTGACTCTTTGCATGCCCTACTGTCAGCAGCTTTTCCCTTCCTTAAGCCTCTTGAATATCTTTGCTCATGAGATTATGAACCTTTCAATAAATAAAGGACGATTACTGAATTAGTGTAAATTTTGCTCTGGGATTGCCAGTCACTTAGAGCTTGGAAAGCAACAGCAATCAAAGGTACCTGTAGATCTTTGCTAATATCTGATAGAAGCCAGAAAAGTCATGCAAAGATGTTTATTTTCATGCAAATTGTCAAGAATTGCTATTAAGGAGAGCTTGATGTTGGTTGGGGTCCACTTTCCTGCTCCAGGTAATTTGTGAATAGGTGGAGTGACATGGCACCTGTAGGTGCACGGGGGTCCTTTCTGCTCTGCAGTGCAAGCTGGGCTGGAGTGTGATAGGAAGACCCAGATGAAGGGGAGAGCAGGCTTGCAGATGAGAGGCAAATCCTTCACTGTGGTCTGCTCATTTCTGTATCTCTTGTCAAGAGCTCAGATCTTGCAAAGCACTATGCCTGCAGCATCAGGAATCAGGATGAACAGAGATGTACGCAGTTAAAAAACCAAAAAAGGCTGGTGGAAACAATGCCTTTGAACACTCTGAGGTATTTGGTGTGACTCTGCCTTCTTTCAGCAGCAAACACAGAAAAGCATGAGAGATGCATCTGAGTGGTCATTTATCTTACTTTAGACTATGTTGAACAAATCTGTTTTCACTCTGCCTCAGTTTCTTTTTTCTGATATAGTGACATGAGAGGACATATTCCAAACAGTTCCCTGTCTGACTTGCACTCTAATGGGAGTGACAGGATGGTTTGAGAGACTGTACCCACATTTTAAAATAAGTCCTGTGCTGGCCAGCTGGGATGCTTGGCCAGCTCATGGGAGTGCTGTTTATCTCCAAAGGTCACTCCTGATCTATGTCTCACATTTTTGTGCAGGCTGATATTAGAGGACATCACACTGATTGCCTGTTAAGATCTAATATGATGTGTTTTGGATGACACATTCAAAATGCTGATGTGGGTTAGGCAACAAGTCCTGTGGCCTCTTTGGCAGCCTGGGTTCCTTGATGAGTTGGCAGCTTCTGAGAAATCTCCTAGGAGCACTGTGAGAAAGCAGCAGCAAGCAGGAAACTGCGAAGCAAAGGCTCAGTGTATCTGAGTGAGTAGGTGCTCTCAGTCTGCATTTGGCAGAGTAGCCACAGGTAACAGCTGATGACACAGGAGTTGTGGGTTGGGGAGTGACCTTTTCTCTCTGCTGCAAATGAAAAATCTGATTGCTTCCCTCTGCCACAAACTGTTTAGAAAATGAGTTTGATTTGATTTGAGTCAACCTTTGGAAAACCAATCTTGGTTTCAGGTTGCAGAGGGGAGATGTTTATGGATTGGGACTGGCTCTGTGCACCCTAATAATGATTGTCAAGGGTCAGGCTGTGCCAAGTGAGACCCAGCTCAACGCTGGGGCTGTGTGTGCAAGGACTGGGGAGTTGTCTGTGTGACACAGGAGTGCTTCCTGAAGGGCTATTAGGGGGCTCCAAAAACTCACTATCTCTGCAGACCCAAATTCCAGTGGTGCCTTGAAGGACTCACATTCACATCTATGCTGGTCTAAGCATTCTGTGTGTAAGGCAGGCAGCAGCAGATCAGGTTAAATCCTAGAAGAGACACCAAAGATGAATAATCCAGGAACTAACCTGGATGCATGTGAACTTGCATGAAGCTGTTGGAGGCCCTGAAACTGCAGAGGGGTATATCAGTGTGTGCTCTTTCATGTCAGTGATCCTGATATGAACAGGTCTTAAGATGTGCTAACTTTCTGACTATTGCCATGAAGTCAGCAGCTTTCTGCTTGGAGCCCATATGCAGAGAAATATTTGTGTGGGGAATGACAGTTACTTTTATGCCTTAGGCACTGATTTGATAAAAACAACTGGTGTAACAAGAAGTGCTATTCTGATAGAGATTAGTTTTTTGGGGAAGAGAATAACAGCATTTTTGGGTTTTTTAGAGTGGGAATGCTTGGTTTTTAGAAGGTCATTGTGTTTAATAATGCTTTTTGAAAATTAAAATGGAAATCGTGTGTTTCAAAGAAATATTCCACACCCACCCCATTAACTTGGCAGAAAATTGTGAAACTCTTGGGGACTATTAGTGCTTTCATTCTGTGTCAAAGGAAGCACAAACTCCTGAAGCTTTCATTTTAAGTGGGTAATGAGGAAAAGAGGGCATGGGTGAAGCTATCTCTGAGTGCTCCCATTTTGAACAATTTTTTTACTTCTCTTAGCCAAGTATTGGCACCATATCACTCCACTCTGCTAGGTTTTGATGGTGGTAAATCACATATCCTCACTAATTATAAATGTGTCTTAATCCCCTCTGCCCCCCTCCTCTGCTGGATGGCTTTTGGGGTAACCATAGGCAGTCAGGCCAGACAGTAGGACAGCTGTGTGGTTGGAGGGTGTCTGTGTGGTGCTTCCTGCAGCAAGGACAAATGAGGTCTTCCAGATCCCACAGGAGACACTAGCTAGTTTTTGGAAATGGCAATTATCAGACATTTGACTATGTCTGATTAAATCCTTCAGCTGTGTTATATGTGTAAGTGTAATGTGAGTGCAGTTGTTCAGGCATGCTCTGAGTATTGTAATGGTTTTGTTAACGTAGCAAATACTTTATATTATTTAACGCTTTTAAGTCATGTTTTTTGCCTCCTGTTCTTTCTGTAATACCATTTTGTTGCTCTGTTAAATTGTCCATGTGCCTCAGCTGGGTGCATGTTAATGGCAGATGAACAGGTCTGACAAATGAGTTTCCAAAGCTGCAGAGACCAGCTGAGATGAGCAGATCCCCATTTGCCTGTGCATCTGCAGTGGCTGTAGCTGTGCCCATATTCCAATGTGCTCTTGTTTTTAGATTAAGATATGAGTGAGGTAAAAACTCTGTCCTTATGCAAACTGATTTAGTGCAATGTGTCCCCTGAAGTCCCTGCCTGCTGTAGGAACAAGAGGGGTTGAATCTCTCATGTGGTTGTGGGAGGTGGCTGGTGCTTCTCTGCAGAATCCCTCAGGATTTTTCCCTGGTGCCACAGGCTGGGTCCCATATCTACAGGAGACTGGTTTGGGGTCAATCACTGGCAATCAAATCTCTTAGTTGCTTTATCCTCTTTTCAGGCAGAGGAGACTCCTTACAAGCTATATATAACCTGCCTGGTCCCTCCTTCCTCAACCTCCCCCAGTCCCTTTGCTCTTCGTTTTCTTAGAATTTCTCCAGGCTCCTCCAAGTTTGGGTTAACTCTATTGATTGGAGTTTCTCCTGTAGTTGAAGGGAAGAGCAGTACACCTTTGCAGAACAAAGAGCAACCCTGCTGAGGCAGTGAGAGAGGAGGTGTGAGAAAACTCCTACTGCTAGTTCTTTTTCAGGATCCTCTAATAAAACAGTGCAGTTTAAGGGTTTCTGAGAAGCAAAGCTCAGTAGCATCCAGGTTGGTCTGAGCATGGAGCAGGAATGAGATTGAATGCATGGCTCAGCCATAGTGATTTATTTTTTCAATTATTGTTTAAGGTCAATATTGCAACAAAATAAACCGCAGCATAACTAAGCTAGACATGAAGGTAGAATTTATAGTCTAGCTCTGCACTCCTACACTTTGAGAAGACTTTAAAGAGAACTGTGTGTGCTTAGCACCTGGGAAAAATCAAAAGCCATCTGCCAAGTGTTTGTGAGAGCAGATTTTTCCTTCTGTCCAGGCAACTCAAAGTTGGACTAGGAGCCTAGAAAAATGGACCCTGTTCAGAAGCTAACCACAAATCAACTCAAGAACAACTCTGTTTCACTAACATGCCTTTTTTCTATGTGTGTTTTCTTCGGTTGAAAGAGCCCCTGTAACTAGCTGGGTTTGGGGAGCTGATTTGGCATCTGTCACTGTCTTTTTGTTGTGTCAATTTTTATTTTTTAGTTCAGTGGTAAGTTCAAAGTTCAGGGCCCTGTGCTCTGTGCTTGGCCTTTGAGTTTCTAAAAACTCCAATTCAATTAATGGGCTGATATTTTGGTAGTTGTTGCTTGCAGAAGACAAAGCAGAAATTGTAGAACATGGACTGGGAGAATTGCAAATAATACATATTAGTGTGGAAGGGAACAGAACAACATTGATTTTTGTTTTCTTATTGCCAACAGACCGATTACAGTAGTTTTGCTTCTATCCTCTGGTGGCATCTGTCTCATGGGCATAACAGTAACACAACTCACTATCAATGGCTATGGTATGTGGCATTTGTCAGGGGAAAAGCATCTCCTGCCTTGCAAATGACAGAGGCAGAGCCCAGCACTGGGATGCTCAAGGGGCATTGGGCCTCCAGCTCAGGAGCCACGGCATCCTGACACAGCAAATCTGTTTGTTCACATACTCGTAGGTCTCTCTCTGAGCTCTTTGCCTACCTGTTAGTTTTCACTGTAATTTATTCCAAAGTGTTCCCATTTCAGCGTGTGGTTTGCAAAGTCAGCGCACAGTAAATGTGTTTCAATCTTTGCAGGCAATTAAAGAGGTGAAAGTAGGCTGAGTTCATGAAAGGACATGGGGAGCAGCCTGGCTTGAAAGGCTGCTTATTCCTTCAGTGCTGCTGATTTCTGGATAATGACAGATGCTTATACTTCAAGGTGAGCTGGAAGAGGAGAAAAGAGATTATTAGCTGTGTGAGGGGGTCAGTATGATTCTGCAAGGAGTTTTAGGCCAAGGCATTCAGGTTCAGTTGTCTGAAATGAAAGATCTGGAATACAAAGAAGAAAATCTGAGCTGAACTGGCAGCAAAATTTACATGTAGCCTAATGAATGCTTTTGCACTCTGGTAGTTGAATTCTCTCTCTTTTCTCTAAAACTTGAAGGTAATTGCTTTCCCAGTTCTTTGTGCTGTCCTACAAGCTTTAAAACAGTGTTGAAGAAACACTAAATGTCACCAGGCAGAAATTGAGAGAGATTTAAGAGCAAACAGTGTGTGAAGCTCAGTAGAGCAATGAGCAGTTAAGGCTGTTTCTTCTCCAGGGCTGCTGGACCTCAGCTGCTTTCTTGGGAAATGCCTTTGGGAATAAAGGATCTGAGTACTCCAAGATACAGCTTTTACATCCATAATGAGTAAGGATTAAATGAAAAGCTTCTATTGTTTTATTCTGTTCTGTGTTATTGAGCAAGATTTCATTTATAAAGGTGCAGTTTTATAAATGTTCCCCTGGAGATTTTTGTGCTTGATGTGGTCATGGCAGGCGCTCTCTCCAGCCAGGAAAGGGTGCTCATTACATTTGAAGGGAGCAGATAGATTACGTTTGCTTTTCTCCATATACTCTTTGATGTTTTTACTTAGTAATGGGTAAATGTCTATATTTACTACATGATGAGGTCTGTCTTTGTATGCATTTTTAGAGCGTAACAGAGCTGGGATAAGCACATTCAAAATGAAATTTTTCAGTTAAATTTTGAAGTTGCCTCCTGTTCACAGCTGCATAATCTTTCAGACACATCGGGTCTGGCTTGCAGAAGGCAGAGTGGCTCTGGATATTCCCCATGACCATAGTGAATAGGTCAAGGAGGAACTGGCTTAAAATAGCAAACAGAGAGGTTAGGAGAGAGCTTTAGTGTTTGGGGAAAAGCCAAAGCCTTATCAATAGAGGTAGCTGGTTTCCTTTACCCCTGTGACAGCCAGGGTGGGTTCTCTCCAGCAAGAGAGGCAAAGGACAGATCCTTGTTTCTGGTGTTCCTGACTGAGGCAGTGCCCTGATGACCCCAGTAGATCTCTCCTAAAAGTGCCCCTCATGGCCTGAGGTTAGAGAGGGAGGAGAATAATTGTGCCAGAGTTTCCAACATCAATATCCTGTGATTCAGCATGCACAGGGCCAAGCAACTCTCCCTGCCAACTTCTGAGTGGTCTCCTAGATACTACCAAGGGCTAATTAAAATTGTGCCCTCCAAGACTTCGGTTTAATGAACTGTTTAGTGACAGCAAGGAATAAATAAATTTAAAAACCCCAACAACTTCAACAGGAGAACAACTGAATCAATTTTCCAATAGTTTTAAGATGTATGCAAGTAGCAGCAGCAAGATTTAGGATCCCATTTTTCTGGGCTCAGGTATGGAGGGGTGTCTGAGCATATTTACCCTGGCTGTTCCTGCCTTGAATGGAGGAACAGACTTTCTGGGATGAGGATGGATTTTGCCCCAGTATTTTTACCCTGTCTTACAGCAGATCTAGTAAAGATACATTCAAAATGCTGGCAGCAGCACTGGGAGCCTAAGTGCTCTTATTTCCATCGTATTTTCATAGTTACCTGGGCACAACTTAGATGGTCCAACCCCAGGCCTGGGAGTCTGTTTTACTGAGTTTTTGCTTTACCTTCACCAGTAAGAATGAAAGAAAATACTTTGAATGGCCCAAAAGCACCTTTGTTCTGCACTTGTTCCCCTTAATATCAAAAATGAAGGTGTCCTCAGACTTTTCTGAAGTCAGAAGAAAGTTAAATGGCACTTCTGGGATTGTTGGTTTTGATTGAAATGCCCAAACTTTTCCTTGGCAGGCAAAATTCCCTGTGGCTGCTCTCCTTTCCTGTCCTTCCCCTGTGCAATAACTAAAAACACCCAGGTGTGAATTCCCTTTCTGCCTCCATCCTTCAACATGTTAATGTCTCACTGAGCCTGAGGCAAACTTGCCTTGCATCTGGTTTTACATGGAAACCAGAGCAGTTTTAAGGAGCAAAGCACTGGATTGTCTGTGTTCAGGTTTGCCTGGGTCCCCCCTTCCTCTCCCCACCCTGACTGAAGTGAGGCATCCTGCTTTCATCAGCAAAGACTGTATTCTGTGAAGTGTGGAGGGTCATTTACTAAGACTATATAAAATATCAATGGCAAGGTCAAAATAGTGTTTGATGGGAGATGATGCTCTGGCCTCGTGGCTTCTGGAAAGAGGGAACTGTGGAGCAGCACCACACAAAAAGAGCTGCATGGGAACTGTGGGCATGAAGCCACCAGCTTGGTACTGAGTCTGGGCTATTTTCCCCCAAAGAACTTCCTTTGCACTGTATATTACATTCTGTTTTATGTGCTATGATTGCTTGGAAGGATGTGAGTTAAACTTTAATGAGTTTCTGTCCGAGAGGAATTGTGAAAATAAATGCAATTCCGCCTCCTTGCTCTCTTCCCCCTGCTCTGTCTCCCTCCACCCGCCTCGTGTCAGAGCAATCATGTAATCATATGGTACTGAATAAACAAAAGGGCCTAATGTTCTGAATGTGGTGTAAACGGAGCAGTAATGGCAAACGACACAGTTTTTAATTTCTTTGATAAACAAATGTGCTCAGGGAGTTGGTTTAGTGCACCAAAGGGACGTGGTGGCACTCTTGTTCCTTTTCTGCACTGGTAGTACTGTGGATGCTGAAGGACCAAAGCAGTGGGATTGGAAGAGTTTAGCTGCCTATGCAGCTCTTGTACCAGCCAGATTTTTGTGTTACCATTGCTCTCTGGCTTCCTTGGGATTGTGTTTGCTATGGGCTCCTTTCCAGCTGTGCAAGGTCTCTCTCAGCTGCTTTTAATTTCCAGGATGCTTCTTTAATGTTTGTTGCCAGAAGGATAAAGAGGAGCCTGGAAAGCAGCAGCTGTCATGTGAGGGCTGTTGTAGATCAGATAGAAGAGTATTTATTTCATCATTCTCTTTGCAACTTTTCCACAATTTCACGGTCCTGGATAGGGTAGTGGCAGAGCTGATGCGTACCTGTCAGTCACAGTGTTTGCTGAAGGGCAATCAGGAGCAACAGAGAAGGTGAAAAAGAAGATAAAGCAACAAAATCAGCTGGGTTTCAGTGGGATTTTTCATATTTCTCATATTCCCTTGCCTTGTTTCTGCCATTATTCCAGACAGCACTGTCAATGGCTGGCTGAGGAATGTGTGAGGCTTGACTGAATTCCCACTCTGGGGCAGCCCATCTCTCTGGGCAAGTTTTTGCAGCTCTGGAGGTGGTGTCTGTGCTCTCAGCTGCTGCTTTTCCTCTGTTGCAGAGAACCTATTGCTAATTAATTGTTCTTTATTTACTTTACTGCTGGCAGCCAGCCCTGTAATATTGAGATTGGTGACTTGCTTCAAACCCTTGCCTGGGAAAGCTGACCCTGGGGGTTATGGAAACTCCTGGGATTTTGGGTCCTAGGGAAGCTGAAGTGCAGTTGGTGTTGTAGATTTTTATGTTGCCACTTCTAGGTTCCTATAAGATCACAGTGTGGAATGGGGGCTTACAGTCAGAAACCTGCTATTTATTACAGTTGGATGAAGTGTGGAGGGGCTTCAGATCTGAATGACACTCAATTCCTTAATTTTGTCCTTAATTTTTCACCTTGAAAAGTAACTAATGAAACAGCTTTCCTTCTCCTGCTCTGTTGGCTTGTGTGCATTTCAAATTATTCAGGAGGAAAAGGAGCCCAGGAGGCTAAATCTAATTCTTTTTCTGTGACAATCAAGTGGACCTGGGTAATGGCTAAATGTTTGTGTGTTGAATGAGCAATAAAGAAATAGAGAATTTGTTTAACTCCATAAAGATATGAACCCCGTAGCGCCCTACTGTAAAATGGCTCTGAATTGCACAGTGGCTCCATGCATTGCACAGCTGTGGGGAACCCATCCATTATGCTGTCAGGATGAGTGATACCCTGTTTTGGTAGGAACAACAGGACTCATTCATTACTTCAAGAGCTCCTTTCAGGCTGACGAGGTGGTAGCCTGCGCAATAGCATCTTTTGAAACTGAAAACACCCTCCTTGTGCTGTCAGAAGAGGCTGGACACTTGAAGAGCTTCTTCCTGCTGAAGTGGTGTTCTAAGTGTCCATGGGGTGAGCACCTTGCCAGCTCTCCTGCAAATCGCTGCAGGAGGTGGAGATGAAATGGATGGTTTGAAGGGTTATTGCTGTGTTCGCAACCTCACCTCAAATCCTGATTTAAAGGCAATCTTTGCAGAAGTGATTTATGAACCTAGATGGCACAGGGCGGCTGCAGGGACCAAAATTATTTTATAGCTTTTTGGCATGTTTTATCCTCTGGCTATAAATGAAAATGTACTTGCCAGTAATTACAGAAGGGGAAAGTGCTTTTGGACACACAGCTTAGCAGTACTTTGTGAAAAGTGCTGCTTTATAGGAATTATGTCTTTGAACTGAGGATCCAGAAACCAGTGGTGTCCAAAGTCAGTGGTGGCTCTGAAGGCTCTCCTGCCCTGCAGATCTGCAAGCAGGATGGAACTGTCTCTGCAGGAACGGGGTGCTGTGCCACAGCAATGCCAAGCCAGCCATGGAACAGGGGAACTGTGCTGTGCTGTGCTGAAAAGTGAGACAGCTCCTCATCTTCACTCAGTGCCAGTCAGCCCCTTGTGTGCAAGAACACCAACATAATAAATAAGGAATTAGATCCTATCAGTATTCTGTAGTTGCTGAAACTCCCCAGTAGCTTTTCCTGGCTCAGGTAGCTGTAGTGTCGATGCACAGATGCTTTAAACATATTTTTGCATGCTCATCTTTGCCTGGAACAACAATCCCTGTGGGTTGTGTGGTCCTGAATCAGAGTAAGAGATGTGGTGTGTCTCAATGACTTTCCTCTGCACTTGCTGGTGTTCTGCACTGCCTCGTGTCTCCCTAATATTATTCTGTTTATTGTTACCTTTACAAGTTTGACAAATACTTTGTATTATGTTTTTTGGGTCTGTTCAGTCATGTGCAAAATGAAGTTGTATTTGGCTCTTCTTCCACCTTTCATTTTCTAGTACTAAAATATTCTCCTGAATTAATTCTTTTCAACCAGATTGGCTGTCCCTAATGCCTCAATGTGAGCTTAGATGTTAAATTATTTTTTTTCTTTATAAATACATTTAGAGTCCTTGATGTGAGTTATGATTCCTTAGCCTTTAAGCCACAGTCAGTTTGTTTCCAGAGCCTTTTTGTTGGTAATTGTGACGTTTAAAAGTGTGGCTTTTTCAAAAACAAAAACTGAGATTCTCACATAATTACTTGCCTTCAGGAACTGCAGATTTAAAAGAAATACTAAATGTTTACTCCCAGTAAAATCATAAGGCTTGGCTGCTCTGGCGATGTCCTCAGATTTTTAATTTGACAGGTTAAATGCCAACAGTCTTCTGAGTGGTGCGTTTCGTCCACCATTAATTAATTTTAAGAGGCTTCTGATGAATTTTTTCCAAAACTGAGCACTGAGACTTGCAAAATTTAAGCTCTCACATGGGAACAATGTGTCCAGTCAGCATCAGAGAGAGAAACCAAATCCAAGCTAGGAAGCAACCTGTGAATTCACTCAGAGCACAGTCTGAATATTGAGAAGTTGTTCCTTGCAATAATTTTTACTTCTGGGGGTGATTGTTGTTACATCTTAGTCACTGACAGAATCCCTTTGGGCATCACTGGAGCACAAATGCCAACCTTGTCTGCTGCCTCTGCATTTTCTATGTAAGAGTGTTCAAGCTGTGCAATCAGGAGCTGTTTTCCTTGGCATTGAACAAAGATCAAAATCAGACCCCTCGTCAGGGGCTTTGTAAAATTAGTTTGGGATATTTTCCCCTACATAACTAGTTTCAGTCACAAGGTGTCAATGGGGAGGATCGCTTCCCCTCTGCTTGTTTATTTTCAGTTGCCTGATATTGGGTCATTTGTCAGCATCTGCTGCCTTCAGCACATGTGGCATCACGTTTCTCATGCTGTCATGTGCTATCAGAGCTGGCAATGGCTGTGCTAAGGGCAGGGCAGCAGCCTTGGGCTGTATGTACTGAGCTGACTGTGGTTTACTGTGGTTTAAGGAAGGAGCTCTTCATTGCCTCTGGGAGATTTGTGTGCTTTGGGATTGGTCCAGGACTTCTGTCCCATCCACCAAGCAGCCTCTGTGCTGCAGAGCGTGGCCCACAGTGGCACTGAGCTCATGTCTGGGCCTTTGGACCTCCATAATGGGAGCTTCATTTTTCAGGAGCTGTATTTTAGTTAGTTCTTGGCTTGAGAAGCCTTTATGAAATTCTTGTTCTTAATCCTTAAAGCAATCCTCTCTCTTTGATGAAAGATGGTATAGAGAAAATAAATCTCATTGTGTTATGTTCCTGACAATTAACCCCACTGCCTGAAGTGCTGAACCATGCTGTGCACCAGCCCACTGGGTCATTCCTAAATACACAGAGGCATAAAACTGTCCTGGAGGCTTCTTTTCTCTTTTTCTCAATTTCTATGAGAAATCTCTTTGCAGGTGTGCAGAGATGGAGGTATTTTCTAGATTTTGGATGCAGTGAAAGAAAAGCTCATTTTCTGCACTGAGACACCCAGCCAGAGTTAATTGAGATGCTAATGAACACACTGTGAACTGTGCTACAAATATTATGCCTCTGTGTGTATCAGAACTGGGGAGGTCAGAGAGCTGTTGCTTTTCAGATTTTTGTGAATGGGGAAATGTGGAAAATAATGGAATGGAAGTATCTTTTCCTGTACCATTTTAATCCTGTGGAAATTTGAAGTAACCAGGAACCTAAACTGTATGACAGAGTTGGGTTCTGGAATTTTGAAAGTGAAATCTCCCCAGTTCTCCAAAGAAACTCTGAATCAAATGGCCACTTTCATCCCACCTCTAATATTTACAAGAGAGAAAAAGTATTGGTGATAATTATTGCTTTTTATCATCAGAGTAGGAGATAGATTTCATAGGAGAAAAAAACCCAAAAAACCTGATAGCTCATGGATGACAGAATAAAATTGCTCTAACAATTGGCCTAAGTTGGGGTAGGATTTTGGTGTTTTTCCTGTATCAGCTTCATGGTGTGACTTAAATTGAGCTGAACTGCAGAAGAAACACTGAAGATCAGAGGAAGAAATGAGAGCACTTGAAATGTAGAGAAGATGAGAGGACACAAAGAACATTTCTCTTAAGCATAATAATCTAGCACATGCACTACATCTAATGTTTCTTGAATGTGCAGCCTGAACAAGACAAGTCTGAATTTGGGCTGAAGCTGGCAGAGGATGTGTACCAATCTGAGAAACCTGTGCAGGCCAACCCATGTTAGAGCTGCACACCTGGCCAGGCTTGGGTATCAGCAGAAGTGCCCAGAATAATTACAAAGAGGGGGAAAATTACCTGTAGCAAGCCAATTTTTCCTTTCTAATGGGACACATTTAACACTTACAGCAAGCTATTACACTCAGTATCTGGTTGTATGATCATCTGTTGCTTCAAATTGTATGCGAATCTCCTGAAAGCCTACTTCTTCCCAGTGAGATGGAAAGAGAGCTTTTTCCCCCATTTTGCTAATGCTGCCATCTCAGTGTCTCACTCCATGACATTTAACATCTTTGCCAAATTTAATTTGTGCAAAATCAGCTGCTTAGTCGTGCTGAGGGCAGTCCTGCTGATTTTAGCAATATGTGGACAGCATGGTGATTGACACTGTAAGAGGCAACCCCAGGGCTCCTGGGAGAGACTTGCCAGTCCTGCATTGCTCTGTACTGCACTGGGCTTGTGGAGCAGCCCTTGCTGTGTGGTCAGAAAGTTTAAATTCTCTGTTGGCAGATAAGCATATTTACCTGGTCAGCTGAGGAGGTTGCAGCTATATTTTTTTTATGGCCTGGAAAGCGACAGGGGTTCGGTATTTGGTAGGAAGGGTGGGAGATTGGCTGGGTGTAATTGGTTTTGTCATATTTGCTGGTGATGAGGAATGCAAATAGCAAAGAGTAGATGGGAGTTGGAGGGGGAGGAACCTGTGGTTGACTTGAAGTTTCGTACTCAGTTTGCAATTCTGACTTTTCTGTGGAGGATGCAGAGTCACCCACTCACCCAAACTGCCCAGAACGCTGGCAGTCGAACACTCAGTGCTGTTGTCCTCCACCAGCCATGCCCAGCCTGGCTGTTGACCATGTCTGCTGCTCAGGGTTGGATAAATCAGGGCATGGACACGCTGTAAGAACAGGACAGATGAAGTGCAACTCATTTTCTGATCTTCCCATTTGCATCTGTATGTGGGCTGCTGAGGGACACAAGTTTTGGCTGTACATTTAGGAAAATTGATTCTATCTCCAAATTACCATTGTATTATCTAATCTGATTACCCCTAATAGTTGTTCTATAATTGCATTTTTCCTTGAATAAACTTAGAAAATGGTAAAAGTTACTTTTTTTTTTTTTAATCTCTTGGTACTTAAGTATGCCCTTGTAGTAACATTTGGGATACTTCAGAGGTGTGGACAGCAACTTTTATAATAATTAAAGATATATGTCTGGGTTTTTTTAAATATCTGGTCCTGCAAACACAGACACATGGAAACTGTTACAGGTGTATAGAGCTTAGTACCCATTTACAGATTTTTTTGGGGGGCTTAATATTGGTAATTGTGGAAACATAGCTTGTAGCCAAGTATTTAAAATAAGAAAGAAACCTGTAGCATACATATTATAAAGGCCATCGAACAAGTTTTGGCTCTGAAAAGCCCCTTGATGCATTCCATGCCTCAAAGATCAGACTAGGATTTCAGACTAAGTTCTGGTCAGTCTCTGTATTCACTGTGCCTCATATACACTGTGAATGCTTTGTCCTGAAGGTCGTGGGTCTGGTGAGGCATCAAACTGCCTAAGTGGTTGCCCCTGTGAGTTGTGCTGACTGTTTGGGGGGGGGGCGGGATTTGTAAGGAAGTCTTTGATTTTTATAAGATATACAGAGACACTGTTTCAGTGTTTTAAAAGATCTCTAGGCATAAAAAGCATTTATCTGATGGATGTGATCTAATACATTCAGGTAAAAGTTTGAATCCAAGGGTATTCGAGGGAATCAGAGCCTAATAGATCCTCTTGATAAGATGAGGGTGTCATATATGCTTCTGTGAAAGAAGGTCACTTGGTATGAAGGAATCAGGACTAACTAACTCTTCATATAGAGATAAATCTCTCATCTGGCCATTTGTCATGAATGTGTAAAGAGAGAGGGAGAGAGTAAGAGAGATTTAGGTTTTAGATGGGTTATATTAGCCAGTAGCTTAGCCTGCAGCAGTTATAGGAGAAGGCCTTTTTTATTCCCCTGGTGATGGCTGAGCTTCAAACTTTGTTTTACCAAAGCCAGAAAAGCTTCTAGAAGCTTGAGTACATCTTGATGTATTATCTGACTCTGCTTGGTTTGCTTATCAACGTGATTTTGCAATGCCTTAGTTACAGGTTATAAATAAATATTCCTACTATGGGAAAATACTGGCTATTAAAAAGCTCTTGAATCTAGCAGAGAGATGCATAACAGGAATTAATGGTTGAAAGATAGAGCCAGATAAATCTACAGCAGAAGTGTGATGAATGTTTTAAAGAGTAATTTTAGATAATCATTGAGATTAAGGAGGTAAAGAATAGAATGAAGTTAACATTTCTCGATACCTTCAGATCATGATTGAACGCCTTTCTGAAAGATATTTTTCAGGAAATTATGCACTGCTGAGCTCAGTATAAAGAAAACTGGGCAAAAGGTAATGGTCTGTGTTAGAAGAGAGATGTCACTGGTTATTGAGTGGTGTCTCCTGGCCTCAGCTCTTATGAATTGAAGCAGTTGAGGACTTGGTACAGGGAGATGGGAAATGCATTTCCTTTAATGTTTCCAGGACTTCTGTATGGACTGAAAGTACAGAGGTAACACTGCAGATTGAGTAATTATTTAACATTAAAAAAACCAAATCAATCCAATGAGCCTGGATGAATCATTATTCTGATGTTGCACTTGACATATAAATTATTTCATAATTTATGACTACTTTGCTAATTGGATGACTTTTTTTGAGATAATCTGTTTTATAAACATTTAATTTTTCAATTTTTAAAAGTATTTTAAAGGTTTGTTGCTTTATTTTGAAATCCTCTGATAGGAAAACCTCCTATAGGCAGAAAGTGTCAAAAAGGGGAAATCCTACATGATAAAAAAAACCAAACCTCATTTTTCACAACATGTAGTATGTGTCCCTGGGGATGTTTCAATGGAAAGATGCAGTGAAACTAGAAACAAGAAAGTACTGGATGTTTGACTACTACCTTAATTTCACACTTGCACAGCAACAAAGGTTTTGTTGTGTTTTTTTTTTTCTCTCCCATCACTATTTATAAAAGGGTTCTTATTTTGCCATTGCACTGGAGGAGAGCTACAAATAGTCCACCCTGGTGCCAAGGCCCCCACTGGTGGCATCACCAGATTGGAGGTGAACTCTTTTGTAGGCTGATACAGGGTCTCTTGCCACTTCTGCTCCAAGGATGCCACCTTCTTACTGTTTCACATGCAATTTCAGAGTGGGACATTTGAATGTCTCTTTTCTGAGAACCCATCACATTGAACTCCTGTATTTTTTTTCACTGAGATGCTTCCTTGAGGAGATTCCCTGTCAAACTATCAAATCTCTGCAGAGCTACTGGCACTGCTTGCTGTACCAATTCCTTCTGCCAATTCTTGGGATGCGTGTGGATCTGTACATTGTCAGGAAGGACAGTGATTCATATTAGTGTAAAATGCTTCTGACAGAGCAGCAGGTGTTGCTCAATATAATCTTCCCCATGGAAGTCAAACAGAGCTTGAGGCCTGAAGAAAATGAGGAGGGATTTGCTGGTGGAGTTCTATCCCAGACATCTATGCAAATACAGCTCTCCTACAGCATTGCAGAGCAGATGTTAATTGAGGTGGATATGTGAGTATCTGCTGGGGAAGAGTGACTGGGACTGAAGATGGCAGAGATGGAGAGGACTGGTTTCCATCTAGATTTGTCCAGTTTTCATCTTTTTTCTCAAGCTGCAATGTGTGATGGCTGTATAAGAAGGAATGATGAGCTTATGTGGACCTTTGTTCTATCTGCTGTGTATTAACCTGCTGCATCAACATAATCATTTCTATTGATAAATTGGTGGCACAGTAGCAGTGAAACTCTTCATCCTTTAGGAGCAAATAATCAGTTTTCTGTTCCCAGTGTGTGTGGTGTTGGCTGGCTGTCACACCATACCTCATTGCTCCTAGTTAAGCCTGTGTGTTAGTGGATTTTGTCTTACGAGACTTGGCATTGAGATATTGCAGTGATGAAAATAGAACAAGTCCTTTAGGCAGGTACAGCAGCTCACCTGGAAAATTATGATACTGCACAAAGTGAGAATTTTTTTGTCTGAGAAAAGACATTTTGAGAAATTTGGAGTTCTGAAGCCAACATATCCCTTGTGGACGTGCAGGCACGGGGCCAATACCTCGCTGTCTCCCATCTCTGTGCTGTGCTTTACTCTGAAGTAGGAGTTGTGTGATCAAGAGCCACCTTCCCACCAATTATTTATACACAGAGCAGTGTAACAGTCTCTGAGTGAGGTATTTATACCAGGGGATCCTGGTGCTGTATAAATAATTGCAGCACTGAAAACATTGCCTGCTTGACTGTATGGCATAACCACACTATTTATATAAATCTGACAGTGTAACTACAGCCGTGGAAGGTGATTTAAATACAGCTGGTGAAGGAAGTACACCCTTAGGAAGGTATAACTAACTACACAGATAATAGTATCAGGTAACTATACCCACAGGAAAGTATAAACATGCAAATAATAGCCACAATGCAAGTGTAATGTAGAAGTCAAAGGGTCTCAATATTGATATAATAGCAGTTGGGTAACTTTACTCAGAGGAAAGGAAAATAACTGTCTGAATAACAGCTGCAGCCCGACTGCAGTGATGGGAGAGGGGAGCTTGGAGAGTTACAGCTGTGATATCCAACTCCCAGTAACAGGAGGTCATTTGCATGCAGCCAGAGCAGCATTTCAAATTGAAACTCTAAGGATGGGCAATTAGCTGTGGAGGGGGTCTGTTCCTGGGAAGAAGAGGACTGGGATGGGGGGAGTTGTGTTTCAGCACAGGAAGATGATGGATGGAGGAGCGCAGTGGATTTGGCTTCTGCTCACTTCCCCAGAAATTCAATGTGTTTTAGAACATGGTTTTAAGTTGGAACCAGATGTTTTGAAAGAGAAAAGGTTTCCAAACATGTGAAATGGTGATGGGCCCATCTGGCTGCAAAGCAGCAGCATCATATATGTGCTGGGTACAGGATTAGTAAAATAACTTGTGCTGGAAAGAGGGGACAGGAGAGCAGAGAGACTCCAAACCAGCAATTTGTGCAGAGACAAACAGCAAACATAAAGAAAACTGTTAATGTCTCAATTTGATATATTTTTATTTTTTCCAAGTGGGTCTTCTAAATAGAGATGGCTGTATTTTTCTATTTCTCTGTCTTATAAAAAATAAAAAGTGAAATAAAAATAATTGCCAATTACTTTCTGTTCATATACAGCTATTCAGCAACAAACCTGACCAGAGACAAGGCAGAGGCAATTTGCTTTCCCACTGCCTACCATGTTGGACTGAGACTAGTGGTGTGTTCTCTGAGCTGTGTTCAGATAGAAATTGGATCGAGTAAAGTAATACGATTGCTGTCTCCTCCAGACCTTCACATGGGCTTTATTTATTTCCTAAGATTTGTGTTTGACAGTAGAAGCTGAATGACTTAGTTTTAAAATAGGATCAGTTTAAAGCTTCCACACAGTGCTTGTCAGTGTTATTGTGTTAAGTCAAGAAACTGGGTTTTAGAGTGGGGTTTTGGAGTTAATTTTGTCATTAATTGTTTGGAAGATGCCGACTGTCAAAACTTGGAATTAAATACTGGTGGGGCTGTGTTGAGGGTGAGCACTGGAACACCACCAAGGCCAGGGCATGGTGTTTCTGAGTTTGGCAAATCACCTGGCTTGTGTCTGAGAAGTTGCTCTGATCGGTTCTGACTTTCAGAAACAGGGAGCAAAATAAATTCTTTATCTCTTTGGAAATGTAGTATAAATAGGTAATGATTAGCTTGGTTTTCCTTTGTCCTTGGTGCAGTGACAGCTGTCTGAATGCTAAGACAGCCCTGTAGGAATTGGTGCTTGGAACAGACAGGCAGCATTGTAACTTATGAATGGCTCACTGGAAATATAAGAGTTATCTCCATTTTAGAGGTAGGCTGAAGTGTCTGGCTGCTTTACCTTAATGTGCCAAGGATCTCTTTTACTCTGCTAGCATGATCATCAGTAAACCCTTGGATTCAGTGTTAAATTCCCACAGAGTACAGGGATGATACAGGCACAAAGTCCAAAGACCAAATGAGATAAGAGGTAAGATTTTCTGCCTGGAGCTTCCCACTCGTGGGACTAAGGACACACACTATTCCTTGAAGAAAGCTTCTCTGGGAGGGTGTAACATTAGCAATGCTTGTTCCCGTCTTTTAAAGTTCAACCTGGGAGCCTTTCCTGATTTGAAGTGACTGGAAAGCGATGGGGCAGCAATGCTGGTGGGTTGGGTATGGGTAGCAAGAAGCCCTACAGGTAGAAGGATAGGCCAACAAGAAGGGGAGGGGGTAGGGAAGTGATGCTGAGCATGGGGAAATGTCAGCTACATTATTCACCACTCATGTTCTGTTCTGCTTCATTCAAAAATCACCATGGTGAGCGCTCTGTGCAATCTCCCAGATGATTTAGCAACACCAGTGGATAGATTTAGCAGATGGTATCAGATATGAGCAGCAATGTCTGACAGGCCCCCATAATCACTGTTTATGTTGGTTGAAACCAAGGTTTCTGGAATGGCACCAAGTGTTTCTATATTGGTTGCATGTTCTGGTTGGGTTGAGTCCTAAACAGGTCAGTAGCTGCAGAAGTGAGGAAGAGTTGAGGACAAGTCTGTTGCAAGAACGCACAGAGGACAGCTAAGGGGTCCTCTTGGTCAGTTGGTAATGAAGGCATCTTAATAATAAAATAGTTTGGGTTGGAAGGGACATTAAGGATCATCCAGTTCCAACCCCACTGCCATGGGCAGGGATGGCATTCACTAGACCAGGTTGCTCAAAGCCCCATCCAAGCTGGCCTTGAATCCTTTTGGGGTGGGGTGTCTTAGCCTTGGCCACAGAGCAGTGAGGTGCTTTACTCTTGCTGTGGTCCTGCCAAGTTCTGTTTTCCCTTAGAATCCCAAGGTAGCACCCCAGGGTCTTTTTAGCTCCCACAGGAGCTGCCACTGCAGATGTGGTGGGTTTGGTTTATTGTAGGTTTTTTTTTGATCCAACTGACAAGATCTGTCACAATTTGTTGTCTTTATTGCATTTCATAGCGATTAAGGAACTCAATATGCTTTCATTTAGCTAATGACCAGAAATTGTGCATTCTAAGGTTTCAGTCCCAAAATTCCATCATATACTTTTTTCTGCAGAAGTCAGCTGCTTTGTGTCAGCTGAACTTTCAAGTAGATGCAATAAAACTTAATGGCAATGATGATACAGTTGAACTTCATTAAATGCATTTGTCTTTTCTGTTAGAATTTCAGCATTGCAAATTTTATTGGACTCTGACTTCTATTTCATAACCACTCTTGCTTAAGGCCATTACAGAATATTGCATCTCAATCCATACATGCTTTATGATGGTAATGGGCCAAATTCCACCAGCAGAGGTGGTTCCCCATCAGCTTGCAGAATTCCTTTCCAAAGAGTGCTATAAATGCAGGAGGTTTGTAAAGATCTTCAGACCTCCTTTACATATATCTGGGAGAAGTGCCTGGTAGATTGATGTGTTGATCATGGTCAGGTTGAGAAGAACACGGACATGAAGATATTTTAAAACTTGGGAGACTTCTTGCAGGTGTCATATGCACCTGCCCTCTTCCTGGTCTTTGCTTGGTATCCTCTTGTGCCCACTGCTGAATGCAGCAAAACTCAGCTAATCTCAAAGTGTTGGACATTTGCTGATTTATTCAATAGAGGATTAAGCTGTTGTTTGGATGTCAAGTCCTTTTTAGTTCGTTGTTGTTTTTAGGAGGAAGTGTGAAAAGGGGAGAATTTGTGTCAGTCAGTAGCAGTTTTCATCAGCACCTTAGAGAGAAGAACCTACACTAAGCCTGTTGGAAAAAAGCAGATGTATTTTTTCCCATATAAACTATTTTCATTTGGTATTGTTGCTCCTTTCTTTAGAAGGTTTTCTTCCTGCTGTTTTCCAGCTGTCCCAAATACTGTACTGCTTAGCATGGCAACCTCTTTTTAACTGAGGTTTTTCTAGCATTAATACCCCTGTGTTCTTTTAATTGGAAATGCTGTTGTTGCTATACAAAATTGCTCAAAAATCATCCTGTGACCCAGGGATTGTCTTTTGTGAAGGCAAACTGAATTGCTGAGGATATATCTATACAAGGATTGGAAGCCTGCATCAAAATTAGCAATGTTGTAACACATGAATTTAATTGAATACCACAATCATTGTTTCAAGGGATTTGTAGCTGAATTGCTGCTGTCTAGGTCACCAGCTTATTTAAAGGAAAAGGTCTTCACCATAACATGGTTTTTGAGTGCTTTATATGAAAAGTTATGGTGGTCTTGATTTGTTTCTATATGGACAAATTAATGTGTGCTAACTGGATATACTGATAGGAGAGGCAAACAACTGAGAGCGAGCAGGGTTTTGGTGCTGGAGATCAGCCTTGGCTATGGCAGGTGAAGCATCAAAGGTTTGTCTTGCTACTGCCTCCACCACACTGCCAGCCCAGTGGAGTTACTGCATGCTGAAGTTTAGGTCAGTGTTAAAAAAGAGCAGTCAAGGGAGAGTGGTTCTTGTGTAACTTAGCATGCTGTGGATGAAGGGAAAACACCATGCTCTGCACCTTGGCTTTGAGAAGGGTTGGGGGAGCACAGCACTGCTTAAGAAGAGCAAAGCTTTGTGAAGGATAAGAGGTGGGATTTAACTCACTGGTTGATCTCTTTTTTTAGTATTTCTGTGGCTTTTCAAATAATTTGTGTTGAAGCTCTGTCAGGCAAGAAACAGAAAGATATCATGAAAGCTGGGAGAGGTGTCTTGCCTGGGGCCCTCTGCAACAGGACCTCATGAGTATGAAGATGGCTGTTATCACCTCAGCCCTTGAGTGTCAAAATCCTTGTCCTTCCCTTGCTGGTGCTCAGTGTTTGTGTGCTGAGCTGTGTCCTTGCCTGAAGCCAAGGTGGGTTCTTCTACTTGCAATTTTTACAGTACTTCTGAGCTGTTTAGGAAGACAGTTCTTCAACCCAGTTTTCGTTCTAATCTTCATTTCTGCATGAAGATAAAAAGTGTTTTCGAGGATTCCCTTGAGGACCAATTTAGAGTTCAGTTTTGATTGAATTAGTTGGATATATGTAAATAGAATCACACATTTAACAGAAACCCAGATGAAAGACACTTTCAGGAGGGCTCGGGGCAGATGGTGTCAGTTTAGCCTGCAGTAAGCACCTCAGAGCAAACCCTGCACTTCTCCTTTTTATCATGATTTATTCCTTTCTCCTTCACATCTCAGCCACTGGTGAATGCTGTTGTTCCAAGATGCATATTTGTTTTGGGCACTTGTGCCTCGTGTCTACCTTGGGTCTGTGGCTGGCCCCTCTTACGTAGCTGTGGGCCACAAAAAAAATACTTTTGTGCCTTTTCAGAAGCCCTTGTGTTTGCAAAACTGGAGTCATAAATATGGATGGCATAATTTGTTGGTGTGAGCAAGGAGGGTGGTAAAGATTGAGGAAAACAGCTTTAATTAGCTCTCTCTGTGTTGGGGGACATGCACCCCATGTGGCAGCAGCTGAGAGAGGGGGATGTGGGATGCTTCATTACCCCCCTGCTGGGAGCACATAGCTGATAAGGAGCAGCCGCCTGCAAGGCCGGCAGAGCGTGGGCAGGAGATGCAGTGAATGGAGCAGGGCTGTGGGTCCAGCTGAGGGCCTGAAGGGCTGCATAGCCCTGCATCTCCATCCCACTAATTGGGAGCACAGGGGCTGGCAGCCAATTTACACCTTGGTAAAATAAGCCTGGACCACCAGGCTCTGCTGTGGACACGTCTCCTGTGAATCACCAAGGAAGGTGACTTCCAGGGGCTCACCTCTGTTCCTCATGCCAAGAACAGTGATTGTAATCTTCTTGACTGGTATTTATTCTTCATCTGGGAACCTTGTGAGGTCATAACATGACTGTATCGCTGCTTTTGCACCAAACACACATCTTCCAGTGGGAAGCCACGATGTCTGCATGTACCTGCTAGGCTGTAGCTGGGAGGGGTTTGGGACCTCTCCAGCAACAGGCACTGCTTGCTGTTGAAGTGGCATGGTTGGATTCACCTGCCAAACTGGGAACACAGAGAAGGTCGTGAGTTCTGGGGCAGGTAACAGAGCTTGTGCTTTCCCAGGTGCCTTGGAAATGACCAGCATGCTTCCTTTCCACCTTTCCCCACTGAGGCGGGTCCTTCCTTAGTTTGGTGTTTCCTTGGCTTACAAAGCTCAGTCCTAGAATCTGGAAAATGTTGGGCTTTACATGACAAAGAGGACTGTGCACTTAAATAAAGATGTATATAATCAATTGTGGGACCAATTCTTTCATTTCAGTCATCTCATAGAAGCAAAAGTATCCCCAGTTAACAGCAAGGCTTGTTGAGCCCTTTATGCAGAATAATCTTGTCAATGCTGCCCTCACGTGCAGCCATGCTACTTAGTCAGGGCCTAATCCAGTGCAGATGTGGCTGTACTGCTTCTCTGGCATGGGGTGCTATGCAGCCAGATACCCTGTGTAATTGTTAAAAGCAAAGTAAATAAGATGCTGTCCATCTCCTCCCTTCCACCCCGAGCCTGCCTGTCTGCCTCCCTGAATGTGGGCTCTTGAGAGTTATTTAGCCAAAGGCTAAATCACATTATGTCATACATATTAACTGGAAACAAAGCAAGTCTCAGCAGACACCTGAGCAGATGCCAAATGTCAAAATTGATGGAAAATGCTTAATTACTTCTCCCAAGCCTACTTTTTTTCCTTCCTCCCATACTTTTTGAAAACTCCTCTTTTGCAGTGTGAAATGTCTTCCCTGATTCAACCCTCAGTCCAGCTTACCAGAATGGAGGTTCTTGTTCCCTACAAGAAGCTGGGAAAGTCAGATGAGGGAGCTTGGAAGAATATGATCATTTCAACCTAGTCTTTGCAGCTTATTTTTATTCTCAATTTTATGGTCAGCTTCCTTCTATACCAGTGTTTTGGGGTTTTGAAGTTTTCTTTCTGCTTTCTCTTCCTCATCTTTTCAGTGGATTTTTGCACGTTTTCTCATTGGCTGTATTTTTACCACTCACTGTATTCCATGAGAATGAATTGTGGAGAGCATGGTGATGATGTAAATGAAACTTGAGAGTAGATGTGCTTAGGAGTGTGTCTGTGTTCCTAGATGAAATTACAGGTCAAACTGAGATGGTGGGAGTCTGAAACATGCAAAAACTTGCTACAGGAACTGTGTATGATGTGTGTGAAGTTCAAGTTCAATTGACCATACTATAAAGCTTGTCAGTGTACAAGCTTAATGGGCCACTCCCACAGCTAAGGTGAGCCCATTGTCCACAAGGGTGTTCTGGGAGGACCTCTGTTTTCTCCCTGCGATATTTTGCTCTTGGTCTAGTGATGAATTCAGATGGGTTTTGTCCCTAGGTGGGACAAATATGTGTTTGTGAAATCACAGTTACCCTCTTAGAGGATAAAAATCCTGCCCTACAAAGACTCAGCAGTTGGTTGTGTAACCATTCAGGAGGGCAGCAGTGAGGATTTGAATACACAGGCTTGGTTTGAATACAGGATCTTAGGCTGGTGCTCTTTCCAGGAGCTGTGTTTTAGCTGTTGCAGAGCTTTATGTGCAGAGTTGAGAGCTGCATCACCCGCAGCAGCTTTGCATATCCCAAAGTGTGGAAAGCAGGGGAAGGAGGACTACAGAAATGAAGAGGGCTTTTGGAAACTGAGACAGTTCTGGGGATGCTGAAGGTAACTCACACAGTCCTGTTCCTACAAGTGGGGCAGCTGCTGTACCTGCAGTGCAGCCTCAGTGCTGAGCAACCACTGCCTGGGGCTTGCACTGGGGAGAGCAGAGATCTTCCTGCAACACAGGCAATGTGGTTTCTTTCTCTTGCAGACAAGAAGGAAAGGATGAGTTCAGAGAAGAAATAGGGCTTTCTCTCTTTCTAAGAAACTTCCCTGTTTCCAAGTCTTTTCCAGCTTTTCCTGCTTTTTGTCCCAGCTGAGCACGGAGCAGTGCAGTCACTGCAGAGCACAGACCAGGACGTGTAGCCTGCACATGGAGCCTGTTGACACAGAAGCAAGATGTGTTGCATTTTCTTCATACTTGAAATCTTTTCTGTGGTAAATGAATTTCCTGTTCTCGGATGTCACTGCTTTCCAGATCTGTCTGTGTGTCATCCCCTAACACTTCTATTTGCTGAGTCTCCCCTGTCCCACTGGGGCAACCCAGCAGCTGTACAGCTTCTCCTCACACAGTATCTCCCAGCACATGGAGCCATGATTTTTGAGGAGGGATAGGGAGAGTGGTGTGTGCACTTACTGTTGTAGTATTTTCACAGAGGCAGGAAACTAGACAGCATCTACAGGACCTGAGAGATACATGGCAGGGTTCAAGCAGCCTCTAGCAAGACATTATCATAAAAAAGTGAATTGTAAAAGAAGAGATTGAAAGGAACTGATACTTGTTCTTTTTAAAGGATAATTTCCTTAATGCCCCCCAGGCTCTGACCTGCACCTGAGCAGCCTTTGCCATCTTCAAGCAGTCCTTGTCCATACGAGTGTCTGGACTCGCACTGGGTCTCAAATGCCCTCTCCCACCGGGCTCTGGTGTTTGGAACCTCTTCAGTCCTATCCAGAAGAAAACCCAGAGCAATTCACTTTGATGTGTGAATTCTGAATTAATGAAATGACTGAATTAATGTTTTGTGCCTCTTGGGGAAGAGAGTAAGGGGGATGTGTTGGCCTATATTTCATCAGGAAAAAACCTGTTTAGTTGTACGCTCAGAACCAAGCTATCTTTGACTGCATTGGTCTCTGTGTTCCTCAAGTGCAGGATCTCTGATCCTGTTCCATTTCCCATGCAGCAGCTTTTTGCAGACTTTTTGCAAAGCTGCTGGCCAAAAAAAGGGCCAAGTGAAAATTGAAATGGGACTTTAAGGAAGAAAAATCTCCTCTGGCCATTTGTGCCTGTGTGTGGCAGAACCTTGTTGGATAGCAGAAGCCCTCTCACTTCTGAGGAGGAAGTTCAATTTCATGGTAGTTGTGAAACACTTGGATGCTACAGTGATTTACTGCTATAGCGGAGGTGTGACCACAGGACTCTGGATTTAGAGCAGCCTTTGATTTGGGTGAGGTGAACTGGGCTCTGAGAAGCCCCTGGCTCTGTAGATTCATTGGTGTGTGGAAGGGCCTGTATGGTTAACACCATTAAACCACCGAAGAGAAAGGAGATAAGACGGAGTTAAAAATAGTACATATCCTATAATTAAAAATATGCACTTTCATATTTATGTACTCAGAGGCTGAATTAAAGTAATAAAAACACTTAAATGTGCATTTCATACGGCTTTCATAATGCAGTTTATAGTTTTAATATTCTTGCACCCGATTCTGTTCCATGTGGTTTTTACGAGCAATCTGTCTGGAGTGGTTGGGGCTGGGTGCAGGCAGTGTTTGCACGTGGCTTTCTGAGCACAGAGAAGTGGGAGCTGGCAGCCTGGAGCTGCCTGGGGCCAGCCTGTTGGCCAGCAGATCAGGTTCCTCATGTCCTGGCATGGTGGTGCCTTGCTAAATTTATGATCTGAGCCTACTCCACAAAAGGCATGTTTTTTCCAGCAGGTTGAGTGTATATCACTTGTTCAGCTGAATCTCAGCTGGACTCTCTTCACTTCATTGGACAGGGCAGAATGCTTTACTGTCCTAATTAGTCATTAATTAGGTGTGTGAGATCTTAACATATAATGCCTGGTGCATCACAGGAGCTGCTCAGCATCTTGCAATATAAGCCCCCACTTGTTTGCTCACTTCCGGCATTGAACAAGCTGCATATGGGGAGGTTTGGCGCTTTTTTTTGTTTTGTTTTGTTTTGTTTTTTCTTTCATTGTTGTTTTCAGGAATGGAGTCATCTTATGCCTTCCCCATACAAAATTGCTCAAGGAGAGCATTTTTTCTGCAATAACATTGATTATTTTTCTGTGGTGCTTTCTCACAAAAAAAACTCCCTGTGTTGCTGCAGATCCTGCTCATTGTTTTGGCAGGGTATTTTTTTAAATTGTTCTTCTCTGCACAATATGCTCTTGAGAATTGATCCTGAACCAAAGGTGAAGGAATAGGGTAAAACTGAGAGGCAGTAAGCAGCAAGTTTTTAATCTGCAAAATTTTTTGGATTCTGCCTGATCCTTGTTATTAGCTTTATTTATCTGGGTAGAAACCCATTGAGATTACAGTCTCAGCTTCCAGGATGATTTGTCCCAATCTCTTGACTTTGAAAAATGGTCTCCAAACCATCTCAGAGATGACACTCTGGCTGTTCTCTTTGCTACTTGCAATCTGTCCTGTTGCTAAGGAAGCTGTAAATGGTTTGTTTGTTTGCTTCTTTTCCTACACAGCTCCCGTAAATCTTTTCTCCCTTTCTCAGGGTGTGACTTATGACTTGTAGGAGGTTGGTGAAAGTCACCCTGAAAGGGATAGGAAGTACCAATTTCGTGTAAGTCATTTATTTATAAAGGCTGGGAGAAACACTCATGGAAATCACAACTCTCTGCCTCTTGACAGTTGTCCCCACTGCTCGTGGCATAGCAGGGTGTGGATTGTATTGCTCTTTTCTGGTGTGGTTTGACTGATTGTGTCCCTGCAAATCCCTGGGCTAGCAAAGGCAGGAGCCCCTCTGTGTGCAGACCCCCTTCCCTCCAGATCCACCATGGAAAAAAGGCTTGGCAAAGCTTTGACATCACTGCTGGCACTGGTGCTTTCCCCTTGCATAAAAATAAGCCGCCCCCATGGCTCACCTAGTGGAAATCCTAAAAAGTGAAATATTTTCCAATAGCACTGACAAACCTGCACACAGGTGATGTCTTCTGATGTATTCCCACATGAAGGTTGGACCTGCAAGGTAGGACTTTGCTGGACAAGGAGTTTCAAGGGAGATACTTTATTTGGGTTTTGCAGTGAGAAAGTCTTCAGAAGAGCAGGAGGCTGGGGCTGACCCTGCTGATGTCAGTCTGGATTTAGCTGTCTTAAAGGGAAATAGGTTAGTCTAGATTGACACCAGCATAAAAAGAGAGGGCAGAATTAGGCTTATGGTATCTAAAAAAGTGTCTTAGGTCCTGATTCATCAAAGGACTTAAGTATGGCTGAATTCTTACTAAAGCCCATATGTTAGCATTTTGCTGACAGGGGACGTTTATTTTTATTCAGAAATATCAGAAAGGATGAAAAAGAACACTTCAGAAATGGCTTCCTTCTGACTAGGAGTATAATTGGCTCTAAACTTGGGGATAAACAGGAGAAAACATATTTTAGATTGAGAATTTTTTGTATGTTAAATAATGTATATTACTGCAGAAAGCAGCTTCTAATGCAAATATTGTGTCAGTTGTGATGACAACATTGCTAGTACAGTGGTATAATTATTGTGGATAATGAAAGCACATACTATTATTTTGAGCCAAGAAAGCTATGGAGTGGTCATCATGTAGCAATTTTTTTTTGCTGACAATAACCTGTTTCTATATGATGTTATAATCATGACATAATCACAATCTTGAGCTAATACAAGCACTTGACTGCCCTCTGTACATCAAAATACCCCAGAGAGGTAATTATCCCATGGCTACTACATTTTCTGACAAGTCTTATAGCTTAAATATTGCAGGCCCTGAACACTGATATGTACAGAAAACATTAAATATTCATTTGCTGATAGATGTGTTTATAAAAATCCCATTTCTTCATTGAGTGAGTGATGGTTTTCAGGTCACCCAATTCAATAGCTATGAAGATATTTGAGGACTCAGGGATTCTTGCTCATTTGAAGTTCTGTAGGTTTTTTTTGGGCAAAATAAATGCAGTAATTACTTTGCTAGGAAAAGGAATGTATTTCTTCCACGGTTTGTTCTGCTAATAGTGTCTGTGCCCTGCATGTGCAACTGCCCCAGCCTTGTTGTTGTATGTCCTTGGCAATTGTGCTTGTCCTTGCTCAGTGCAGAGCTGCAGCTCTACGTACCCTGTGCAGTGCACAGACTGACCTTCCACCCTCCTCATGGCTCATAGTGGGGAGGAGACAGCCTTGGTTGGGCTGCATGAGGGGAATGAAGCATCCATTTCATCTCTCCTGTCTCCCTGAACTTGGTGAACTTCTTTTTTTTATTTTTTTTTTTCTTCAAATCGTTGCAAAGCACTTCTCTTTTCTGCAGGATGAGCAAGTTCATCTCTCCTCCCACCAGAAGTGTCCTTCATGTGTGTCAAAGCATTGGACATCTCCACAGTCACTGATGGCCAAAGCAGCCCCTTGTCTCAAACCTGGGTTTGGCCAGCAGCCGTCTGGGAGGCCTCAGATTCTGAAAGAAAAAATGACCAGGGCTAATAGCAAATGTTAGAAGATGCTTCAGCTTTTAAAAAGCAAACCAGTGTGTTCCCTGCAGTATTAGCACAGAATTGTCTGATTCACATTGTATATTTGTGGCTGTTGTACCCCTGTTTGTGTGACCTTGTGGTGTCCATGCTGTACGTGTATGAATGTGGTGCATGTCCCAGGCTCTCTTTGGAGGCTGTATTTGTGTTGCATTGGCTGATGGAAGTGCCAGGTTTGCTCCTTTCGAGCTGCTCATGATAAGGAGGAAGGTGGGGATTGCTTCAATGAGTTTTGCTCTCAAGTTTCACCAGCAAGAGCAGTACTTTAGTGTCAGCTCTGATACCAGTAAATGACCCAGGAAAATTAGCCCAAGACACCTGGGATCTGTCACCAGTGATTAGATAGAAGTGCAGAAAGAGGTGCCTGTGCCCCAGGGGCTTTTCTGCTGGTGTGCCCCACTGAAGTGATAGATAAACCCTGGGGCTGCATCTTCCTCAATCCCAAGTTAAATCTTCCCCTCATAATTGCCTGAAACATGACTTCTGGTGTGTTGGACAAGCTGAGCAGTTGTGCTGCTGTCTGTGCTTCTCCAAATGTTGCAGGTGGTGAGGGAGTCCAGTGAAAGGCAATGGAGCAGGATCCAACAGACTTTTTTTAAGGAAAAAGAGGAAAAGTACAATGAATCCCGGGTGGTCAGCCCAAATAGCTTTCTCTTGCACTGACTAATAATCCATTGCAGGAAAAATAGATTACCTGCTGATGTACTTCAAATAGGGGTGGTACATGAGGGAGAGAGGTTCTTGGGTCCAAGTAGCCAAACTGCTTCTAGGTGGAGCTGTGTCTTCTGTAACAGGTAGGTGCAGGAGGAACCTTTGGTGAAGTGAGGAGCCTCCTCTGCTGTTCTTACTGGGAAAAAAAAAAAAAAGAGAAGGCAAAGCACTGTATTTCCAGATGTGCCATGGCTTCAGGTTGGGGTAGGTCTGCTGTGATGACAGAGAACTGTGTGGGTTTGCAGTACCAGTCTGTGGTGATGCTTTTGGAATGTGTTTTATTTCAATTCTTCTGCAGAGCCTAGCTGTCATCCTGCTTGTATGTTACTCAAGGGATCAAAATGCCTTTATTGTGTGTTTTTGATCTGATCAGCCCTGAGCAAACCTCTCTGCTATCACCCACCTCAGGTGTATAGCTATTTACCTGTGGTTTGAAGGAGAGTATCACTTTTATGCTTCATGTACTTGAAGTTAAAGAAATAACTTTTACTCCTTTTAGCTTGTCTTGGACTCTACCCCTAAGAAATTGTGAAGCCAAGTGGAATCAGAAAAGGGCTGCATAGCAAGCAGTTTGTCCATGAAATGTATTTGTTTTTAATTGCCTCATTAAGTCAGGTTATGATGGATTATATGACCTTACCCAATGCAGTCTGACATAATGGGATGCTGTCAGAAGTTCTGGAATAACAGAGTGATATTCACTTGACTGGGGTTTTCTTGCTTGTGTTTTCAGCCGGGTTGATTGCTTGCAGTGGTTATATGCATTAAGAATGTCTTGGCATGAGTAAAGGCAAGGTCATTAATGCTTTTTGTCATGATTACTTGATGAGCTTGTTGTTCCACCAGGAATTAATGCACAGGAAGGGGGCGTGGAGCTGTCATGCTGTGGTGCAGCAGGGTGGGTGTTGGGCTCCCGGATTTCTCGTGGTGCCTCCCAGGGCTCCGTCCATCAGCCCTTACCAGGGATTGCAGCCGGTGACAGCACGGCCGTTCCCCGCAACTCAGAGTAATTTTCAGCTGAGGTATTTTAAATTATTTGGCTGGTGTTTAATAAGCATGGCTTGAGGAGGCCACTCCATGTTGCACATCTGTTTTGGAGAGGGGAATAGCAAATGGAGGTGTTGTGTCCAAGGCAAAGCAAGGTGGCTTGGCAGCAGGGGCTGGCTTTGCTCCCTCCATGAGGGCACAGGAGCCTTCTCCTTTCCTGGCATGTGTTGGTGGCTTGTGTAATGGAGAGATACAAGAACATCCTCCTCTTTCCATGATAGATGAGGCGTGTAGGTTTCAAGCTGTTTAAATAAGACTTTAGCCACCAAAAAAGGAGAAGAAAAAACTCTCACTCTCAGGTAAATCATTATGCTGCATTTGTTTTCCAAACCCTCTAATAATAATATAAAAAAGCCATTTTGAATGCTATTCCTTTTGCCTTTTCAATTTCTCCCTTGGAATCTCCCAGCTGTTAAATTAGTTTTTGGATTCATCCCAAGCTTATGAATATTTCTTTGTCCCTCTTCACTTATCTGTCTTTTCCTCCTCATCCCCTTCCAGAATAATTTCCAGTGGATGATTTTTTTTGGAAACAGTGTTTCCATGTGTAGGTCTCACTCACCCAGCACATCATTCTTTAAATAAGATGATATTGGTGTTTTTTATATCCTGGTTCTGTTTAATTGCCAGGAGCTGGACGGTTGACTTGGATGAAGCCCCACTGTGTGTAAGTGCTCTTACAAGCATTGATTAGGATGGCAGGCTTTGACAGCCGAGTCAGCCAGAAACCTTGAAATACACCATTTGGGACTGTTCGTTGGTGATAATGAGTCTCAACTGCCACAGGCTTTATTCTTTTTTTTCAAAAGTTTAGAGCTTTCTCCTTCATTAGGACAAGGGCATTTTTCAGACTCTTTCAAAATGGATGTGGCACCTCCTGTTCTCCTGCAGCGGTCATCACTATGGATATTTTTGAAGGAAACAAGTGAGATTTAGGAATTGTTTTGAGGTAAGGTTATTTGCATTAAAGTTCACTGAGAAATTGATTTCCATAATCATTCTTGAGGTTTGTGGGACAAAAATGAATTCTAAAGTGGAATGCATCTAAACTTAAAAATTTTCCTAGGAGGTTGAAATTTCAGTGTATTCCTCATGAAAACACTGGAATGTATTTCCAGGAGAGTAGATTGCTGTCTGGCATTTCTGTGGGACTTTGGCTGAACTTGGTGTTATTCTTACCAGTTTCATTTGAGCTCCGCAGTGGGAGGTGGTTGGAGAGTGAGAAAATTCACATCAAGTCCAATTTGCAGTTGCTGGGGCTTGCAGCCTCTGCAGCTCCATGGATCCCTGTGATTCCAGGTTAAGAATGAACTTGCAAGACAGGGCTGAGCAGGCTGCTTGGCCCACCACAGTGTGTTTGTAGCATACAAAAAGAAATCACAACTGCACACCCTTCTTGTTTGGCCTCCAGCCATTTGGTCCAGACTCTGCACCGCCTGATCCATCCATCTCTCCCTCCTCTTCTCTTTCTTCCCTGTTATTCTGTCCCTGACAGACCACCAAAGTAGTTGGTTTCTGAACATTATGTTGTGGCTACTGTGGACTTGGAAACCTTGGAGAAACACAGCAGAGCCAGCCAGTAGCAAGGCTCCTATGGATGCCCATGAAAATGGAGTTGCTTCTTTCAGACATTTTCTTAACGTTTCAGTCCTTTGCATAAGTGTACATTTAACCAGAAAGCTCCTTTATTTCTGTTCCTTCTCTCTCTGCATATCCATCTCCTCATTCCCATTCCTGAGCTTCTCTGTCTTTTCCATTATTTTCATTCTGAAGTTCTGGTACCAAGTGCTGTTTTTGGGCTGCCAGCCCCTTGCAAGCAGCCAGACTTGGTATGTTTTGGGAAAATGCAAGCAGCTTCTCTGGGGGAACAAAGGAAGACACAGAGTGTAAAGCTAGTCCTGATAGAATCCAGGGAGTTTTTAGTGTCATGAAGTTCTTTAGCAAGAGCTGTTGTTTGTTTGGGGCTGCTGTGCAGTGATTATTTTTCAATCAGAGCTTCAACTTCACCTGAGTATATCTGTAGTGATTACAAGACTGAACCTAAATGACTGGGGAGAATATGCTAAACTTCACTGCTGTTGGTGACAGGCTTTAGTAATACCTGCCTCCGCAAGCCTAGGGGTTTAGACATCTGCTTTATTTGGGCTTCCTGCAAATTACACCCCCGAGGAGCTTAGGGGAGTGAAATAATCTGTACTGACAGTGTGTGGTGTGGAAATGTCCCTCCTTAAACATTCTGCTGGTGCTTGATTTCAACGTGGAAGCAAGGGAAGATTGATGGCAGAGAGCAAGTGGAAATTGCACTGAGGTTTAGGTTTGACCTGGGGTAAGCACTGAAGAAAGAAGTAAATGGAAGAGGGAAATTGGGTCCAGAAGTGTCATTCCTTTTGTTTCTTAACTGCTCAAGGTGCTGCTGAGGCAACTCAGTATCTTGTGCTAGAAAGCAGCACTGTGTATTGCTTTGCTTGGCAGTGCCGTCTTTTCAGAACATTTTATTTCAATTTCCTCAGGACCTGAGTGGGAGAGCTGACCCTCTGAACAATTGTCATGAGCCCATGACTTCATTTCCAAATGAGGTCTCCTGAGGACATTAAGAAGGTGGTGGGGTGTAGGAGGAGCAGGGAGCTGGCTGCTTCTCACTGGCAGTGGCAGCTTCAAAGGTCAGCAGATCCTGTACTTCATACAGAGCGATGAGCCAGCCAGGAGGATCTGGCACCCAAGCCAAGATCCTGGGTGAAAGCTAAGGGAAGATGAGGAATTCAGGGGGAAACTTGGGAACAGCCTTCCTCTTGCAGCTGAACCCTGGCCACAGCAATCCTTCATTTGGAGGAGAGAATGAAATTGGATTTCCTCCTAAATAAGCTCAGATTACCGTATTATAGCCCTTATTACTGTGTCATCAGAGTGCTTTGAGGTCTTGAAGGTATCTGGTTTTCAGAGCATCTCGATGGTGAATGTGCTCTTATCCCTGTTTTCAGCTGGGTGATTGAGGTCAAAGCCCTGCTGATTGCAAGGGCTTGGCACTATCTGGTGTGACCCATGACTGTACACAGGTCCTGAAGAGATGCCATTCATCTCTCCTAGTGGGAACTCATGGATCCCTGCCAAGAAAAGGAAGGTTTTGGGGCCAGTTGGCAGCTCTGAGGTCTGTCCATGATCTGGCCAGAGGTCCTGAGATCCTGGGCCATCTCCTGCTTGCAGGAGGCTGCCTCTGACCTCTATTTCTTGATTACAGCAAGACAGCCAGGACTATTTCAACTGCAATAATTTGGGGTAGGCTTTGAAAAGCTGATTATTCACAGTCATGCCTGACACTGCTGGAGAATAAGGTAGGGTTTCTTCCTCTTTAGCTTTTTGATCTGCAAAATAATAACATTTGTCAGTGTGAATCTCTTGTGAGGCAGTGAGCTCAGAGTCCCTGTGTGAGGTTTGGTGGTGTCTGTTTTCCTGCAGAACCGGTGCATATTTGGAGGTGGGAGAGCAAACTGTGCCCACCTCATCCCAGTGAAACCTGTCACATTGTCAGTACATCTCTGGTCTGCTGCAGAGTAAATATCTTCCTGGTTCTTCTGAGCTGCTGAATCTCCCTCAGTTGTCCATCTGAACCACCCAGGGTTTGGACTGAGTCTTACACCTCGTAATCAAACTGCTCATTGGGTAATGCCTCTTCTCCATGTCACCCTTGGGCCAATTTCATACTGGCAGGGCAGCTTCCAGTTTCATTCCACTAATGGTTCTCCAGCCATCCTGTCTTAAAAGCCATGTGTGTAACTTGGCTCTCTTTGCTCTTTTGAAGTTATGTGTCTCTGTACTGTTTTTTCTTTCTAGTCCTTCACTTACGAGCTGCAGGAATTCAGGGGAAAGCAGAATTTTGGACCCATGAGGGTTGGTTTTGGTTTTTTTGGGTTTTTTTTGCATCTGTGAAGGGATAGAGATCATCTTCCACTAAGAAACCATGGTTACAGGGTCAGTCCCTTTAGACTCAATGCTACTGGGCCACTTGTGATACTATGTTCCTGATAAACTCTATGTTTCTCTGGGCTTGCTTCCTTTGGCAACTGTCTGCTGGCCTGCATTTGGCACAGGATCAGAGTTGTCACCTTTCCAGATTCCTTAATTGAACCAGAATAAAATTTTGGAGAGACTATAAAATGGGAGTGCTGAGAATCAGTACCTGAAAGCATCAAGTGGTACAGCATTCAAACTTTCATAAAACAGAACCCAGAGTTTTGCTTTAACAATTCTATGTTGCCCTCTCCACTTTCCCTTCCATCAGAAAAGCATCTGCTGCATGTTCCTGGGCTTGGCTGCAGTGTACATTTGGGTCTGTGAGTGCCAGGGCAGATGTGTCAGTCACCACATGTCACCAAATGTGTCACCCCACTTTTCCAGGCCTGTGTCTCTCACTCTACCTGGTGAGGCTTGGCAAAGACTATTTAATTGGTGTTGTTATGGTCACATAGCAACCTTTGGAGGCCAGAAGGACACTGCAGGTGCTGGAAGATCTTATGAGTTACTGCCAAATATTAAGGTAATTGCAGAGAAGGACCTGGAAAAGAAAATGTACTAGTCAGATAAGTTCACATTTTACCCAGGCACATTTAATAATTTCCCATGATAAATGGCTACTGCCTGTTCCCTCATTCCAATATTGTTATTGTTACGGTGAAAATACCATGGCACTGAAATTTTTTTATGTGGTTGATGTGGGTTTTGTTGTCTCTACAGCAATTACAGCTCTTTATTCTTTCACAGATATTTTTTGACAGCTAGTGTTTTCCTGCCCCAGAAAAAAGGAACAAAAAGCCAAATATGCATCTGATGCTTTAAAAATTGTGAAGATTTTAAACACCATCTGAGCCTTTTTTTTTTTGGCGATTTTGAGACCACATTCCCTTGAAATAAGCCTTAGCTTAGTGTGAGTAGTTGTGAGGTTGGAAGTAGCTGCATAAATCCTTAATTTCTCTGCCATGCCTGTGCTCTTTCATTGCCTGAAGATTTTGAAATCCCCAACTTTCCTTTCTGTAGCTGCAGTCAAGCTGGTAAGATGCTGCACACAGGTGGCAAACCTCCAACATTATCTTCTTTCTCTTTTGCCTTGATTTATTGTCATGTTTATTATTTTGTAATAAAGCCAAAAGCCCAAATAATTTGCTTGAAATGCAGCATTTTCAAGACACCAAGCTGTTGTCTTCTCAAAGCTTCTCATGGTCTTTGAAACAGCTGAAAAACAGTGAAGGGAAGGGAATGAAACGGCAGAGCATCAGCAGAAACTTGCGGGGGGAAGGGGGGTGTCAGTGCCACAGATCAGTGTTAAAGCAGGTGAAGAATTCATGCCATGAAGCCTAGCAGCAGTGCTGCATGGTGTGATTAATAACTGCAGTGTGTTGTGCTGTCTCCAGCCTCACAGAAACTCAGAGTTATGCAGCAAGCAAAATATGATGTGGTAGTGAAGGAGAAGGTAATGGCTTACCTGTGAAATACTACTTGGAGTAGGATTCATCTCCTTGTTTGGAGGCTTTTGCTCGGGGTTGAACAAGGACATGGTGTCTCTGTGCTGCAGCAGACCCGTGTGTGGCATGGGATTTCCTGGAACCAGTTGCAGCAGTCAGTGATGGCTTTGAGAACTTAGTTCCAAGCACCATCTCTGGAGAATGATGCCTTCAATTTTGCCTGAGGGTTGTCTACCAAAACACAGGCACAGGTTTGGGTCTGTTTCAATCTGTCAGCTGTGACTTGGGTGGCCCAACATAGACAAACAGGGCTGTGTTTCTACATCCCTTGCTCCTTGGGGTTTTCCTGCTGAAAATGTCCCTCCCTTCAGTGTTTGTGGCAGCTGCACCATACCTATGCTTTAGAAAAAATCAAGGCAATAGTATTGGCTTCCTTCCTGTTTGAAATTATTTGGCATGTCCCGGTGCTGAGAAATATTTCACAGTACTGCTGGTTAGGGAGCAGGCTCTTCCATGGGGCATAGAATGGCTCTACTGTCAGGGGTGGGATTAGACGGGAGCATGAAGAGGAGGAGGAGGATTGCCCAGGCTGAAGGGCAGCAGGAGGCTGTTCTCAGCCATGTTGGGAAGAAGCAGCTGCCCTGTGCTGCTGACTCACATAATGACCCTTGTGCTAATGCTGTTCCCTATCATTTAACACAAAAATAAAACTGCTAAATTGAGACCGATTTGAAACATGCGTGGTTTGCTTTGGAAGACGCTTAATAGCAGCTATACTTTAACTGCAGGACTGTGATTGGAAAAGGAGAGCCAAGTAAATAGTTTACATTAACTTAGCAGTATTACTCTGTTATTATTGAACTTTCCTTAATTCTACCCAAATCTTGGCTCAAATCAAACAGCTTCAGATAATTTGTGAGAGGCAAAAGGTGAAACTAAGTGGGAGTAGGACATGAAAAGAGTGTGTGATTACCTGAATGGAAACCAAAGTGTTCCCAGTACTCACAGTAGTTAGTGAGATGCTTTGAAGGTTTTTTCACCTCCTAAATCCTTAGTGCTTTGAGGCAGTGATTTCGGCCTTCAAATGACTACAGCAGCTTGCTGCCCTGACTGTGGAATAAATTTCGAAAGCAGTGTGAGTGCAATCTACAGGATTAACAGCCAGGCTGGCTGTAAAGCAGAAATCTTTCCAAAACAGAGAGATCTTATGATTACTTAATCATGGAAAAAGTAGCCTACCAGGCCTGGGTGGTTCATGGTGGCTGGTTGTCTTTTACAGTGACAGGTGGGAAAATGCAGAATGGGCTGAGTGCAAGCAGCATCTGCAGTCACAGGGGACATGCAGGTTGTATCTTTGGTCTCCGAGAGTTCATCTCAGCAAAATGCTTTGCATTGTTCCACACTGTCTTGCTTTCCTGCTGCTCACTGTATTGCTGCAGCTCTCTAAAGTATTAGTGATATGAGGAGATTGCCCTCAGATGACCCTCTAAGGCATTGCTTGCTGGACTGAGAGTCTGGGCTGCAGTACAGTCCCAAATCCATGTGTTTTGTTTTTATAGAAGTGGTAATGGTGACTCAGTATGGATGACAACTTGAATTGGTAATGTCAGCGCTAACTAATGACATTGAAGACCAATAAAATGACTCTTAGATTGGTTTTGTATTATTAGTCTTGTTATTAATTATGTAGACATGACAGCAGCATTAGTGCTAGTATTAACCATCAAAATAAAATGGAATTGTACTCATAAATCTCACTGATTAGGAGTACATGAAGTATTACAGCCATTCTCCAAAGGAAAAGAGAGGAAATGGAGTGAGTCTGGAGTAGGAGTGAGATAGAGATGAAAGAAAGTTCAGGGAAGGATACCAGTATGCTGAAGATTGTGCAAAGAAGGAGCCTGAGCAAAAGGAAGCAGGACTAGGGCTAAAGTCTGCCCCTGCCTGGGTGGACAAGGTTGGGTTCTCCTGCATGTTAGCAGGAATTATGGACCACATTGCTCTTGAGCCTGGATGCCTGCCTAGTGCTTCCCACTTCTCTTTGGGACTGCTGCTGGCTTGATATCTAGTCTGGAAACCACTGCAAAGGGTTTCTCCACTGTGCAAAACTGGGACAAGCACCCTGCCCATCTCCCAGGAAGCTTGTGGGAGCCTTAAGGCCTGGGAATAGCAGGCAGATCTGAAATGGTGGAGAGCAATGCAAACTGGGACAAGCTCCTGCCAGGAGCAGCCTCTGATTTGGGTGCTGCCCATGGACAGGAGGAAAAGGAAGCAGGCACATCCAAGCAGCCCTGGAGGGAGGCAGGCAGATCCTTGCTCAGCAGAAGAGCTGCCTTTGCTCCTGCAGACTGAGCCAACTCTGACAGTGGTAAACTGCTGAGAGGAGGCAGCAAATTATCTCCTGCCTTGGAGAAAGGTGGAAGGAGAAGAATTATGCCTCAGAGGGATGCATGGGAATGGCACAGTTTCCTGGGGCCATGCAATTTGCTCAGTGCTGCTTGTCTGGAGACACGACTCATTAAAATCTGGGCCTTAATGAGCTGAGAAACATCCGCCAAATCTTGCACTTGGGGTCTGCTCTGCGGCCCTGCTGACATGGCCATGTCTGGGTGTTGAGAGTTCAGGCCTTGAAGGGTTACCCAAGGCTGGCAGTGGCTGTGGCTGCTGCCCATGCTCTGTCCTGTGCTGGCCTTCACAGGGCATGGGCTGCATCTTGCTCAGTGGTCAGACTAATGGCTCTATTTATAATGCCTTCAATGAAGTGCATGATAATTCAATTTGTACATCCATTAATACTATCTACTGCAGGGTTTGTACTTAATTATCTCACTCTAAATGGAATTTTAGGTGTATTAACAGGCTCTTGGTCCTGCTGCCAGGCACAGCCGTGTCCATTCTGCACATGGTTGCCTGGAGAGGGTCCTTTCCATTCCACTAACCCCACTGCCCTGGCTGGAGAGGGCTCTTCCCAAATTGGCAGTCATTGCCCAAAAATCACCTTTCCTTCCTGAAGTGCCCAGGAGACAATCACAATTGTCCTTGGAGATAGGGTAGTCTTGATTCTCTTCAGGGCAGACACAAAGGGGTCCTATGGACCCTGTAGCCCCAGGGCCAGGAGCTGCCTCGGTTCCCAGAGTTTCCCAAGGGAAGTTGCTCGGCAAAATAGGAAATGGGCAGCCAAATACCTTTGTAGGTTGGCCCAGGGCTGGCCTGACTATTAGTGAACTGATACTCTGCTTCTGCTATTTGTTCCCTTGGGTATGAGTGTGTTAATAAGCATCTGTCTTGGGTCACATCTCATAGTCTGGTTTACAGCTGAGAAGCCAGCAGTAAAGGTGTGTGTGTTTGTCACAGAATCATAAAATGCTTTGGGTTGGAAGGGGCCATCTAGTTCTGACCCCCTGCCATGGGCAGAGATGCCACCTGTTAGATTAGGTTGCTCAGGGCGCCATCCTGTCACCCACCTGACTCCCAGGCAGGGTTATTTTCCACTTAGCCTCCTGACTCTGAAAACTCTCATTTACAAACAAAATGAGTCTTTCAAGGAGAATGCTCTTCTTACTGCTCACCCATGCCTTGGTTTGTAGTGCTAGGGTAGTAAGAGTGGGAGGGACTCTGAATTCTCCATCTCTGGAGATTGCTATGGACGGGGGATCATGTCAGACCTTCCCACACAGGGTTCTTGCCTTTTTTCAGTGGTTTGGTGGGTGTCTAAGAGCAGCTATGGCCTGGGTGGAATAGAGGCTGCTTGTTGTTGTCCATTAAAGTCCGTGTAAAAATACCAGAGGCTCATCTAGAAATATTTAAAGGCTCTATATGATTTGAAAAGTTTAAAGAGTCTAAGCTTTTGAAGCAGGAAGATAAGTTATTTGCAGGGATGTATTCGGTGGTTCTGCTAAAAATGTCTTAACTAGCCACTTCACCTCACATTGCCTCAGTGACTGCAGGAAAGTGGAGAAATTATTTGCCTCTTTTCAAAGACGCTGGTGAGAAAGTGAGTGCTGAAAGGTACTGGACAAATGTGAGCAGTTGTGTGAGCACAGGAAAGTCAAGGTTCTCTCCTACAAGCCTGCACAGTTAGTGTTTCTCATAGATGCAGATATTATTTGCTGTCTGCGTTAGCTATTTCTAGTCTTTGAAAAGAAGCCAGAATTCTTTAAGAGTCACTGCTTTTTCTGAGCTGATGCTGGCTCTTTTGCCTGAGGAGTATTTGAAATCTGCCAGAATGCATGTATTGTCAAAAACAGAAATTGAAAACCCTATACAGGATCTGCTGCCCCTGTGAGTTATGAGCTTTCCCAAGTCATCAGGGAGAAGAAATGCCTGCTCTTGTTGTCTGCAAGAGCTGTGGATGGACAGAGGCAAAGAAATCCCTCTCCCTCCTCCCCCCTCTCCCATCACCACCCAAAACTCTCTCTTTGGGTGGAAAGAAGCTTTTGAAACAGACACACACACACAAGCTCTTTCCCAGTGACCTGCCTGCTTCTAGCTGTCCTTCCTTCCTTGGGAGCTGGAGCTGCTGAGACACGGGAGTTGGGGAGATCCTGTCCCCTCTCTGCAGCCCTGAGACCAAATGAATAAAGTGAACAAGGTTTTGAAGATCCTTAAGAAGTCATCGAGGAGAAGGAAGAGATGGAGAGAGGAGCTGAGGGTGGAGGAGGAAGGGGAGAGCCAGGAACTCTGTGACCCGGGTGGTTTGTGCCACCTGCACCTCTGTACCAGTGGTAAGGAAACAGGAATGTTCCAGCTCACCTGGGGATAACCTGCCTGTGATCTCCATTGCTTATGTGTGGCAGGAGAGCTTCCTACAGCCAGCCACTGCTGTTGTGCTTTTCAAGGGCTGAAAAATATTGGTGGGAGAAGCGGATAAGACAGGGAACTGAGACTCCTGGGTCTCCTTTTATAAACCTTCCCTTGCTTGCGTGGGTAGCATTTTGCACATTTGTGGCGTGGGAAGAGTAGGGAATCTTCTTTCTGGAGGAATGATGTTTCTGAAAGCGTAGGGAGGATGTGTAGCTCATTGAGAATTTTGTTTGTTATGTGTTGTTGCATTTTGAGATATTTAAGCCTAGATGTTTATTCTGTATATTTGTGCAACAGAAAAGCAATGGGAAATGAATGAATTTAGGTTGCTGTTTTTCTGAGGGATGCTTTTGTCTGCAAAAGTGGGCTATGGCCAAAGTTGGTCTGGACCCAAGTCCATTATATCCATTCTTATCTCCCAAGCAAACTATGGTGTGGCTGTAATATAATTGAAAATGATTCTGTATTTAGATTGTCTATAAAACAGCAAAACAAGAGATACCCAGGACAGGAAAAAGGGTCATTTAGAGCATTCACTGACGTGTCCCCAGCACGTTTGAACTTTCTGCTGGGGACACAGGAAAATGTGTAGGTCTGTGCACTTGGCCATCAGGCTCAGCTTCCTTCATTGTGCATTACCAACATCCAGGGGAAGTGAAGCGCTTATGAAACTACACTTAGGACGAAGCCACGCTCATGTCTAATGTAGGTCACTGTTCTTTTTGCCATCACATTTGGTAGTTTGCAGTAGTATTGTTGTAGATTTTGTACATTATACAGGCTTGCTCTTTTCTTTCTCACTTACCTAATTCTTTTAAGCTGCTTTTCTGACTCTGCCTTGGAGTGTCTGATGGCCCCATTCTTGCAGGACCCTGGGTGGCTTCACTTACAGCTGGAGACCTGGGGCACAGAGATGCTCCTGGACTTGCCCAGGGTTACACAGACTGGGGCAGGGGTGGGCAATGGCCTCTGAGCTCGAGGCTTGAGCCAGTGCCATGATAAGCAACTGCTGAATGTCCTGCTCTTGGCTTCAACTTCCAGTTGTTCAGACTTTGACCTCTCTTGCCTCCTCAGGTAGTTCAAGAGTCTGAGATGTGTTTCTGCTACCATTTTTTCCAGTGAAATATACTCAAATACTTCTGCTTAAAATTTTAATTGTATTTCTTGCCTTATCTTTAGTTAGAAACTGATCAACAGGTAAGAAAGGAAATGAAAACCTGAAAATATTTAGGTATCAGAACATAAGGAGGTACTGAAAAATGTTATCCAGCCCTAAATTGACAGTTATTTCTATTGTTAACCCTGTGTGTATTTTACTTTATCTTTTTAATAGGAAGTTGTCAGCTGAGAAGGTTCACCCCCAGTCCTGAGCTTCTCACCCTGGGAATGTGGTTTCTTCAAGGTTGAGTTTTATGTTCATTCCACTTCCTTTAACCATCTCATCTGCTGAGCTTTAAGGTGCTGACTGGAGAGATGGAGTGCTTTGTTACTTTTAATTTATTTTGGTTATTCTTTTGATAAAAAGAACAACAGAGATCTTTTGAAACTGTAGTTAATGCCAAGCTGTTTGGGCAATAGGAGTTCTATGGCCTGAGTCCATCTCAGTTGGGCACACACAGTGGATCTATCCCTCTAAGCCATGGATGGGTTCAGGCTGCTTATCAGGGAAAGAACAGGAACTGGTGCTTCTTGACCCAAAACATCAGATTTGCACGCTGAATTCTCTGGAGAGTCTTCCTCTCTGTTGGTTGTAAGAGAAGTAAAACTCAAGGCTAAGATGTCTCTTGTGGGCTGACTTTTATATGGCTTCTAGGGTTTTGGGGACTTGAATGTGTGACTAAGAATATTTTGGCTTTACTGCCTGGATATGCTTTAGGTGAAGAGCCCCCTCTTTCACAGTCTCTGCTGCTCTGCAACAGTTTGTTAGCCTGAGGCTTCTAAAAAGCTGAACTGATGGCTTTTTTTTCCTAAATGCAAGATGGGTAGTGGGTTAATGCACTTCTGCCATCCAGGCAACAGTGATAGAGATGGATTGACAGAAAAAAAGGAAAAGCATCAGTTAGGGCAAATGGGGAGAAAAATAGTGCATTCCTGCAGTAAGATTCTGTGCCAGCAGTTATTCCAGCCACTTATATCTCCACAATAAAATGTAAATGAATGCAATCATTTATTTTGCAGCCTGGAGTCCTAGTGGTATGAAAAGATAAGCGAGCATTTTCCATTGTTTATTTGGTGGAGGTGGCTCTTCTGTGTCTGCTACTGTCTCTCTGATACCTTGGCAGCATCTAAATGTTGCCTTTATTATTAAAAACACATATATGGGAGTCTAATATGTGGAACGGATTAGCGTGGTGTTTACAGAAGCGTCAGCCAGCCCCCACTCCCTGCAGGCTCTCAGCAGTCGTGTTCCTGCTGCAGGAGCAGTGCAAGGGAGGGGAATGGCAGCAGCTGGCTGAGCACTGGGGGGGAAGCAGAGACACAAGGCAGGGAGTGATGGCTCTGTAACGTGTGTGGCTGTCGCTGGTCAGAGGGACGAGCAGGAGGGATTGGGAATCTCTGGCGAGCTGCTTCTGTGGAGGCTGAGGAGGGGGAACAAAGGGAGGGTGGAGAACAATAGGACATGACAGTGGCATTGGGATAATCTCTGATCCTATTTAGGTATGTTTAATTGGCCTGTCAGTTTTTCACATCTCATGCATTTTCATAAGGATTCCTCTTTGCCTCTTGTTTTATCTTCCCGTAGCTCCTTGGATTTCCCTGCGGACAGTCTCTCTGGATTTCTTTGTTTTGTGTCCCCCTGCCTTTCCCATGTCAGAGCAGGGCTGAGTTGCCTGGCTTTGTGGTGTCTAAGCAGAAAGACAGATTCAGCAAAGGAGCTGTTTGGGAAAATCTCATGTTATTCTCAACAGAGGGCAAAATTTGGTACGGGAGGGGGGATTGTCAGTGGCCTAAACATGTGTGTCATCTATCACTGTTCATTTTGCACTGGTTTAGAGCTCTGAATAGAAAACTACATCCCAATCATGTGTAGTGTTATGGGGAATTATTTTTTTCCCCTCTTTGGTCACTCTGAAGGCTAAGATACATTTATTCTTAGGATTTTTCACTCAATATCGACTACCTTAAAAATACAGAGCTGCTGAACTTCTGGGTTGTGTAAATTCATTCAAAGAGATGTTGTTCAGCCTTTCAGATCATCTCTGTTAAACTCCTACTCTTTCATTCCTAAGTGATACCAGACCTAGTTGCTTCATCCTCCCACAAGAAATCCCCCAGGCATGTAATTAAAACCAAGCCATCCTTCTAAAGCCACTGGCCAAACTTGCCAGAATTGTTTGTGCGTTTCTTGTGGCTTTGAAGTTCACAAGTACTGGGGCTTGGAGGGACATGAGGACCCAGACAGATGCAGCCCTGGTAGGCAGAGGAGATCAGGAGCTGCAGTGATGTGCTGCTCTCAAAACAGATCTTGTCCCACCTGCTCCATGGGGTCAAGACAAACATCTTCCGATAAGTGCCTATTACAGTGGGTCCCCTTTAGAAGGGGGCTGCACCAAAACTGCATGGCCAGGCTGTCCAAAGAGTTTGGGAGCTTTAGGTGCCTTTGGGCCTAATGAAACTTGACAACTTTTCAGTGTGTCATCATCAAGATTTGGAGCCAGGTGCTCTGGAACTCATGGGGCAAAGCTCATGAGAATCCAGTAGGGTGTCTCAGACCCTCAGCAGGGGAGGAGATGGAAAGAGCTGTAGGTGGTGGTGGAGGCCAGAGATGGGCATCTCCTCCTTTGGAAGAAGCCCCTGTACCTCACATCAGCAGATGAGCAGCTGCCATAAAACCCTCTGTGTCTCATCAGCGGGGTGGTTTTCATAAGGCTTTTATGCATCTTCTGATGACAGTTTGGCTTGTGGCAATTTATTGTCCTGCAGGGTTGTCTTCTATGTTTATATTTCCTGGGTCTCATTGTACAGCAGTAAATCATTGCAAAGCTGATAGTTTAGTTTCCAGCCATAAATTCAAATGCTGGAAAAAGAGATTTGTTTATTCCTGTGCCTCTGTCCTTTAAATGTGGTTGTTCATAGAGCTCTGTATGCCCACCCCAGTGTGAAGGTGCATTTTGGTACAAGCAGTGGTAACTAAAACAGTGTGAGGAACCACTAACTTTTCATATGGGGGTGCAGAAGGTGAAGTGGTTTGGGCAAGGCTCTACATCAGGGAAGGTGGAGAAACAGGAAAAGGAAAGAGATCCTTTTGGCAGAACATTGGCACCAGGCTGGGTCTGTGTGTGCTGCACTATCTGGTCGTAGCTGTGGTCTGGGGGGTGGTGCTGGAGCACTGCAAGCAGCAATCATGCAGATGAGGTTTAACCTCTGAAGGTCCTGGGACAGCTCTGAGACCTGGCACCAAGTGTTCTGCTAGTGGGAACAGTGTTGTTGCTGCTAAAAAGGAGAAACCTAGAATGGGAATTAACGTGTGGCTCTGAAGAAGTCAGGGTTAATAGCATTGAGGCTGGGATATTTGTAGATAAAGGCAAAAGATCCCAAGAAAGCCACGGGCTGGAGACCCTAATAATCCTCTCTCCGCCTGCGCCCTGCAGTGGTGAGCAAACTGTAAATGAAGCAGTTATTAGCAGCTCTGCTCATATCACAAGATATAAACTGGTCTATTGAGCAGGAAAGAGTTGCCCTTTTTTAACCTTTCAAAGTGATTTCCCTTGTGGGGACCAGCAGAAGGAGAAAGCTCTGCTTCCTGACTGGAGTCGGGTGCCCTTTCAAAGCCCCAGCAGCTCCGATCTCCTCTTTGCTAAGGGGTTGTGGAGCTGCATTATTTATGGCTCCTCCTGGGCACCCCACTTGCACATCCAGCAGTGGCCATAGAAAGGGGATTGCTGGCATTCACTGGAGATTCAGAGGTGACTAAAAGCTCACAAATGGTTATGGTCTCTCTTAACTTCAAGCAAAGACAATTGTACAGAGAAAGCTTCTGATCAAACAGATTCAGTCCATTGTAACCAAACACAAATTTTGCTGAGAAAATATTCTGTTTCAACATTTTCAGCAATTAAACCCTTCTACATTTGGACTGTTTGGTGCTAGAAATTAATTAGTTGATAATATATCCTCTTTAGAATGAAGACAAATGTTTTTATGTCTTTGCTGAAGGCTAATATTTGCAAAAAGAAAAGTAGATGAGTTCCTTAAATCTCTTTAATCTTGTTCTGATAAATACACTTTCTTACTTGTTAAGCTTTCTTTGAATTTCTTTGTGTCTCTTTCTCACATTTCACATAATGCTGGGTGCTAGAGAATGAATAAATAAGAACTGTAGATTTCAGCTTTCAGAGGACTGGAGTCATCCGATTCAATCCAGTCCTTCCATCTTGGGATCACCTGTAATAAACACCAGGGAAATGAGTGAAAATGTCCAATGAGACAGACCTTTTTCTTCTTCAAGAGCAAGTATGTGAATGCTCATATGATTAGAGGTGGCATCCACACCTCGCTTGCTTATCAAGTAGTTGCAGAAGCTGTGTAGTTCAGTCCTTTTAGCAGCCAGATCTTGAATTTCTCTGTGGATGAGACAAGCACAGGTGAGCCTGGAGGCCAACAGCAGGATTTTCTAGGGAAGCAGAGACACATGCTGAATTAGCTTCTCAAAATACTCTGCAGCACTTGCTTTGGCAGCTTTTCTGCAGTTGAAAAATAAAAATAAAAAAGCAAAGCCAGGCAGCATAGCAGTTTTAGAAAAATCCAGGCACCATCTTTGCTCTGATCCATCTGAAGCCCCACCTGTAGGGTGCATCAACAGTGACTTTGGAGCAAAGTGTTTTCACCTTATTCACCTGATGATGGGACCAACCCACTAATAAGGAAATGCAAATAAAGAGTGAGAGTTTCAGGCTTCCTGATTACAAAAACACAGCTTTGACATTGTTTTTAGACACCAACATAAAATATAAGGTATAGACTGAATCGCAGCCTTTGTGAAGGGTTGAGTTTGGCATTGCTGATGAGAGAAAGTGTGGCAATTCTTGGATGAGGGAAATGTAGGCTATTGAGGCAGGAAAATAATTCAGAAATGGGGATAATAAACTAAGTCTAAAGAGAGTAGATGTGGGAGATGGAGTTCTCAAAGTCTCCCTTGAATGACAAAAATAAATATCTCCCTTAGTGGGAAGTATGAAATTGCTGGTAAGTGCTTTTCAAAATACCAGCTGTTGGCCAGATTTAATCCATTATTAATTATGCCATCATGATGATAATTGTTACAATTTAGACACTTCCCAAACAACTCTCTAGTTAATTAAAGGTGCAGACAGTTCTTGGCAAAGTGAGCATTGGGCCACCTCTGTGATGGTGCAGCTCTGGGCCTGATAACCACAGGGGCTGGCAAATCTGCACCTACTGTCAAAGAGGGTGAGAAAGTCAAGGCTTTTGTGAATGGAAAAATGCTTAAAGGAGGAAAAATTAAAGATGAATTTTCAGATGGATGTATGGATTTGCTCAGGTCCAGGCTCAGTTCCCTACTCTGCTGTTGGCTCCCAGTCTAGTGGGCAGGCCACTGATGGGCAAATTCTCTGCCAGAGTAAACTGGTACAGCTGTTTCTCAGATGAAAAAACAGTGCCAGTTATGTGTGGCAGTGGATTTGGTCATTAGATTTGATGGTGGACAAGGATCATTCAGCTTGATGTCCTGTAAAAACACAGGCCAAATCCTTCAGCCATGTATCCCTGGCAACTTGGACAAGACCAAGGCAAACCTGGTTGCTTTTCCGGTAGGCAGGCATCTCGTTTTGATTTAAGGAGACCAGAATACAGATAATGTGCTCTTGCCTTAATTCATTCATTCTTGTGAATAAAACGCCTTCACTGGTATTATTTTGGTAAAGGGATCTGTCTATAACAGTTTAAACAGAAGATAACTGTACTTCTCTTGGCCCATTCTTGCTTTACCCCTTCTACCCAAACCCCACTCAGTGTGATATGGGAACATCTGTACACTGTAGGCAAAGCAAACCCCCACATGAGGTTTCTATAAGCAAACATAATATTGGTACAGCATGTTTAATTATAATAATAAAATTCAATTTTATGGGTCCTTAAGACCTCTCGAACACTCTGTTATTGATTAATAATTGTTTAGCTTCAAGCTTCCAACTTTTTGCTTAAAAAACAAAATAGTTTATTATTGGGCGCTACCTATTAGTAACAGCAAGTGTACCAGCACAAACACACTATTTTAAAAGGTACATATACATCCTAGCAGTACTGATTCTGCACGGTTATTTAAATTTTCCCTATATAACATGTCTAAAGTGAGGCTGTTTTAATTTCAAAGCTATGCTGCAGGTTGCAGTGACCACAGCTTTCCTACCATCCTTTCTGGGGCTGATGGTGCTCTGTAAGTAACAGATTTGTGTGTTATCTTTAACTGTGCTCACAGTGAAGGACTGCTGCTGGCACTTAAACTGGGGCATGAGAACCTGCTTAAAAGGGAGATGGCTTTTGGCCTTTGGCTTACTAACTCGTCTGGGCTGTTACTGGCTAATTGCTTCATTAGCACAACCACAATGTAAAATATAGTGAGAAGACTGTTGGGAGTTCATGAAGGCAGAGTGTGGCCCCTGTCTGGGCTGGCATCTGCAGCCAGCATTTGCAAGAGCCTTTCATTCTCCCAAGTCAATTGGCAGTCGGAGCGAGTGGCAGTACAGCACATGGAGATAAGACTATTTTAATTTCTTGCTTCAGGAGACTCAGCTGCCTCCTTGGAAAGACTGATGCCTTGTCCATGGATTCACAGATTGAACAAACACACTGTATCATTTAATTATTAAAGGATGGCTTCAGCATTTCCTGGCAAAATAAACTATGGTCTTAGGTTAAATCCTGGCAATGGTGTTTCACCTACAAGACCACTCTTCTAACTGTGGGCAATAGTCAGTACCACTTTGGTTACTGCTCTTTGGGGTAATACAGCTCTCCTAACCCTGTTTCTGAATGTCAGCTGATAAAATAATCATAGTAGGAAGAGATGTTTACAAGTAATACTGATAGGCCTCAAGTTGGAAACTCTAGAAAGGAACATAGATGTGAATGTTTCAGTTAGTTTTCTTAGCTTTAGGACATAATTCAAATGCCGTTCACCTACTGGAATTGCAGAAGAGTGCCCATAAAATCCTATGTGTTCAGCCTTCCTGGCAATCTGGGGTGTGACTTATGAAGAGGAAAAATGGGAAGACATTGTCAGCACAGATGGTGCTTACACACGGATGCATTCCTGGTCTCAGCAAATGCAATGGTGAGAACTAGGAATTTGTCCAAAGACAAAATGTTTTGCTGGTTTCTTGCAGCTGGTGCTACAGAGGGTTGAGGGTCTGGAGAAGTTCTAATTCCAGGGAAATAATTGCACGTAGCTGAAAACTAAACATGGCATTCCTATTGAAGTGTCGTTCTGCTGAGTTTGTAAGAAGTTGCACTGGATGTTCAGTGCTTGTGGATGCAGAAAATAAGACCTTTGAAAATATCGAGGGTGAGGGTTAATGACTGAAGCCTCGTTTTGCTGAACAGTTTCATGACAGACTGTCACCTGCATAAGTTGTTGTCAGGATAATTAAACCTAATAGTGCCACATCAGACTTCCCCCCCAATGTTACTCTGTTGGAGGCTGTGGCATTGCACAGGGAAAGCTGTAGCCATGCTAATTAGGATCAGGCAAGGTACTTGTAAAGCATAATTTAGACCATTTCCTTTTGGGAATTGTCTACTAATTGAGCATGGTTCCAGTGCAATTATTCATTGTTCATGCTGTCACAGAGATCATTTATTAAGGGTAATCAGTTAGAGCAGTACAGATGTCAGCGTGGGCAGAACATCTTCTTCCAAACCTCTGTTATTGACAATGTCAATACATGAGGAGAAACAACTTCAGTTTGGCTTTGCTGAGCTGCCAGTTTGACTCCCCCGACCTGAACTAAGAGCATTTGTTAGCAGCATATTTGATTTAACAAACTCCAAGAGTCAATAAACTTGGATCCTGGGGTCTGTCCTGTAGCTCTGGGGAGGGGTGAGCCTCTTCTGGCTACCCTGGTGCTGCTCTGCTTTGCACAGCAGATATGGGTGTTTCTGTGGGAATTCATATGCCAGGAAGGGGAGCTCCTCTGCCAGCACATAGCAGCCAATGAGTCTGTGGGATACCTGAATTTTATAGGTCAGCTCATCCTGCCTTTGGTTCAAGGCATTCCTATATTGGATTTGTTGTTTCAGCATCGATCCCACTTGCTTATCTAAGGCAGACTTTTTGTCTCCAAATGCTTTAATGCCACATTTGGCCAATGTTAGTTGCTTCTGTGGCTCTCAGAGCTCCCAGGCTCTTAGGGGGAGAACTGTTGTCTGTTAATTGCAATAGATTATCTTAATATTCACTATGGCATGAATGTTTTTGAGAGATACCTTCAGATTAATTTTGGCCAATCTGTTTGACATATTTCTTCAGGACAGTAATCACATAAAATCTACATGCCCATATATATTCATATGCTATTTATAGAGAAAAACCATCTGTAGTGAAGTGTGTTTATTTTGCTTTCTTTTTAAATGCAAGGTGTTGTACACTGGTTAGTCAGTTTAATGTTGTCTGATGTATAAAGATGATAAAAAGACTTAGCCCAGTATCTGGGAATATCTGGTTTTATGTTTTGCAGACAATGTGCAAATACCAAAAGAAAAGAAGAAAAGAAAAGGCTGCCTTTCCATATAAATCTGCATTTTTCTCCCCAGAACCCGTTTTATGGGTCTGCCCACTGACTGTACTGATAGTCATTGAAGCACATAAAAAGTAATGTAGAAACATCCTTTAAACTAGTGAGGAGAAGATGAAAATAATCTGAACAAATTCACAAAGGCAGTATTATCAGTATTTGTAACATTAATACATTCAGCTGTAACTGCACCTGTTAGTAAGGAAATACTGCCTTCTAAAATGCATTTTAGTACAGTGTGTAATTTTCAGGATGTGTATTAGACACACAGGATTTTGCTTTATTATTCCCGAGGAAGGAAGCAAACTGTATGGCAACTTCAAGGGAAAAATGAACTAATTTAGTGTGAGCTCTACTTTGAATACTTTCTGCTCCTTTAATTTTGTTCTGATACATATTTTTAAATGTTTACTTGAATAGAAGGCTGTTTCTTTTTTTCCTTACCATTTCTCTACAGTTTTCTGTTATAGAAAAAGTGTAATCATTGTCAGACAGATAAACCCAGCAGTACATACATATATCCTGAATACTGTATCTGCATTAATCACAGCATGTTTTGCTTTATTTTTTCTGAAACTTGGTGTATATTTTCATTATGCTCTTGCATGATTTGCAATGGATTCTATGGCTTGTCAGAGCCACTGTAAATACTAGACATGATAAATGGTAATAGATTTCCCATTATACAAATGCTTTTTTATCCTCTTAGTTTAATTGCTGCATTTCTCACTTGTTCTATTGTGCACTCTTGATGACCAGTGTCCCCACAGTCATTTCCTGAGCTGAAATGAGGATTAGATTTATATGTGGGAGAGCAGAAAAGACATTTGTTTCAGTATCAAGGAGAAACAGCTGTCTTTTGTTTTCAACTGGAATTTCCTCTAAGGTAAAACCAATTGTCTTGGGACATCTAGGCAATTCCCCTGGCTGAAGAAGTTCTTTGAGCCTCTCAGAGGAGGGTAAATTGGATCTTAATATTCAGGTTTAAGTCTGAATGTGCTTAAATTCCAGTGATGAACCTAGAGAGAGGATGAAATGGCATGGTTCCTCTAGTCTTATTTGTAGACTGGTACTTGAGCATCATGAAAGCAAGTAAAATCTGGTGCAAAATGATATTTTGATTGGAAAAACAGTATAAGATCTTCTGCAGCACCAGTGAAATTAATTGGAGATGCCTGTGCTCAGTAGAGGGGAGAGCAGAAAAATCAGCCTGAACAGAGCAAGCAACTCTGTGTGGGGAGCTGGGAGTCAGCTCTCAGGCTGTATCAGAAATTGAACATTTGAGGTCTAATCAGCCCCCAAGTGCTCAGGCTTTTCATCTTCTGTACAAGGCTTTAAATACATACATTACATCTAAATTTATCTGTAGTTACTATACACATACACACCTGTCAGTGCTTTCAACTCAATATAATTTTAAAGAAAACAAGATGAAGGCAGGAGAAAATCTCTTGTGTTGTTACGTCAAGATTGACCTCTAAAGCACTGCGGGTTTATTGAGTTTTGAGGGTCTGTAATGGGAATTCTTGAATTTGGAATTCAGTGTTCTCTCCTCTGGGGCTGCCGTTTGTGTGTGCTGCTAATGCTTCGAACAGTCAGAGCAGCTCTCTTTTAGCCCTTTCCCTGCTGGAAAGCTTTCTGGGTCAGTCTGTGTTATGTTTTTCCTTTGGTTACAAACTTATACCTCTGAGTTTGAATTTGCAAGACTGTTCATGTGTCCTTGCAGCCTAAAAGTGGGCGGGTAACCCTGGTGACTAAGTGCAAAAATTCAGTGGCAGAGCATCGCTGAGATCAGGCATTGGAGGTGAATTATTCTGTGTCATGTCTCTAAGGAGACTCCTGGAAAGCCACAGTGTGCTGTTTCCACAGACCAATGGCTGCAGGCAGGGAATTGCAATCTCCAAATTCATCTGTGGGATCAGCAGAAATGTTGGCTAGAGATAAACTCCCAGATGTCCATCTATTGAGGGCAGCCTTGAGCCCTCAGGTATTGATTTAGTAATGAAGCTTTCTTCTATAGATCCAGAGTTTCCCCATGGGTTCCTGGAAGGCACCTCTGAGCTCTCCCAGGACCATGGTGAGAAGCAGTTGAGAACCACTGCTGCTGTAGTCTGAGTTCCCATAGAGAGAGTGAAGAATATTTTGCTTATTCAGCTGCTGGGAGAGGCTCAGCTCAGCAGAAAAGGTCAACTAAAGTGCTACCCCCAGTGTGGTTTGGTCTAAAAGTCAGATGAAAGGGAGTAGTAACATATTGGTCAGGCAGAGTCCTCAGCAGGTGGTGTTCTCCCAGAAGAGCGTGGGGATGAGCAGTGCTGGGCAAGGAAGGTAGCGAGACCTGTGTGCCATCACAAACCCTCCCTGAAGTCCTTCCATGAAAAAATAGTGGGAAGTTTGTTCGGGAAGTTGATGTTCAACAGGTGGTTTGTGCATCCCTGGGACTGTGACTTTCCTCTTAGGTCTGCATGATACTGTCAGTGGTTTCTACAGATGCAAAAAGTTCTTTTGCCGAGAAGTTTCTTTAGCAGGGCTTGTCCTGCTGGGGCCATTACCAGCACAGAGTCCCACTGCATTTGTGCTGGTGCTGGGTTTCTGGTGAACTGCTACCATAAAATTGAGGGCTTTTATCTCCTTTCCTCTGGTAATCTCTGGATTAGTTTTCTGGTGAAGTGCTAGCATGCACCCGTGTGTGCTAAAGAATAATCTTACTTTGCGAATTAATATGTTAATGTAGCACCAGATTCCCAGCCCTTAGCAGTAGGAGACTGGCGATCGGTTTAAAAACATCAATGTGTGATTTTATTCATCTGGACAAGATAACAAAAGAGCCCCGCACTGAAAGCGCCGAGAAGGGTCTGTGCCCCCTCTAGCTCAGTCTTTGCCATCCTCCCCCCCAAAACCCTTCCCTCTCTCACTCCCCCTGCCACTGCTAAAGCCCGACTCTATTTCACAGTAATCACACGTTAGTTTGGAGCCGGCAGCCCCTGGCAGAGCCAGGCAGAGGTGCGGAGGGAGCAGCGGCACAGAGCCATGTGAGCGCAGCGCTGGAGGCTGCAGGAGGATGTTCGCTGTCTCGCTCAAGTGCCGGCTCGGGGTGGTGAGACGGAGGAGCAAAGGTACGGTCAGAGCGGAGCAGCTCGCTCCTGCCTGCCACAGGCACTTGGAGGGCACTCACTCGAGCATTTACTGTTCCTTAGCTGGGCAAGAGGAAAAAAGCTACATGCTCTGTGATTGATTTGCACCCTCTGTGCACTGCCAGGCGGGAGTAGGATTATTTTAATTTCTTGCATGTCCTATATTTTTCAGATGCTGGATTTTTGCTTTTACCGTTCACTGTCTGGATTTTTTTTTTCTCTATTCATCTGCTACGGTTATTACTGCAGTAAAGTAGATTTAGGTGTGCCTCAGAGTCTCACAAGGTTTCCCTCCTCCCATGTGGGAGCTGTTACTTCGCAGGGGGAAGCACTTGGGTGTTTGTTGACTCCACCAGACTGTTAGGGAGTCACGGTGCCTGTCCTTCCCTGCACTCCTTCCAGGAGGGGAGTGGGTTGAAAGGATGAGAAACCTGGCAGGATAATGGGGAGAAAATCAACTTTGAGAAGGTTTGAGGACCAGTAATATTTTATTTCAGAGCAAGTTAATCTGAGACAGGACAGTTTCTGTACTCACCATCCTGCAGTGTTGCATGTGATGAGACGTGAGGAAGTTTTGCTGTGCTGGGCTGTGATCCCAGGGTCCCTCACCCCCAGCTGAGTTGTGCCAGTGTTCGGAGGTCTCTGCACTCCTGGTTCACCGGGTGTGCTGCAGCCGGGGCTCGGTCCTGCTGCTGGTGCTTTTGATTTCTGGAAGGTTTGAATTTTAATGGAGCCTGGAGCAGATCTCACTGCTGGGAGCTCAACTCTCCTGCACAAGCCCTTCCAGCCGGCGGCACTCCTGCAGCAGATCAAAGTCCTTTGCTCTTAAGGAAGATGACCTGCATTTTTATAGGGACCTCTAAAGCAAAACAGCTTTTAGGGGCTCAGTGTAACTCGGATGCTATTGATTCCAGACTTCACTGAATGCATAAACTCAGCTTTTAGCCTCACTTAAGGAGAGACAGACTTACTTGCTGATGCAAGGATCTGTGGGCTGACACACAGGAACTCTGTCAGGACCAGGAAGTACAAAACTTTGGTAGCAAAGAGAAAGTCCTGAACACAGCGCACAAGTTTCTGAGGTGGACTAGACCTTAAGTCTGGGGTGCAATTCCTGTGTGTGACTTGCCTAGTAACTCAAAAAATATTTGCTCAGAGCAAGGTTGCAATGCCAGGGGACAGACCTGAGTAGAGAGCAGGAGCCTGAGGGCTGCTACACTTGACATCAGTTACTGAGGTGCTCAGAGAGCAAAGGAGCACATGTGTTGGGATTGCCCTGCTGTGCTCCTTCCTCCAGTGTGTGCACAGACAGAGAAATGCTCTCTTGTGCTCTTTGCTGCATACAAAGGCACATCCATGCCAGAGTTGCTGTCCTGCTGCAGCAGCCTTGGAGCTGAACTTATTTCAGATGTATGAATTTATATTTGGCATCATTTGCCTTTGACAGTTTATCCCGATACTTCTTTGTTTCTTTGCCTCCATGGTTTGGAGGCTTCATGGGTTTCTTTCTGCTTTGGAAGGAGTTTCATGTTCACAATCAAACAGGGTGGCACAGGCAGGATTTCCACCTTCTAAAGTGATGCCTGGAAATGCTTGGATCAAACCCATCCCTGGGGTCCCTTTTTAGTGGGCAGATGCCAGGAGAAGATGTGGTGCCCTATTAGTTTTTATACTTCTTTCTCCCTGGCATACTCTTTTGCTAAATATCCTTAAGGAATTGGCAGTAGTGTTGGAACATTTCTTCTGCAGTTTTCCAGGAAAGTTAGGAATGACTATTCTGACACAGTGCAGAATAAGTGCATTTGTACATGCAAAACACTGTGCATATGCAGCCTGAGATTGTAATGAAGGTAAAAAAAGTTATCCCTGTACTACCTGATAAAGTTTAGTGGCTTTGGTTGAAATATTTAGAATTGACTTAGATCACCTGCATTACTTAGTGACAGATTTAAATGAGAGAATTGCTAATCCAATGCTAAATTGTACTGCTTTGATCAAGGATTAAACTGAGCTGGAAGTGGCTTTTGGGACTAGAGCTTTGAAATGAACAACCAGAGAGAGATGTTGGTACTTGTCTTCAGTAGTTTGAGACAGCTGATGTTTAAAGCACATCCCCAAAGGATTGATCAAAAATAAATGATGCCTGGGCACTTTAGTACCAGAAAGAGCCCATCATGACGGGCAGCAACCAAGGATGGGAGCTTGTATGAGTTATGCCAGTGAGTAACAAACTCTGCTGCATTTCCCATCTGTAGATTTTCAAAAACTCATTAGCTATCTGTTGCATCCTAGGAGATGGCCAGGCCAGGTAAAAACATGGGTTATTTGGCACTAAAAATTCCCACCACCTTTGTATTGAAGAGAGATAGGAAGACATGGCACAGGGGGCTGCAGGGGAATGTGTGAAAGAGAGTGGCAGGTACCCCAGCCCAGGTGTCTGTCTGTCCTCTGGTCTAGGTGTTTATGTGACCCAGTGTCCCAAAAACATGTGCTCTGCCTGGCTCTGCAGGTGGATGTGTGCTGAGGGGATACTCCTCTGCTAAAGGTGATTTTAATTAATTGTAAGGTTAGCTGTTCAAATCTCAGCTATGGTGACTGCTGTTAGCTTTGTGTAGTTTTAACTTTAAACGTCCTCATAGAAATGAAGATTGAAATGAATTGCTACTCTGGGCTTCAAAATAGACCCCTTCCTCCAGGCAGGCACTTCTTTGTGCCTTCTCCAAACTTCCTGCCTTCTGTGCTATTTTTTGTTTTCCATCCCCCAAGCTCTGTCTGCTCCTCCCCAACTAATCCCCTCACTTCGGGGAGAAACTCTTGCTGTCAGTCCTCTTGGATTCCTGCTTTCCTTCTCTCGCTGAGCCCTTGAGCTTTTCCTGGCATGAGGAACATCCACAGTTAATCCACCAGGCATTCACCCGGTTGGCTGGGACTGGCAGCACTTCCCTGCCTGCAGCTCTCAGCTGTCTTTGGCCAACATCAGCTCATACAGCTGTAGCACTCCTCAGTCCTCCTCAAGGACCCTTGATCCTCTGCAGAAGGTGCTCCTGAAGACCCCAAGGAACATATAATCATTTGTCCAATACAAAAATTAACGTTTCCTCAGTATTAGTGTGTTTTTTCAATTGGAAAAGCAAAATGATTTCTCTGGTCGTGCCTGTCATTCAGCTGGGCTCAAACAGGACTGTTTGGAGAATGGTACTTGGTAGTTGCCTTTCTTTCTAGCCCCCAATTACTGCTATAAATCAACTGTATTTTATAAATAAGTAAACAGAAGTTGTGGAGAGCCTAAATAATTAACCAGATACATGTGTTGGACTGAAAAGTAGCAAATGAGGCAATTTAAAGGTGTCCTCACTGTTTCCCCTGCTTTCCAAAGCCTGCAGCCCAAGGGAAGGGATGCTCTGCAAGAGCTGGTGAGACCAGCAGCTGCCTGAGCAATCAGCAGCACACACCGAGGGGCCCAGAGCACACTGCCCTGGCAGGAGAAAAGCTTGGTTACTTGGTTTGAAGTGTTCAAGCTTAAAACATGTTTATTTTTGTCCATTCTAGTTCCTCCTAGTGTGTAGTGTGAATGAAATAATAAAAGTAATTTTGCTGTTCCTTTGTCAAAAGCTGTCATCTGGAACATTCCAGGCATCACAATTTGCAAAGGAAAATATATGTTCTGCTTTCCATTCACATACCTTTGTGTTTTTCGGCCTTTTCAGCTCCACTGAGTCATGTTTACTGCCTTCTTTTTTTGGACTAGATGCTTTGTCTTGCATTTTGTTCTTCCTCTCTTGTGTTTGACCGGGAACTAAGAAAATAAATAAGCAAAGAAAAAACACCCTGAAACCCCCAGGAATAAACGACAAGAATATGTTCAGAAAACCTGTCATATAGAGTGAGACTTGCAGTAAAAAAAAAAAAAAAAAAAAAAAAAAAAAAAAAAAAAAAAAAAAAAAAAAAAAAAAAAAAAAAAAAAACAACCAGGTTTAGAACAGCAGCTTTTATACTGAGACCCAGATTTTCAATGATACCACATTTAGGCATGTAGGCATCCTTGTTCCTTAGACAGAAGTTAAGGCATCCTGTTTGGTATAGAAAGATGTTTGGTTTTATTTCCATGTTTTTGTTGAGAACAGGGTCATGGAAATCAATCCCAAGAATTGGAACATGCTCTTGTGCCATGTCACCTTGTCTGCTGTACAGCAGTACCACTCTGTAAAGTGTCCTGGCTGTGTTTCATAGCAGGGAGTGTGGCTGCAATTGGGTTTCTGTCATAAAAAGATTTGCTCACTGCAGAAAAACAAGAAAAGTTTTGGATCTCTACTTGGCAAGGGAAAAAAGAAAAAAAAAAAGGGCAAGCAGGTAAACAGCTTCCCTCCTGTGGTGTGGTGCCAAATCCAAAGCACCACACCGTGATGAGAGAGACTGAAAAATCCTGTGGAGTTTCTGCTCCTGGAGGAGACAGCCATTGTGATTACTGTATTTATCCTCCAGACCTGGAGTAGCCAATAAAACAAAGCAAATGGGCAACCAACACACAGAGAAACCAAGCTCATCCCCAAAATGAAGTTGTGGTGCAGAGGTTGAGCCTGTGGTCTCAGAAAGCTGAGGCTGAGTGCAATGTTACAGCCCTCGCTTGGCCACCTTTTCTTTAGGATGATTGCTGCCTCCTAGGATTTATCCTTGCCTGCCTGTTTCATAGCACAAGGCATCTTGGAGGCTGCTGCTGTGATTATTTATGGGGCTGTTCCTGCTGCAGCAATGAAAACCAGGCAGTGGTGAACACAGGAAACTCCCTCAGCCCAAACCACTGAGCTGGCAGTGGCTGTGATTCCTTTTCTGTCAGTGTGGCTACGCTTGAGCCCTTTCCATATCTCATTAATAACTCATCACTGGGCATGTTTTATTTATGTCTCCAAATGAAGCCCATAATTCAGCCTGATGCTGTAGCATTCCAGGTGACTGTCACCTGCTTTCTGAGCACTGTGTGGTTCCCTCAACCTTAGCTCATCCCTCATCTTTCTCCAGGCTCCAGTAGCAGAGAGGATATTGATCTCTTAGGGGGGTAATTGAATGAAAAAGGCCCCTAGCAGCCCAGAGGCAGGTGATAGATCCTTGCAGGGAAGCCAGCATTCAAGACAGGATGTCTGAGGTGGCACTCGCCCTTCCTGCTGGAAAGGTACAGCATGTGCTGGTACCCTGAGTGCAAATCCTGCCCAGATCCCACGTGTGCTTTGGTTGGAACAGGAATGAAAGCCCACCCTGCCTTGTTGGGGATACATTAAACAAGAGCAGTTGCACTGGCCCATGTGACAGGCATGCTGCCCCTTGCTGTGATGCCCAGGGAGTCCAGGCTGTTTCTGGAGTGGTTTGGAAAATCTGGACCTAAATTTTAACCCTGCAAAAAAAAGGGATGAAATCCTTGTGTGAACCCAGGCATCTTTTCTGTTTTGCATATAAAAGCATGTGGGGGGCTTGGGGGTGCTATTAAAGCTAAAAACAGGACCTGGAGACTCTGTCCCATACCTTCCCCTTATGTTACTGTGATGAGCAATTTGCTGTGCAGGTGTTTTCACTGGGCATCTGTTTTCTCTGTGACAACAGCTCCAGCTGTCTCGGTTGAGAAAAGTCCAGGCTGGTGAGAGCAGGTGCCTGTTATTTATTGGTCAAGGCTTGTTTATGTGGATGGGTTTGCCCACTGGGTGCAGGGTCCTCTGCATCCCACCACCCTCTGCCCCATGTGTCCCCTGGCACAAGGACAAGTCACAGTGACACGTGGGCAGCCCCTGAGCCTGGGAAGTGCTGCTGATTTGCATCTCTGGCTTGCAAACTTGGACAGACATTTTTGGAGAATGAAGAAAAATTTCTGTAACTCAGATGACATTTAATCTGCTTTGTCATAAAGAGGAAAACCCAGCCTTGAATTTGGAAAGCTGTAGAAGGTCCATGAGGTCACCACTGGCCAATCTGCAGAGTGTGTAATTGAAACATAGGCAAATTTACATGGTATTCAGCACTGTCATGTAGTTTGATAGTTGCCATTTAACTGTCTTTAAAATAAAACCTAGTTTGCCAAAGTCATAAGATGCAGTGAGCTCAGGGTCAATAGAAACAACATTTAAAAATATTATTTTAGAATTAGTATCTGGTTGCTTATAAAGTGTGTCTGAAGTTTCTTTGTTTCCATTGTGTATGTGTCACCAGAGTGCGTTTGGATGTTAAAACCATGGATCTAAAGGAAGTTGCTTTCCTTGTTTGTCATTGAGCTGCTTTCCTCTTGATTCCATTCCTTACATACAGCTGTGGGATATTTTGTCAATGTCTTCTAAGTCACTGAATAACACAAAGCAGCTTGGAAGGCAGCATTTTAAAAGAGGTGAGGAAATACCTTGATCTCCTATTCCCCTGCACCTATACAGCTTTTTATCCATAGCATTTCTTCCCTCATGTACAGGCATCTGACTTTGCATACTCATGGGGATGTGCCAAATCACAGTTCTTCATTTATTTTGGAACTGACAGGGAATCTGCAGTGGGTCTGTCTGGAGGCCAATCTGCTCTTCTGCCTCAGGGCCATGTCAAGGAAATTGTATTAGCTTCTCTGCTCTCTCAGTGTGGCAGTAAGTACTTTCATTTTAATTACGAAAATCCACCTAAATTTGACAGAATTTAAAGTCTAAAATCACCCCATGGGCACCCTCAGTAAATTCTGTGTAATGTTGTTTTTCCTCCTCGACAAAGTCTCAAAGTTCAGGCTCCTACCAGGCTGGTCTGTGCCTCCAGTATGACGTCTAGAACAAGACAAAATTATAATGCCACATCAGTAATAATGATTATTTTTCCTTTAACTTCTTTCTTCTATATTCACCTACAAAAGCATAGTTTTTAAGCATGCTAGAAAGGCAGGAACTGAAGTTATCTACAGAGTGATGTTACTAGTATGGGATGTTTTATATCCTTGCTGGCAGATCTAGGCTTTCTATCCTGTCCCAGTGTAAATACCTGGTAAAGAAGCAGGTTTTCATTTCATACATTGATAGAATTACTTCAAGTGGTAATGGATAAAATGAAATGAGTTTATTAACTAGTGAAGTATTTTAACAATGCATTGCAGAAGAGTAAGAGGACAAAAATAATGTGAGGTTTCAGCATTCTGGCTCTGGAGTCCTGTGATGATAACAAGGCCACATATTGGCAAGGTATAAAGGTGTGTATTTTAATTTTATATTTTTGTAGTCTGGCCAAAAAAGATGTTTCCATGAGTTACAGATACAAATAGAAAGCTACACAACACTGACTTTTTGCTGTAGGCTGAAATTACGGTCATTTTTCAATTACTTTCAACAAATCTGGTGGCCACCGGCTGTTCTCTTAATGCAACTGTTAGCTAATAACAAGAAGTGCTTCCCTAGCTTTCCACTCCCTCCTGGATAGGTTCTGCTGGCTCATTTAGCTCAGTTAAAAGGAGTGATCTGTCTCCTTGTGGAGTGTGTTGGGAGGGGGGCTGAACAGGATCCCTCCATTCACTTTGGACTCTGTTGCATGAGCTGCTCACATCCCACTGTACTCAGGGCAAGGAAAAGAACACTGTATGCCTCATGCTCAGTTCTAAGTCCTTGAAAAAAATCTCATTGTTTTCTTTTAATATGGGTTTAGAAAAGCTTTTCTCTGAATGTGCTGTGTTGTGCATTTGAGGCTCACTGGGTCCGACGTGCTGGAGTCAGGGTTGTGTCCCTGCCCAGGCTGGCAGCCTGGTGCTGAACTCTTCTCCTCCTCTTGGTTTCACTCAGCTCCTGAGGGTTATTGTAACCTAGTTTTTTTTGTGAGCGATTTTCTTTCCTCTCTCTTCCAATTGCTCTTTTTGCTTTACAGAGTACAGCCAGATTGATCACACAAAGCCATGGAAATCAGCAGCAGTGGGTAATTCAGGGCTTGATCACTGACCGGGGGGTGGGGGGCACCAAGGAAGGGTTGTGCTCCTTACAAAATTGCCACATGATATATCCATTCCCAAAACATGTCTGCATTTCCTTTTCTGCAATCTATTTCAGGAAACACAAACCAAAAGGAAACTAAGTGCCTTTTAAAATAAATGGTCTGTCTTTGCAACCTATACACCCCTTCTCATCCAAGTGCACTGGAGTGTAGTAGAACAGTCATGAGATAATGTTTTCTCCTCATACACACTCTTTTTTCCACTGAGAAAACATGGCAGAGCAGAAAATGAATGCTCTGGGCATTTGTCCAGAATCTTGCAGTGGTTTGCTTCATGCTGTTGCTGTGTCTGTGCTGCTTGGAGAGATCAGCATCCATTGCACTGGAGCCAAATGCCAATTAGAGAATAAAAGTGATTACAAACCAACACTTGCTGAGGTACCTTTGTGTGAGCATAATTTTCACCAAGGTGCCTCAGCCTAAACATGAAGTTAGCAGAGGCTCAGCACTGCCTATGAGAAGATGGAGCCTTTTCTTAGCAGAATTATAACCAAGAGGAAGTATCAGCCTTTTCTCTTAAAGGCTTTGCACATTACTCTTGGGGTTTCTCCCCCTCTCCTCTCTGCTTGTTTATAACTTGTTTTGCTTAAAATACATTTGCATAGCTTTAAAAGTTTTGGGAAATTAGGAATGTAGCTGATACCTCTAGCAGTGAAGAAGGCAGAGTCTTTCTCTCCATCTAAATTTCTTCCAAGTCTATTGCAACCATGTCAGTGGTCTAAGAAATGAAGGTAGTTGGGAGTTTTTTAATTAAAAGGGAGAGTCAGAACCCAGAGATGCATGAGATGTATAGAGTTTTGATGTACCTGCATTTAGAAACTCCTTTGAGAGTCCACGATGAGCTTTCTAACCACAGTCAGAATAAAAAGAAAGAGACATTTTCCTGAGAAATAGGTAATGACTGAATGCTCAGGATATTCACATGAGCAGAGAGATCCCAGCTCAGATTCCTGATGTGCCCAATTTAGATCTGCAGTTGGAATTGACATCTCAGGTTATTTTAGGTCATCAACTATGACACGTACATCTTCTGTATCATCATAGAAACAACAAAAGAAGTTCTGTTTTTGCAAGGAAAAAATACTTCTCCACTTGGATTCACTGCCAGTTCAACAAGAAAAGCAGAGAGATATGAATCCAATAACACAGGTCTCTCTTCCTGAAATAATTCTTCCTCTGCCTGTGATGGCTCCAAGGGCAAGCATTGTTTTTTCCAGTATCTGTTCAGTGATCCCTGCTAGAAAATAAAATAGTGCCCAGTTAGTTTACTTACCAGTTGCTATTGCTGTATATTAGCAATACCTCTGGTCTTACATCCCAGAGATACTGGCAAGGTCTTCCTTTGACAAAATCATCCCCAATTGATAAAGCAGGAAGAAGTAACTCCTTTTTGCTTCTATGATATGTAGCTGAACAGTCATAAAAAGGAGATGTTTTCAGAAAGCAAGGAATTTAAATAGTAATAATACACTGTCTGTGTTCCACCTGTAAAGCAAGCGTTGCTCCCTGAGCAGTTAATTTCTTATGCATTTTCTTTCTTTGAATCTATTGTCATGTTTTCTGATGAACTCCCTTCCTGCCCTGGAAAGAGCTATTGGTTACAGTTTTATCTTCAAGCAATGAACATAATAATAGATATTAAAATGACTCAAGAAATTCAGGTACTAGAGGACCCACATTTACACTTTATTTTCTGGGAAAAAACCAGGAGGAAATACAGGGGAGGGGATAAACCAGACTGATTTGAACAACAAAAAGCAATGTCAGCATCCCTCACAGGGAAATTAAACTGATTGTGGTGTTTCTGATACATTTTTACTGGAAAACAGTCAAGTGCTGAGCTTTTGTTGAGCAATTTCAGGCTTTGTCTGTGTGTCTGGCTAAGGTGGTATCATTTGGCACAATGGAACAGGCTGGTTTCAGGTTGCCAGCAGCACAGGATGTGGTGATGGTTAAAGCCTCCATGGCAGGTGCACCCTGATTTTGGGAACCACGGTGGGTGAAGTAAACCCAGCACAAGCCCTGGTGCTTCAACATATCCATATTACTGTGGTTAATACAAATGGATTAGCTGCAGTCTTGGGCTCAAGCTCCTGGGCCATTGGGATGTACCCAATGAGAGAACAAAGCTTGGTCCCATTCCCACTCCCAGGCATCAGGTGAAGTTCAACCCAAGGAATATCATCAGTCTTTAAATCCTCTCAAAGCTGAAGGTCTTCAGAGGTGGCCTTGGGTCACAGGAGGACATTTGTTCATGCATATCCTACCCATACAGGGGTCAGAGCCTGGTTATCCTCTGTGTTCACTCCTTGGGAACACATTTCAGGTCTGTGCTGTCTCCCCATCTCTGCCACAGGGAAGGTGATGCAGAGCCATGGAGGGAGCCCAGTCTGAGCAGTGGGTTGGTGTAATGGGACCAGTGGTGCAACCCCCACTGCTGGCTTCACCCACTGCCTTGGGAGATGTTGGAGTTTCCAGCACTGGCTTGCCAGAACCCTGACACACCCAGAGTATTTTAGTATTTTCCAAAAGGCCCCTTAATCTGCTATTTTTGCTGTAGCTTGGGGTAACATGATATTTTCTTTTTCCAACAGTTGCACCACTTTTTTCTCCAGCACATAAGCATCAAATGCTGTTTGCTGAATATTTCACTTGTTCTTATTTGGGCTGAAGGTTTCTGTTACCACTGGCCCTTAGGGGACCAATTTAGCTGCACTGAACCAGTTTTGGTGTTCAATTCCTTCTTTTCAAAGAGCTGCATTTACACATCAGTTGAACCCTTGGTATGCTGGCATCTTCCACACTTCCAGCTCAATGAATGTTTAAAAACGATATGTCTGTCCTCACACACGGATGTGCCTCTGCCTTCGAAATGCTGGGGGGACATGAAAGTCCTGCTGAGAAGCGGGGGAGATTTTGATGTAAATGATGTCCCGCAAGGGACACAACCTCATTCCGGCTGAGTGAGGTTTTATGCACAGAAATGCAAAATATTCAGCCCATGTATCATTAAAGTCTTGCAGCAAAGCCTCTCCAAGCCAGCAAGTGCCTGAGTAAATTCTGAATTGCTGACCAAGTCTCAGCTCTCTGCCTCCACCTGTGCTATGAGATCGAGTTTTACAATTGCAGACGTGTCCTGCAGCATCCTGTTGTTTGTGGGGTTCTTGTCCCAGGTAAATCTTGACTCTGCTGGTGCCTTGTAGGTTTCATGCCTTGATGGGCAGGCCTACAAAATTCACTCTGTTCTCTTCCAGAGATGCAGGCAGAGGGGAAGTAATTCCAAAATTTGTTGTGTTTTACTGATAAAATACATAGGCTTAAAGTTCTCTTGGTGCTCATAGGATTACACTTGGATATTGGAAATGCACCAAGTGTGAGTATTGTTTTAGATTATGACTTCCCTTAATTTAACCGGAGTTGTGATGTTGATGTCATGGTGGAGGAGAGAGGGCTTTGTGTTTTATTAGAGGGAGTTTTCAGAAGCATGATTCTGACATCAGCACATGGGTCATTGCTGTGATTGCTGGTGCCCTGCAATCATACAGAAGCTGTAGAAAAGCCATCTCACTGCCTTACTTGAATCATCTTCCCACACTTAGCTGCATAGGAATCTGCCTATTCAGACTTTACAAGATAGATTCGAGATCCAGAACAAGCTCTTGGAGAGGATCCCTGAAGGTGGTGTGGGCATGTGTGCTGCACTGTGTGTGAATACCTCTAAGTTCTACATACTCCTTCTGGGCCATTAAGCAGGATCCTCATTTCCTGTCAGATTGTAGCATCTGAGTGATGGATTGCAGAACTCTGCCTATTGCCTGCCTATCAGTTTAACTTCTCAAAGCCCTTTTGGAAGTCATGGTGCTGTATAAGCAGAATGTATAATTATTTAGAGTTTATTTTGCTGTGGCACAATGGAGTCCAAATGGTCTTTTTCACCCTTGTTGGCATAATCCTTTCTCACTGTAGGATGGAGAAAGCCTGATGAAAATGCCTCAAGGGACTGTGATACAAATGTTAGTATGTAAGATCTCCATCACAAGCTGGAGTAACAGAGATCTGTGCTGGGCCTGATGTGGTGTGCTGTGAAGGTAGGTGATTCCATGCTGGTACTGTTGAAATTGTGTTTTGCTAATTGTGTCCCATTATATTATAGCCTGTAGCCTGCATGGGGATCTACTGTGTGCAGGGTAATACACAATTTGACTGATTCTCTGACCTGTCCTCAGCATGGCTGACTGGACAGAGCATGCAAGAGAGGCATGTCCTTGTATTTCCCTTTCTGTCTCGTGTTATCCCCGCCGGCTCCTGGATGCTGCTGCTCAGTTCTGCGTAGTCAGACTCTGCTATTTAGGGATGGCACTGAGACAGCATTATTTGTTTGCTTTTCCCATTCCAAACGCATAGCCCCTGTTTTCTTAAAGCCACAAAGAGAGCGAAGTGACGCATGACCCTTGCAATGACCACTCAAAGCCCAGGACACTTTGTGCTCTCAGTTCTCCCCCAGGCAAAACACAGCTCTGAAACGGCTCCTCTGGTGGCAAAGGAGGTATCAGGCTGATCCCCAGCACAAGCCCAAGCCACCAAGGGTTGGGATACGTTTATGTATTTGTGGCATATCCTCACAGCTTTGGTAGTCAACTTATGAAAATGAGGCTTGTCAGCACACCAAAGAGGGTTGGGGGCCCTTTGCATCTTCCATGCGGTTTGATCCTGTGCAGCTCGTTAACACTCAGTTGCTTTTGTGATTAATTATTTAGTCTTCTCCCTTGCTACTGGGGTGTAATAGCACAACCCCCATTTCTGCTGAGATTCACAGTTCTTTGCTTTTCCCTTCAAGCCTTTCACGCCACCTCAAAGCGCAGAGCAAGGCTGCCCAGGCTGCAGCACTTAAAGAGCTCGGCAGCCCTGGAGCTGCTGCTCGCCCTGTGGCACCGCCAGGAAAGGAGCAGGGCTCTCCCCGGGGCTGGCTGTCAGTCCCAGCTCCTGCACTGCCCCAGTCACTGGGGAGCAGTGGGAGAGCTGCCCAAGTGCTTTGTCCCTCCAAGTGTGACCTCTCACTCCAGTGGGTACTTGTGCGAGGGGAGACATCAGACAGGGCTGGCATCGACTCCGGGTGCAGTCAGACACAAGAATTGCAAATTGGAGATAAACTTGTCAGTAGAGAGATTTTATTTGGGGAGTCAGGCTCAGCAGCCCTCTTCCCTTTGTCTTTTGGATGCTTTTTGAACAGCTTTCAGTTCAAGTTTTTGTAATCACTCAAGCGTTGTTTCTTCAGCCTTTTGTTTTTGGGTGTGTTGCTTGTTGCCTTGATTTGCTGTCTGTGGTTATTTGTACAAAGAAGTTTGCCAGTTCTGTACACGTGGCAGGGGCTTGTGCCTATTGTGGGGCAGGTGTGGGGTGACCCTGAGTGTGCTGGTGTGTGATCACACACTGGATGTGTGTGGATGGCCATCAGGTGAGTTTGGGCCCAGCAGGTGCTGTGGTTGTTATAAGGGATTGTGTTTCAAAATACACGAACTGAGAGCTTGCAAGACCTGAACCATCACCTGCTCTCTGGGGCATCAGTGCCATGGACCTCATGCAACCAGTGACCCAGGCAGGACTAGCAGCACTGGAAAGCACCTTCTTCCTTCTCCAGCTATCCTTGACTGTGCTTCCTGCATGAAGCTGCTGGATAAGGCGAGGCCTGGGGTCTGAATAATTAGCAAGGAATTAGCTGTGGTTTTTTTATGACAGTCTCCCCCCTTCCTCTGATGTTTGCATCCTTCTCCTTTCATCTCGTGCCTCTGTGGCAAGTGCCTTGCTCAGCCATGGATGCGTGGGAGGCTCAGTCGAGGGGCAGGCGGGCGCATCCCAGTACAGCAGGGTCTGGAGCTGGTGCTTGTGCCCCTACCCCTCCAGATGTGCCAGATGTGACTTAGAGAGTGTGAGTCTGCCTTTTGCCCTGCTACAAACTCCCTGTTTGCTGCTGGACAAGCCACCCTTCCTTCAGATCCATAAAACAGTGAAGTGCCAGCTCCCCTCCCCACCAAAGGTGTTGGAAAAGCTTAGAAAACTGATGAAGCATTAGTCTGGGTTTATGTTTTATTAGGGTCTATAAATTAAATGGAAACTCACAATGATGTGGAAGGCAGCCAGGGAGAGCAATTATTTGTCGGAAAGACAACATGACTAATGGCTTTGCTACGTGTTAATTGCAAGCATTGGAAATTTTAGCAAGGTAACACTGGAAGGCAGCTGGTACGTGAGTGTGTAGAGCAGACTACAACAGGCTGCACCACTCACTCCTGTTTGGGGAGATCGTAGTAACCAAAAGTTGTTAATCAAAGAGCGCCTTTAAGACTTGGAGCCAGATGATGAAGCCACAAAGCTAGACCTCTGAATGGCTCCCTGTCTCTGTTTTTAAAGCTCAGATTCCTGCTTGCAGACAGATTTACTGTCTCCAGATGTCTGTGCTGCAGTGTCCCCATAGGTTCTAATTTTGGAATGTCTCATCCCTGACAGATCCATTGGAGATATTTCACTTGACCTCCCAAGGCTGTACTTTGGTGTCAATCTGTGCAAACCCATCTTTGGGGCTGCCTGTGCAGATGTGGAGTGCAGAACCATGGGTGCACCTCAGACACCTCCCAGGTGGGCAGCAGTGGGGCCCTGTGAGCCCTGATGGGGACTGTCACCATCGTCCTGCAGAGTGTCACTGAGGCCCTCTCTGTCCCTGGGGTCATATCCAGCTTGTGAGAAAGACATCTCATTTCTGTTTGGAGAATCCTCATGTGTGCCTCTGCCTCCAGTGTCCATTAACAGCACATAAATAGCCTGCTGGGTCAGAGATGCTGAGGGTAACACATAAGCTGGAAAGAATCCAGGGCGGAGGCTGGACTGGCTGCCCTGGCAATTAGGTCATAGTAAAATTAAAATTCAAGCCCCAAATGCCCATTTCTTTTTTCAAACTTAGCCAACTCTTGAAATTACACTGGGCCACACCATAAGTGTGGGCACACCAGATGTAGTTTTTTCTCAACAAGACAGCATTTTAAGACCCCAGTATCATAACCATTGAGTCATATTGATCATGCTATTTATTAATAGTTACCATTTCAAGGGATAGGTCTTTATATATAAGCTTCAATTTATTCCACTGCTTAGTCTACTTAATGCTCATGGAACTATTCATGTTGCAGGGAAACTAATATACATAATAACTTGTGGGATTCAGGCAGGCTATAAGAATATGTTTACCTTCTCAGTTTTCAAGAAATTCACAAAAAAAAAAAAAGGATAGTTCTGTAGTAAAATAGTAGATGAAGTAAGGAAAGTTAAAATACACATTGTATACAGCATCTTGGTAAAATCTCACAAAATCATTAAATATATGAAATTATTTAATTTATATTATCTTGTATTTTAATATGCTTTTTTATATTCTGCAGTGCCCTGAGCACCTTGACTTCATAAATAAAAGAACTATGTGGAGTCTTCGTAATATGAAAATTAATGCTTAAATGCTTGGAGACATAAACATTTCAGCAGATTTTCTAAGGCTAGTGATAAGGGTTCATAAACACGTTAATTTTTTCACTCTTAAACATTTCAGATCAATGGAATACAAGAGGAGATGTTAACAAAACCTGTGCTCTTTTAATGAGAGACTGGAGTGTTTGGAGGGCAGCTGTTCTACTGCAGCACTCTAATAGCATCTCCGGACACTGCAATAGCAACAAAGCATGGCAGGATTGTATAATAACTCTATTTATCACATATTTTTGTAATATTAAGAGGGTGTGTAACAGCAGCCATCTAACCCATGCCCCCTTTCAGAGCCTCAGGCAATTTGAGGCAATTATTGCAGAGGGCCACCATCCATTATTTTGTCTCTGAACTCACTAGAACTCCTTTGGGAGAGGTGCATGTAATGTGTTTTGCTTCTTGGTAGGAACTGGGAGCAGCACGTACCTCTGTGTGCCTGTCCCACCTGCCTGCCAGGAGAGGCTTGGGGAAGTGGGCAGGGCCAGTTTGATGCAAAGACATATTAAACATGCTCCCCCCAGTTTCCCTCGAGTTTATCTCGAGTCTTCACCTGCATCATTTATGTGTTTTCCCCCTAGCTTTGCGACCTGGGGGGGAATGGGGCAGGAAGAAGGCTCTGGGATAGGAATGCCTCTGTGATTTGTAGTGGGAGCCTCTTTCAGGGTGCCCTCTCCAGCCTGGGGTCAGGTCTCCTGGTGTGGCTCTGCTTTGTGCACAGAAGGATCCACACATCACCACAACACGTCCCCAGAGAGGGGAACTGCTCCAGACCCCACAGTGGCCAAAGATTCGTGTCGGGATAATGCCACAGGCAGTCTCTGAATGGACAGCGTCTTGCTGAATAAGCACACGGCAGGAAAACTGTGGGTTCTCTTCCCCCTTGTGTACATTTGCACATCTAATGATCACTTGGGTAGCAGACACGTAAAATTGGGTCGGATGGAGAGATTTCCAAAAGGATGCTACTTGACCTCTGCCTCCCACACTTTCCAAAGCTTCTCGGTAGCCAGGAGGCGTCCCAGAAGAAGATAATTAGGCTCGCGCTATTTCAACTTCCTCTGATCCCTGAGAAAGAGTTAATCACAGTCTTTTCCCGCTTGCTCAAAGGTGGCTGGGTATTATTATCAGAGCTGTAATTATTCATGCTAATTGCTTATTTGGAGAGGGAGAGAGCACACGAGAGAGGAGCCCCAGACTCCCCATCAGTGATCAGCAGAGCAGAGCAGGTGCACTTGGCGCAGGCTGGACCGAGGTGCTGCTGGGGATGCCGGAGTGACCGAGCGAGCCGTGGAGCAGCCCCGGTCCCGCTAATGCTGCCACCTCCTCCGGGACTGAGGAAAAAGAGCATGCACTTCTTGCAGACCTTCCTCCGGTGGAGGGCACTCCGAGGTAATTGTACTGCTAAGTGGAGTCTTCATTTGTTTTGTGGCTTAATTAACCTTTCGTCATTTGTTTTGTTTTGTTTCAAATCTCCCTACTAGGGAGCAGGGTGGGCTGTGAGATGCGTGTCTGAGGTTTGTGTTTAAGCTGCTCTGCAGATCTTGCGGCTGATATTTCACTAACTGAACAAAACTTCTACGATCCCCTGACTGCCTCTGTGCTCGTGGGTTTGAGTTGGGAAGGGAAAAGGAGGTGGCAGTCCCCTTCCCTAGTTATGGGCTTCTAATAAAAAGGCCGATTTCCTTTGGAGGCTTATTCCTGTAACCGGATTTGGGGCTTGCCTGTTAAAAGCAATGGATTTAAACCTTATTTGTTGGTGACTAAGGGTACCTGAAGTGTGACGGTCCTGATTAGATGCTTTGAAGGCAGCAATATAGTAAAATGTAGCATGCTGTGAAAGCTGGGACTTTGTGGGAAAATGAAGTGGGAAGCTGTCTCCTTGGGCACACCTGGAGTGGTTTGGAGATCATGGTGTGTCGTGAGCGTGATGGCACGCTCCGGCTTCTTCTGAAGAAACCAAATTGTTGGTGGCGTGGGAACTTCTTGGGAGAGCTTGAGTCATCCCTGAGAAGTAATTATTTTATTTTGTTTTATTTTCTCCTGGCACAGCAGGACTTTGTGTTCTGCTTGACTGAGGGTGCAGACTGCTCCTGGTATCTAATCCTTGCATGAGTCAGTGCGGTGGTGAGCGGTCTGCTGTGGCAGTGGGCTGTTTGCTGTTGATCTTTCTGTTCTCTCTTAAGTCTTTGATTCCTGCTGTTCTGAGGAAAACAATGTTATGAATTGCTCTTATAGGTGACATGAACCATGCAGGTTGTAACAAAAGCCCCACCAAGTACCTTAGAATGTTCCTCTGTTGTTTTATAAAGGTGTCTTGTGCTGTCGTCCTTGTGGGCAGCAGCCATGTGCTGTGCTGAAAGTCAAACCCACTGCTCTGTCTTCTAAAATTATCTAAAATTGTTATCCCTGTGCTTTAGCTTCCTAACTGGCCATAATTATGTTTTAATGTAGTGAATAATCTTTTCATCTGGATGTTTTACTACTTACTTAAATTACACAGGCTTTCCATGTTCATATCCTCTTCCTGCCACAGGAATTGGCTGGGGACAGAGCACTGCTGCAGCAGGGACTGCAGTCATCCCCATCCTCTGGGGTGGGAGGCAGGGACAGGGTTAGGGAGATATTTCCTTGTGAATATCGGAGAAGTTTGGATTGGCAAAGTGATCAGAGGCTTGGGTCACTGTTCTAACAGGTACTGTGTGGCTGAGCCCCAGCTTAAGGTTTATTTGTAGTTTTCTAAGCCTTTTGCATGCTGATTATTGAGAACACTGTTCATCTTCAAGAAGCCCCAGAATCCAAAAATGCAGCAGTGATACAATAGAAATTGCATTTAGTAACCCAGCCCATCCAAATCTGGATCTCCTAAAGACAGCAAATTTTTTACTTCTCTCAAAATCTGTGGGAATTAAGAGCTTTTTTACTTCCCAAGGCACCTGGCCAAAGTGCAGTGATATATTTTTAAAATTATTTTCTCCCTGTATTTTCTGACAATTACCACTTCATCCTTTGCTTTTCTGTTCCCAAGCTACGTGTATGTTATCCAGCTAATTACTACTTACTGCTTTCCTATGGACCTTGGATCTCCCAAACACCTCCTAAATAATGCTGTTGTAGAAGATCAATATACCTTTGTGTGCTTTTATAGCAAACTTTCCATGCTCTGCTAGCAGCTCCTGCTGCCTCTGTGTCTGAGGTTTATTCTTCATGGTGGGGTTGCACGGCTATAAGTGAGTGTTGACCTTCTGGCACCCGTGTCACTCAGTAGTTCAACTCCATGCACAAAATTTCTGGGAAGGTCAGAAATCTTCAGGCTCTTAGACCTGGTCTTTGCTTTACAGAGGTTAAAGTGTTGTGTGCTGCTGCCATCAAGGAGAGTGATGCTCCAGAGGAATGTGCTCTGGAGGCTGCCAGAGTCCACAGGAGACTGTGATATCTCGAGTGGAGGGAACACATCCCTCAAGGAGCACCTGCATACAGCACACAGCGTGTGGCTCGCATGGAGCTCCCCTCATTGTGAGGCTCTGCAGGAACAGGATTTGCTTGGACAATCTCTACAGTTCATGTCTTGTGCAAGTCATAAAGGGATTCCTTGATGGATTTTTGTGTCCCCTATTTCTACTTGGGTATCAGAGTTAGAGTATGTAGGTAGGGAGAATCCTTAAATATTACTGGATTTTTCCATTGAGTTGTTGCTAGTAGGGAAACAAAAATCCTGTCAGATGCTGTGCTTGTAATGTCTCTGCTGGCTTGGGTTAATGCTGGCTCTGGACTGAGTGGGGTTAAGCTATCTCACTGCCATGGTGTTTATTCCTGTCCCCCAGGAAGTGAAGTGACAGTGCTGCCAAGAGCAACTTGTCTACTCAGTGCTCAGTGTTGGGAGCTGATGCTGGTGTCTATGGGTGTTCAGTGGCTGCAGGGTGACCAGCATGAATCCTGGGAATGTTAACCACTCTTTTAGTAATAATACTAATACTACTACTAACAATAAATCAAAAATTATAGCCTAAGTGACATAGAGTGCCCTGTACAAGTAGCTGACCTTGCATGTCATGAGAAGAAAGATGCAGGATGTCTGACATGGGGGAGTCCCAACTAGAGACAACACTATTGCCCTTGACCTGCTGACTTCCAGATTTCTGGGATGCAAGTAAGGAGGCTAGGAGCAAGGCAGCTGCAAGTACAGGACTGGGAGGAAGCTGGAGAGCGTAGTCTTGTAGCAGTTTGTTGTGCTTGCTAAATGCTTGCCTTTCATCAGCTGTTGACCTGCTCTGGACTCGGAGCTAATCGGGAGATATCCAGCCAAGCCTTTGGGAAAGCAGGCGTGTCTAAGCAGGCTTGGTGTGCTTTGATCTGTAAGACTCTCCTGTAAGCACCAGCCAGCCTTTCAATTGGTTGCTGTGGAAGAGAGGTTTTGATGGAATGAGATGGCACAGTTGGGTTTACTGGACTTTTTAAACTCCTGTGGTTGCAATCAGAAAATGTAGATGAAAAGTTTTGTAAGAAGCTGGCTTTTGGGAGCTGACTCTCCAGTCTACACCTAGTATTGCAGTAATTTGGGCAGTGTTATAATTTTGCTTTCTTTTCCTGACAAAATCTATTAATAAAAAGGTTCTATTAATCAGCACTCATTATGTTTGACAGATCTGACATTCAGTGCTAATTCATGGAGCAGCTCTACCTGGTGTGTGTGTGTGTCTTTAGGGGCTGGGGCAGCCAGTAAGTCATCTGTCACTCTGAGTCCTTGTTCCATCTGTTCCCAGTATAACTGGGAGGGAGGCTTTACACAACTGGGCAAGATTAGTGAATATCACAGGAAAAAAACCCAACCAACCCAAACATCTGTGCATTAGCTATCAGAACACAGGAGCTGACAAAAGGTATTTGGGCAGCAACCAAAATGCACTTCCCAGAGAGTACCTACACTTCTCCATGGCCACCCCTAGCAGGACTCTGGGCCAGGTCCCAGCAGTGTGGGACTGTGCAACCTTACAGTGGTTTTTCTACAGATTAGCCCCAGAAAACCTCCCAGAAATAGTTGTCTGCTCTAAAGTGTAGCTCCTGCAGCAGGTGATGCTCCTTGGGGCTGGGTTTTTCAGACACTTTCTGAAACAACACTGTGAGGGTCAAGTGCTGATTTTTAATTTTTTTCTTGAGATATTGCTATTTCCTTGCTTTACGCTCATAACACTGATGAGGGAACCCCCCATTATCCTTATCCCTGACAAAACTTTTAAACCCTTGATCAAGTCTTTCCTTGTAATTTTCTCTAAACAGTGACATGCAGTGGTGACATAATGTGACAGACATATGTAACAAGTTTCTGTGGAGAGACATATGTAGGTATATATACGTGTATAAATATTTTGGTAGCACTTAAATGTATTACCAGTCTCTCCCACATTCCTTTGCTGGTGCAGCAACCCGTGGTGAGGATTCTGTGCTTATCCCTGAGCTCACGGGCAGACACTTTGCAGCTTTCTGCTGCATTCCACTTTCATGCTCAGCCAGAGTTTACAAGGTCCTTTATAAAGCAGTGATCACTTTTCATTTTCCAACCTATACCAACTAAATATTATTGATAGTATTATCTTGACAACAAATCACCTGTGCTGCTCTTGCCTTGTGCTGTGTTGTTCTCTTACCCCCTTGGCATTATGCAGTGCCCACTCCACTGTTTCCCACTGAAGTCCTCACCAGCAGTAAAGCTTTGCTGCCACCCCTGTTTGAGGGCCTTTTGTATGTGCATCTTAACAAAATGAGCAGGTGCTGACCTAATAGGGATCTGACTGAGCAGTCCTGGATGCAAAATTCAGTGGAAGCAACACTGTGTAACCTTAATCCTCACATAACCGATACTGTGGTGCAGGAAGATCTTGTGTGAACTGTCTTAACCCATTCTCCATCACTTTCTAGTTGGCTGCTCTGTGCCTTCAAAAAGGCCTGACTTCAGGGGCTGATGTATATATATATATTTCTTTCTTTACTCTTTGTAAGACTTAATTCAAGTTAGCACATGAATTTTGTGTCTTGCTGAGTTTACATATGGGGAGAAGCAAAGGCAAATGTCAAAACAGGGTCTCAGTTCTGTCAAAAGGCTGGGAAAGAAGAAGAGATGGGGTATCCTGTGCTTCTATTGGACTTGACTGGATTATCAGCAAGTTATTATGATGGCCAAATCAGGCCTTCCTGGTTTCAATACCTGACTTAGGAATTCTGAAAAGCCTGGTGCAACCGGGTTGATATCTGTTCTGAAGCCTGATTCTCTCTGACACCTGGGGTTTTATTTGGTTTTAGGGTGGTGTTTGTAGTGTTTGGGGGGTTTTTTAGTATTTTTTTTTACTGTCTAGCAGTTATTTGCTCTGGTACATCAGTTCATATGGACACCAAAGCAAGAAATAATCAATTGTGCATTGCATCAGCATCTTCTTTCTTGCAGAAAGAAAAGGGTCTTGTTGTGACCCTGTATATGTGTGTGTAAGAATAAAAATATTAACCTGCATCCCCTTCTGTCCCCGTTCTCCTCCTCCAGCTCTCTGTTAGCCATTTTACAAGGAGTTGTGGAGTGCAGCACTGCCAACTGAAGGCACATGCTGCTCTCTCGTGGAGCTCCATGCATTGCAGGTGGGGCTGGAGCACAGCGCTGCTTTACCTTGCAGCCTTAAGCACAGCCGTGGTGTAGCAGCCTCTGGAACGAGTGATGCTCCTTTTTGGAAGGCAAAATGAGATTTTACAGGTGATGAAATGAGGGGTTTTCCTGTCTTTATTTTCCAGCCAGTCCCTGCCTTGGGATGGAACATGTAAGAACAGATTGCTGGCTTGGCTTTGGAGGGTGGATAAGGAGGGGTGAGGACATGGTTGTGGGAACAGGTTTCTCCAGCCCTTTTTAGAGATTAGTTGACCTGAAGAGCCTGGATGCCCAGGATATGAGAGGTTTGCCTGCATGTCCAGTGTGCTCCCTACAGGCAGTCCTGTGTCTGCAGTGCTCCAGCCTGAGGCAAAGGCAGAGTGCTGGGCACTGCCAAGCACGGGGCTAAATCCCTGTAGCAAAGCGTGGAGCAAACCTGAGGTCTGGGGGGTTCCCAGAGAGGAGGAGGAATTGCCCTGAGTGCCTCCTGCTCTGCTGAGGAATCTGCTAAATCCTACTGTAATCCAGCACCTTTTGTCTCTTGGAGAGTTCAGTAAATAAATGATAAATTTACCCTATGTGCTGAAATTAGGCACCTTTCTGGAGAACAGTCCTCTTTCCCTCTGATGCATGGGGATGGGGGGGAGGTTGGAAGCCTGTCTGGAATCGCAAGAGGGCAGAGTTGGCTCATGGCTCCGGAGCTCCTCCAGCTCCTGGATCCAGCACAGGACAGCGGGACCGGCCCTGCCCTTGGCACCGGGGCAGCCGGAGCGGTGGCAGTGGCTGAGCTGTCGGCACAAATGTGACCCCATCCCCTGACCGTGCCCTGCAGCGCCAGCGTTACCTGGGGGGAATATACAAATAAGACAGGAATATCTCTTGTGACCCTTCTCTAGTTGCTTTGAAAGGTCAGCGGTACCCGTGCTACACTTGTGGGCGTCTCTTCTGTGCCATTAATAAAAGCTTCATCTTAATATTGATGTTAGAATTGAAAACATAAATTGATTGCTAATTAGCAGCTGCACTGTGGCTCGAGCAGTGCTGGTAATGATGCATGGAGGCAGCTTTCCAAGCAGTGTCTGCTCTGAACTCCACAAACGGCATAAATGCAGATCACAGGTCCTGTTTGCATTTAAAGTAGTAGAGGTGTCATCGCTAATGAACACATCTTCTAAGCAGATACTCAGCAGGCTCCTAGTACTCCCACATTTTGAGCCTGTCTGTTGTGACATTGCCTGGAAGGAGCTGGAATGATCATGGTGGGAGACTGCCTCCCGGTCACCTGTTGGTGGTTGCTCTTGGCACTTTCAGGCAATGCAGAAATGCAGAGTTTAAGGCTTTTAAAGAAATTCTAGATTTAGAGTGATGGGATGAGAAAGTCTTGCAGCATCTCTTTCAGTTCCAGTAGAAAACAATGACTTGGATAAGTTCAGCCACTGCCTCTGGGATCCTGCATGGAGGCTGAAGTGTAATGCAGTGCAGGAATTTTTGGAAGTAACTGCTGATGAGAATGAGCTTCCTGTCTCACTCTGGCTCCCTGTGGAGTATCCTGGGATAGGGAAGACTTGTGTTCTAACTTAATTTGATCAAGAGCAGATCTAATACATGAGTGCCCACACAGGGGACACTGAGGTCCCTGAGCTGTGGCCACTTGGATCCTAGACTGGAGACAAAGCCCATGCTGAGTATCTGGGCTGCAAACACAGCCTGGATGCTGAAGCCAGTTCATCAGAGACATGAGATAATTTGAAACCGAAAATTTGAAATAGCCCAAGGCTATATCGTCTCTGAGCACATTGTCTGGCTGAAGAAAACCCACAGGTCCTCACCTGCACTGCCATCACTCTCAGTCCATGAGTACAGATGTCTGTCACATGGAGTGCCATCCCAGGCTCCCAAGTGTTTCCCAAGAAGAGTCTGTGAAGGTAAGAGATGCCATACAAGCTGTCTGCTGGCATCAGCCTCAAGGTGAGGGAATTTGTAGACTGTCTCCAAGACAAAGGAAATAGTGCTGCTCATTTCAACTGGTTTTCACCTTGCTCATGGAAATCTGTCACAGGAAAAGGTGTGGCCAGCCAGTGGTCCCAGGGCTGTGCAGCACCATCATAGAAGATAGTTCCTGTTTCCCACACCAGGAGTTCTATTAGATCAAAGTTCTAAAAGGCAACTGAAGCATACACAGCAGAAATATCTTGTCTTTGGGAGCTTAATGGCTGCCCTTGCCCCTCTCTAGCTGGGGAGTTTCTCTTCCTCAAGGGATTTTTCTTTTTGTCTTTAAACTTGGAGGATTTTTGGTGCTACGTGGCAGAGAAACAACTGGCAGTGCTGGATTGCTGTCCTTCAGCTCTCCTCACAGCTGCAAGGTACAATCCAAAGACCATTTCCTTGTCAACAGCTTTTCCTCTTGGCAGTTTTGGTCCCTGTGCCAAGGAAACACAGGTTTCTCAGTCACAGATTTCAGCAGTGGACTAACTTAGTGGGAAACAACCAGTGACAACCTGTCAAGCTTAGTGGGGGTGGATGTTTTCCTTCACTAGGAACTAGGATGGCACTTTTGGCCCTCTCCTCTAATTACATTTCCTGGAAAGANCCCCCCCCCCCCCCCCCCTTAACTGGAGAATCTTTGAACATAGTGAACTGTCTGGAAGTAGTGTTACCCTTCTGAAATGTGGCCAAACTGTAGTATACTCACTGCAGAGGTACTTGTTGGGCTGGGGGAGGATTTTTGCTTTGTGTTGTGCTTGATGTTCTGGATAAGGAATTATCAGGAGGAAGTCTTTAATGTGTTATTTAGGCTGGTTTGTGTCAGAATCCATGGCACAACGCTACTGAACAGTCTGAAGTGTGGCAATCAATACAAGTGTGACCTGTGTGATTTTTGGGTAAGACTGCATATAATCTTCACTAGAGGTTTCTGAGTTTCACTGATGCCAGGAAGTCCAGCAGTAAAGTTATGCTGAACGGACAGCTCTACATTCTGTGGGATTTCTCCTGGGGTGTGGAACTAGGATGGCACTTTTGGCCCTCTCCTCTAATTACATTTCCTGGAAAGAAAAACTGAAGTTGTAAAACTAAGGCCAGTCCTCCAAGTCGTGCTGGAAATCTCTTCTATGGTTGAGGAGCAGCTCCTGTGTGCAGCTTTCTATCACTCTGTGAGTCTGCACTAATCAGGTGCAATAGTGGTGTCTGTATCACAGATTCTCCTCTAATGAGGTGATGGGAGGTGGTGCATGCCATTAACCTTCCAGGCTATTCTAATTACTCAGTTTCTGATCAGACACAGCTTGTATTACTATGTGATGGCTGAACTCAGTCATGTTGTCAGAGCATCTTAGACTCTGCACACTCCAGAGCAGCCTCCTCTCTTCTCTTCCCTCATTCCCCTGCTCCTTGCACAAGGAAAGTAAAACTGAAGCTCAGACTTGGAAGATGTGTTGGAGGAGGGAATACGGGAAAAAAACAACTGTTAAGCAAAAGCAAGCTGCAAAAACCTCTCAGTTTTTGTGTGTTTCCATTCAGTAATTTTCTATATTTTTCTTCTTAGTCTTCATATTTACTGCTTAATTTTTGCCTTATCAGTCTTGGGAATTGCTTTAAATGGGACTCTCCAAATGTACATACCCACTCCTCACTTATTTAATTCAAACATTGCATTGATCCTCTTCTGCCCCTACCTGAATCCAGCATTTTCACGGCGGGGGGAAGAAAAGCTTCTTTCACTGGTTAGTTGTGCTTGCTCTCCTGCTTGCTGACTGGGTGACTGACTCCTTGGGCTTGTGGTCCATAGCAAGGTGGTGTCTGGTCACACACAAGGATGTGCTTAGGGCAGGCTGTACTTGTGGGAGTGGACAGATGTGTCTCAATAGCTCCAGGCAGCACCAGACAGGGCCAAAGGTGGCAGGGTGCACTTGTTTAAACAAGCAAACGCTCCCCTCCAGAGCAGATGGGTGCCTTTGGTGGTGTGGGAGGGACTGATTGTGGGGCTGCCAGCCATGGACTGCAAACTGGAGCAGTGTGAGAAGGATCCCAAAACCTGGGCACTGGGGTAGCTCTTCAGGATGCTGTGCAGAAGCAAGGACAAGTGGTCCTAACTTCTCCCGTTGATCCAAATTTCACCGCAAAGCCTGAAGAGAGATTTCCCAAGTACCACAGATGAGTTGACAGGAAGATACAGAAGGAAAAGGACTTTCCAAAGTGAAATAGGCGCAGTGGGAGGCATTCAATTAGCAAGGGAGCTGGTGGTAAACATTGTCCTTATCTTGATGGGAATGCATAGGGAACATAAATGTTGGCACATTAGACTTAACATGACTGAGGAGCCTCATCTAAGATGCAGAGCAATGAATCTGATGTTACTTAGATCTGAACTTGTCCCTAGGCAATGACATTTGCCTCAGTGAAGACTCATCTTGTACTGTATGTTCATTATAACTGAATTCTATTTAAGGATGCTCATTGTATAGCATCCCATAAAATAAAATCAATTATGCTTCAGCCATCTTATCTCTGCTAAATGTAAAATGGGGATTGATCGTGCCTCTGAGAAGAAAACTCCATGTAACACCTCTCATCTGTGTCTAAATGTGTTCCTGGTAGACCAAACCATTTAGAAACAGCTGCAGCAAGAGTCAGATGCTGAGGCTGGATGGGAGCTGGTGCTGCCTTGTCCTGTCCTCAGAGACAGTATAGGAAGAGCCCTGTGTTACCTTAATATAGCATCGTTTTTGCAAATGTACTTGAACAACAGTCTTGAGACCAGGACAAAATGTAATACCTGATCAAATCATGCTCTTGGTGTGTCAGATTGTTTGCAGGTGCAATGACAAAGTAGTCTTGTTTAACACATTTTTATCTTCTGTACCAGTGGATCCAAACAGATGAGAAAGATTTGGAATGCGGGGACACAGCAAGTGGGAGGAAAGCAGCCTCTGAGTCATGGGTGGTTATTAAATGGCAGCAGAATTGAAATGCCACAAAAGCCCCAACTGTGTACCCCTGTAGGTTGCTAATTGTTGATGATTGCAAAGTCTTGGCTGAACTTCTGAGTGTGCCCTGTTTCCCTGAAGGAGAAGAGGAATAAAAATGGCCTTTTTGCCAGCCTCTCACGTGAGCTATGAGAACGTGTATGACAGAGAAGGCGCAGCCTCCCCTTGGGCTGCTGGTTGAGATGGGATGCCATCACTGCCCTGGACCCCCAAAATGCATCTCCCTCCACCTCTCCTGTGGCACCAAGTGGAGCCTGGTGTGCAGTGCCTGAGTGGCCTCAGGGTCTCTCGGCATCCTGGTGGTGGCTCATGGTGCTTCTGCAGGTGCAGGAACTAGGATGCAAAGGACAGCTGTCCCCTCTTATTCTGGCGAAAATGAGTCCCAGAGGGTGATGCTGGGGAGGGTGGGAGTGTGGGGCAAAGGACTGCTGGATGCAGAACTGCTCCTGATAGTGCTGAGAGCCCCTTTTCTTTCCCAAAAGGTAAGAGTGCCCTTCTAGTATGCAAAGCTCCAGGCTCAGTTTCCTGACTGAGAATTATCTTTCATTCTGTGGTTCCCTTATTCACCAGGTCTCTTGTGCTTGGGTTGGTTTTAATTCCCTCCAGACTGTGCTGGAAAACTTTCTGGTCAAGGCTGAGGAACATCAGGTTTGACTGGAATGAGGTATTTTCACCAGGTAACAATTGTTGAGGATTTTGTTGGAACAATTTCTCAAGCTGTTTAGTTTTCCTACAACCCTGGTGTCATGAGTCTAGGAGGACCAAAGCACTTACAGCTCTGTGAATCACTCCTGGCCTGGCCCTGGTGGCCTCAGGGACCCGATGGAGAAGAGCCAAATTGTGGAGGTGGCATTCAGGGCACTCCTTCACTGCGGCGTGCTGTCACCAGGCTCCCCTGACAAAAATAGCTGTGCATGCCTCAGGTTGAGGCTCTGTGTGATGAGAACATATGAATTAGGAGCTTACAGCTCACTTTGAAGTCAGTAGAAGAAGGGCCAACTTGATCCTCCCTGCTGACAGACCCAGGAGATTACAGCTCTTCTATCTGTGGTTTAAGATGATGTTTTGCCCCTAAACCCAGTGCTGACTAACTCTGCAAAAAGACGTGTTGGGAGCTATAGCTCAGCGCCTGGACAGTTGTTGGAGGTATTAGCAGGTCAGTGGTTAAAGCTATGTAAAACTCTCCAGGGCTTAGTTTGAGGTCAGAGCCTTGTCCCCATGGTGGGGCTCACACACAAATATGCATCTACCCCCCTTTCTCCCCAGCTCCTTTGGGCTCAGAGCACTGCTGGCTCCTTCCTTGCTTCCTTATCGACTTGGTCATCTCTAAGAAAACACAATGCTTTCCTAAATTTAGCTGCATAAGTACTGTGGGTGTTGTCTCTTCTCCCCCCTCCCCCAGTTTCAAAAGCCATCTTAAAAACTGCACAGCGATTTAAATGGCAGCTTGATGGGAATCCATAGCAAATGACTCTGCAATTAGTAAATCTCTCCTATTGTGACAGCTCTATTATTAAACTGCCATAAATGCCAGGCTATTAATCTGCTGTCTGCTCAATCCCCATGCTTCCCCTTCCTTGCCTGTCCTTTTCACCATTTTATTTTTTTTTTAAGTTTTAACTGTCTTCCAGCAAGTGTTTTCAGGAAGAGAGTGTGAGGTGGCACTTGGAGCGGGAGGAAGGCTTTGGGGCACTGTCCTTAGGAGCTTCTCATTTGTAAGATGGGTGAGACAAAGCCCTGAATGGTCATCTCTCACTTGCTTTGAAACTTTTGCTATTGCAAAACTCCAGGGAAGGCAAAAGGATAAGGAGGGAAGCTGTGACAGCAAATGAGCAGCAATATTGTCTTGGGAAAAGCCATAGCTGTCCCGACAGCAGGTTGAACTTTGCAGCTGCTGTTTCCTCCATCCCGTGACACAGGCAAGCATCTCATTTCTGAGCCCATAAATCTGCTCTGTCACCCCTGGGCTTGGGGATGGGGGACAGGCAATGTGCTGGGGCAGGAGCCTGCAGGGCTGCAAACACCAGTGACAGCAGAGCCTCAAATTTCACCCCAGACGGTGTCTCCATAGTGGGGGTGTGTTGTGTGGGGGCAGCACACACTTGTGCACACTCAGCCCTCTGGGAAAGCAGAGGCTGCCAGGCCAGGGGCAGAGGGAGCCATAGGTAGAGGAGCAGCTGCTGCAGTGTGGGACTGGCGTGGCAAGAAGGCTTCATGTTTGATCTGAGCATTGAGATTGGCCTGTTGAGGTGGCACTTCTGTCCTGGGGTTTCCACTAGGCAAGGAAACTGTGTCCTCTGCAGTGGTGTAAGGATGAGATCATTGCAGAGAGGTGACTGTGGGCTGGTGAGAAAACACACGGGAAGGTCCCCAGCAGCCTTAAATCTGTGACCTCTTGGCATAGAGCTGCTGTTCAGTGTGTTCCTCATCTCAGTGCAGAAGTTTGCCACCCCTGCAGCTCCCCATGCACCACGGTGCCCCATGGAGGAAGAGCTGTTGGTGGTGCTGGCCACTGCTGCCTGGCAGCTTGGCAGAAAATCTGGATGTATACTTAGAAAACGTGCATGTAAAGCTGTCCTGTTCTTCTCCAATAAGAAGTGATGCTGTCCAGTCACCAACCATTATATTTTCACCTGCTGCTTGGGGAAGAGTGTATCTTGCAGTACTCTCTGGACTAGGTCTTTCCGAAAGCTTGAAAATTTGTGATTCTATGGAGTTTTAACAGGTGGAGTATAAAGAAAGCATCTACCCAGGGATAGGCCTTTGCAGAGATAAAAGAAGTCACTTATCAACACAAAATCTGAGACTTGAAAACTGTTGGGGGGATGAAGTGAAGAGCAGCAAAACTCCTCTAACGGGGAATTGCATCTTATTTTTCAGGCTTTTCCCTCAGCCTCAATGACTTAAACACAGCTGTGATGGTGTAAATCAGCTGCGCCGTGTAAACACCTAAATTCTCTTTGTGTCCTGTTGCTATAGAAACTTCCCCAAAGTCTGGGTACCAGCACAGCCACTTTGCTGTTTTGGGAACACTGAATGCCTCCAAGCTGGGGCATCTGATCCAGGAGATCTGCTGTGGACTTAGGCCCATTCTGCAAAGGACTTTTGTTGGTTGCTGTTTTTTGGCTGCTGAAGTATTAAAGAAAGTGAAGATCTGCATGCACTTAGTGCCAGCTTTAGTCCCTGGTGATGACAGATGGCTTTCCACCGAGCACCCTGCCCTCTGTGAACTGTGGGTATTTAGGAGATTCTTAAATACAGTATTATATCCCTAATTATGCAGAAATCCTTCAATCTGGCGTGTTTGATCTGGAATTATGCTCGACCGTCAAATCCTGCCAAATACCTTCTTAGAGCAAGGGAGGCTGGTGCACTTGGGCTGCCCTCTGCAGAGAGGAGAATCCCAGCCAGGAGGCCACAGCTCCCAGCCCTGGGTGGGATGAGCAGATGTGGGTGCTGCTGGAGTGGCTGTGCCCTTGTCCCTTCTCCCAGCAGGCCCAGCCACAGGCACCCACCTTCCCTCACCCGTGTGGTCCCAGTGTAAATGCTTATGGTGGTGGAAGCTTCATGAGTAAGGGGACTACTTTTGTTTGTCCATGGGGTTTCTTCACAGCAGTGCTTCCAGAGGAGACTGGGTGGAGCCTTTCACCAGAGAAGATTCCTTCCAACCCAAGTGATTCTGTGAAGAAGGGAAAGACTGGCCTTGGAAGAGGACTGATGTGGCAGCTGCAGTAATGACCTGTGAAGAGCATTTGCACCTTCCTCCTCCAATACCCTTCTCCTCTGGCTAAATCATTATACACCAGGAGTGAGTCATTCTGGGGATAACGAAGGCTGCGTGATGCTTTGTATATTTAATAATGTATTTAATGTGGCTGCAATTCAGATCACAAATACCCTTTGCAATGGTGCAACCACTGCATAAAAAACATCCTGACAGGCTTGAGGCAATACTATTTCTAAAGGAATCAAGTTTTCAGTTACCTTGGAGCACCACATAAATTGTAGGTTATTGTTAGTCAGCCGTGCCTGAGCCACCATCTATGTGCAATGGTCTCCAGGAGTGTGTGGTTACTGCAGGGGTGCACTTGAAATCTTGCAATGAAGCTTTAATGTCCCTGTTGTGACCTGTCCCTCAGCTGTTGCTTGTTGGTTCAGAGCCCCTGTAGGCTTCACTGCTCTGTCTGAACATTTTGATCAAGACCTGTTTTCCTGTAGTCTGCCCCCTGACATACATGCATCAGTTCTCAGCTATACAGAAAGCAACCCCATAATTTTCACTCAAATCTCCACATCCTATTAAGCCTCGTGCAGCTTCTTAGAAATGAATTAATGGTTGAGTAAAAGAGGTTTATAGTACAATATATTTTGGAGAATAAATATTCTTAAGTGATCACTCTGTAAGTAATTGGACAGAATATTTCTATTACAAGAAGCTTTTTCTAGGGAGCTCTTCTGTAATGCTAGTTCCTGTTCTGTAGTAGGTCTTTTACTGTGTATCAGGGATGTCAGCTGATGTTGAAGGTGGGTGATCACAAACCTACAAAAGTAGGTTTTCATAGTGCTTCTTACAGGTTTCAGAAAAAAATTTTCTCTGTGCTTTTTTTTTCTTTGAAAAGAAGATGACAGTCAAAGCATCTTTTTGACAAACATACAGCTTTAAAACACTGTTTTCTTGGCCATAATTAATCCAGTGTTGATTCTGGCTTGGATTCTGTGTGTTTATGTTTGTGGAGTAATAAGATTTTCAGTATTGTTTCTAGTGGCCCTTGCACAGAAATACACTTTTGGAGTAAGAGGTGTAGCTCTAGAGAGTCAACTTCTGCAGGAATTTTTGTGCCTTTGAGTACCAGAAACAACATCCAGGAAAGCAATAATGAACAAGTCTCTAACTTTTAATGCCTTATTGCACAAGTAACTACTGCATTTCAGCATGTGAACAGCTGCTGAGGTAGGAGAGAGTGTGCACTTGCTGCCTCTTCTCATCTGTAATCAGAAGGTACAAATGAGAAAGCGTCTTTCTCATAAACTGGGTCACTGGGTTAATAGAGTTTTGAAAATATCCCCTCCTAACCCAAACCATTAATATCTCAGCATCCATCTACATTTTAATACTATCATATGCTCATGATATGTGTGTCTGTCATCTGCTTGCTCTGAGGGTTTTCTCCCCTAGCTGAGGAAATACTCTGCAAGATCGAGATCACTGCTGAATGCAGGATGATGCTCTGACTGGCAACAATTCATCTTCATTTGAACACTAAATACTTAATTTCTTTAGCTAATGAAAGGCTTGATTTAGGATAGCAACTTCATGATTATTCCAGGAAGTGTTTGAAAAGGCAATATTGAGCTCTACTTTACACAAATTCAGTTTTTCAAAACTAACTGAGCTTTTGAAATTTCTGAGTCTGGTAGCCATTGCCTGGACTCTGGTGTCTTCTGCTGCCATGGGTTTGACTGAGACACCCTTGTGGTGTTTGCAGTGCTTTCTTCCTGGGTTTGAGTGTTCTTTTTGGTCATGATGCAGAAGAAAATTCCAGGGTTTATGGGGAGGAGGAATAGGGGAAGCAGTCACTGAGCTGTATTTGCTGTTCTGTCAAAAGAGATGAATCTTCTCTCTAGTTTACAGATTGCTAAAGTTTGGAACTTTATTCAAGGGACTTGAGATGAACTGTTCTCTAGGCAAACATGCCTTTCTCCCTGGCCATCCGAGAGGAAGCCCAGGTGGTGCTGTCAGACAGCTCACAAAGGTGGGGATGGATCCCTTCTCTGGTGCCTTCCTGAACAGCACTGCTGAGACATTATGACATAAAACATTAGCTTGACTTTCTTGTTGATTCAAACACTAAATGCTTCATCCGTCTCCCCATACCTTTTGGACCCAGGTACTCTGTTGCTTTTCTGATCTCCAGTCTGGGCAGGCTGGTTGGCCTAAAGGTGTGGCCTTCCCTGATCTGACCGTGGAAATAGGAAAGGTTGCTTTGCTAACAGGTATGTTACCCCTTTTGGACTGGTAATCAGGATCTTGCAAGGAGATGCCAGATGCCTGGTTTTCTGAGCAGCAGGGTTGGAAACTTATTTGAAGGACTCAACCGTTCCTTCCCTGCAGCGGCAAAAGCGGAATGGCCACAACCTCACTCTGTTCATTTCAGATGTCTTTGAATGTACTTTTTCTCCCCCTCCACTCTTTCTGAGAAATAGGCTTTACTCTGCCTTTGGTATTAGGCATCCTTCTCTCCTTCTTTAAGTGCATCTCCCCTAGAAAGATCACAGGATCAAGTCAACCCCTTTTTCTCATGTAATGCAAACCCTATCTAGTCCAGGTAGTCAAGATTCCCAACTAGCTTTACATGCACTCTGTGAGAGTGAGAGGTTGTAGGTGCCACTGTGGTTTGCAGAATTAAAGCGGAAAGCAGTTGTTCTCCCAACTGGGTCTTTTAAATCTTCTTCCAGCCTAGAGCTTAGCAAGCAGGTCCCAGCCACTCTGAGTTTGTGCGATCATGTTCTGACTTCTGTGGGATAATGACTTTTCTGCCCATGTCCAAATGACGCTGACTACCAATTACAAAAGGAAAATGGTAAATCCATCTGCTAGCTGCTCTCTCTTCTGCAAGATTTACTTCCATCAGGGATTTTTATAGGCCAAAGCCATGTCTTTCGTGACGGGGATGTGTGGTGGAGAAAATTTATTGTTCCCTTCCTAATAGATAGCTGTAATTTCATTTCAGAACAACTACTTTATGTGCAAGAAAGCGATTCCATTATGTCACCACATAGCATTGGGAGCATCTGTGGCAGTGGGGCATTTGGATTAAAGAGAGTGAAGGCTGCACATCTGCTGCCGTCCACCCTTATTCACAGAACAAAGTGTTAATCCTAAAGAAAAGAGAGCAATTAGCTTATAAACCCTTCCTGAACCCACTGGAAGGTTAGCCATTTTCAATTAAAGCTTTTCAGCTGGAAAGATAATGGGCTAAAATTCCCAGCTTTAAAAAAATACTATTATTGACCATGTGGCTTTATTTCAGTCAATTTACATCCTTTATAATTAGCTACCCTGGGATAATTAGGACTGCCTCACGTCATACCCTGCTCCCCACTCTCCTCCCTTGTAGTGCAAACGGCAGACTGACTTTGTGGTCAGTCTCTTGGCCTGTTGCAGCTATCATGGATCCACTGCTGTTGTCTGGACCCGTGCTGGGGATGAGCCTGAGCTGTGTTTCACAGGTTACTGAAGTGCACGACTGAAAGGATCAAGCTGTACATGCTGCCAGGAGCGTGCTGTACCTTCCTGGCGAGATCGGGTGGGAGCAGGGAGGCCGATCCCGTCTTGCAAACCTGCAGTAACAAGCAATTCACAGTCCCTCGGGGAGCTCCGCGTGTTCTAAAGCCAAAACACTTCATAAATCACTGGTCTCAGCACTTGGGGGTTACCTGGAGCTGTGTGGGGCTCTGCTTTGCCCCAGCCTGGGAGGTAAAACTCGACAAGCTGGAGCGGGAGCCAAGGCGGCAGATGGAAACACCTCGCCCCAGCACCCGCGGCTGGATCCAGCCTGTCCGAAGGCGTCTGCTTGTTCCAGCACTTCGGAGCGCTGCATCCCCCTCGGGCGGCTGGGGAGAGCCGGGAGCCTTCCTCAGGCAGCAAGGGAGCCTGACCTGGTTTCACCCCGCGCTGGGAGGCTTCTTGCTGTGCCTTTTGGGTCACGTCTGTCTGCTTGCTGTGATCTGCTCCCCCCGTGCTCCTGCTGCCACCGCAGAGCGCGGCACCGCTGCTGCTCAGTGTGCTCGGTGCTGCCGAGCCGGGGCAGAGCTGGGGGCTGCAGCCGACAGCCAGCTCTGCCCTTGTCCAGCACCTTGCCCCCCTCTGTCTGCACTGCTTGTGTCCCCTGCTACCACGGGCTGATGTCACCCGCTGTGGCTCCGGTCACTACGTGACTCTGAAGCACAGCCCTGGCTGAGCTACATCTGAGCAAAAACAGGGGAGAAAGGGTGACCTGTCAGGGGACTGCCTGGCCATGCAGGCTGGGGTGCCTCACATGGGAACGTAAGGTACTTCCTCAGCCAAGGACTTCTGAATGAGGTGAGCTCACTGAGATATCCGAATGCAAAACCACCAGCTCTGACTCCAGGGTGCAACGTGGGCTGTGATTTTTGTGAGTCACCAAAATTATTGGTATTGCTTCTAGTTCTTGGCTGTCTCCCTTACAGACCTTGGCCAGGTCTCACCTAGCTTTGCCTTGTCTCTTCTAGAAGAGTTGCATGGCATAGATACTGCATGGTAGCATGTTAGAGCATATACAAAAGCCATTAAGGCTTTTTTTAGTTAAGGAATACAGCTTGGTGCTCTTGGGATTTCACTGGTCTTATCGTGCTACTGATATTAACATCGTCTTTTGCAGTCAGCACTTTCCCTGCTATTTCTTTGTTGAAATGCATATGAAAATATGCCTTGGAAAATATTTTATATCTGAACTAGTTAATACAGCACCTTGGAGAGAAGGTGTCTGATGCAACAGAGTACAAATGAAGCCTCATTAAGCAGGAATTCAGTGATTCTACTGAATGCCCCAGCAATTAAATTTCATCTCGTTTCATATGCAGGTCAGGAGAGTTTGGAAAGAGAATAGAGGCAGCAGAGCAATGTGGCTCTGTACTATGCAAATTAGTGTTAACATGGCATTTCATTTATTGTTAATGCATTGTTACACTGCTACTCATTGAAAAGAAACTGTGTGACAACTGGTAAGACTGATGACCCACTTGCTTATTTTTCCATCTGCGTTGGCAGCATTGCCTATGAAGAGACCAGTGCCAAGATAAATCCTTTAAGGGGAAGATGCAGAGGTTTTTCTTTGCATGGACAGGAGTGGAGTTGAATGCTGACTAAGACCTGTCCTTCAGGCTGTAGCATTGCCTCTCTTTCTCTTTTGGGGCGAGATGTGGCATGGGCACATCCTTGCTACTAGAGGGGTTCTTTGTTTGGGCTCAAGTGCTGGGTCCTTTTGGATCACAAGGAAGAAGTCTTCAGTCCCTGCTATTGCAGAAACTTGAGCTCTTGTGACTCATAACACAGTAGGGGGTTCAGGGATGCTGATGTGCTTTGCAGCCCCATCCACATGCTCACCCCTCTGTTGCCATGGGGCAGCTCCCTGCTGTGCTTTGGGCTGATTAAGCTCTGGGGTTGTGTCTTGTTCTTGCAGGGCTGCAGCGCCTGTTTCCCACGTCCTCTCTATATCTAAAGGTCTATAACAAAATATGTTTTCTCTCATCTGTGTTTTTATTGATGTGGTCCATGTGATGGAGTTTGCTTCCAGCACAGCCACTTTGCTGTGTGGAAGGAAGGTGGAAGGAAGTGTGGAAGGAAGGTGGATGCTGGCCAGCTGCTAACACAGACCCATCACTGTTTTCATTCTTGGTGACATGAATAAAATATAAAGAAGAAATAGCATTTTTGCTGAAGAGGAGAGATCATGAACAGGCCCTTTCAGGGCAGCCACTGGTGCAGATATTGAAGTGCCAAGTGCTGCCACGCACTCACTGTAGATTGGAGTGGTTTAATGGTCTTAAAACTGGGAACCAGTCCCATCACTGAAAAGCGTAGATGCTTACTTGCCCTCCAATTTTTTGCTGTCAACAAATTGCTGTTATTCCAGTGCATGGATTGCTGAGAGCTGGGAAGATGGCAGCTGTTGGACATTTTCTTTTTCCCAGCAGAATGGTGCTGCTCTTGGTTTCTGTGTCTGCATGGTTCCTCCAGTCATACAGTACACATGCTTCAGGATTTACCAGTGTCCCAACGCTGTGGGATACCAGTCAGCTACACTGCTGTGGAAGATTTGAGTGGGTAAAAAGTAAAACCAATTAGGAGCATCCCCAAATGGGGGGGAGGGGGTAGGGCAGGGTGGGGTGTATTTTGCCCAGATAAAATGCATGTTCTGTACAATAAAGCCACAGAAGTAGAGATAAAGGGGAGAAATATGCTCTGTCCACCAGAAAATGTTGAACCTGCTTTCAGATGCTGGGCATACAACTTCCAGAGCTCTGCTCCTTTTGGATCAGGTCATAAACTCCCACCTTGCCTTGACATGGCTGGTGGTTGTTGGTGGATCATTAACTTCCTGCTGCATTGCTTATTGCTGTGTCTTGTCAAGCTCATCTCCATTTGGCTTAAAAAAATCATTGTAAACCAAGATTCACTTTTGTTGGGATGACCTTTGCTAACAAGGTCCCTGAATGAGCTCTTTTGTATCATTAGAGCTGGCTGGGGAATAAAGGACCTTGTACTTTGCTGCAGCCTATTTGTCTTCCACTGTTTCTCTTAGCAGCACTGGGGTCCCCAACCCCTCAGTGTCCTACTCTGATTACGTAGAAAAATGTGCAGGAACCATTTTATTGTGCTCTGGTGGTGGAGGGAATGGATGGGGGTCTTGGAAGTACCTCTCTGTCTCGGTGCTCTGCAAGGGCTCTAATTGCTTACTGGATGGGTCAATTTATCCTTCAGTGTTCGTTACCCATAATAAATTAATGTTTAGGACTGACTGGTGGAATTTGCACTTAAAGAAATGAACAATGAAGGACTTCTTCCTCTGGCCCCATTATTAAGCTGTTTAAATACACTTTACTTTAAAGATTTTTTTTTTAAGTCAATTCTCTGCTTCCCATAAAAATATATTGATGAAACAGTGCATTGCATTTGGGGTTGTATGTAAAAATCAGGGCATCTGCTTAGACCAGAGATGAGGCCTGAGGCTGACATGCAGTTGTCTGGGATTTCTAAATAAGCACAACTATGTAAAATTGGAGCGGATGAAATGGAGCAAATGTGCAGCCAGTGGGTAGCTGGGTAATCAGCTGTGAAGTCTCTTCCACCAGGAGAGTGATGGGTCTTCCTCTTGTCCCTCCTCCTTCTCCCTGTCTGTTTCAACCAAAAAATCAATCAAGGAAGGGTTCAGACTCTCTAAACTTCTTGATTTTGTGCAGAGATAATTGGAGTTCCCAGTAAAACCATCTTTCCCAGTGAGACATCTGGAAGCACCGGGTCTGCTGTGCCAGAAACAACCCTTGAGAGAGCGGATGAGCAGGAAGATGAATCCCCAGCCCCAGGCAGACCCCTGATGTGCAGGAGTGTATTATTAAACAGAGAAGTAGGATGGGACGATGAAAATGGCAACGTAAAAATCTTAATTTAACATCTGAATTTAAAAGAAGTAGAAAGCATCTGTGTCAGTCTTCTGAACCTTCCCTAACCCAAAGCAATTTCTGTTGCTATTAATATAATTTTATATGCGGTTGGAACTTCGGTGTTTCTCTGTGCTAAGTGCGTGTGGTTGGGGGTTTTTCCTCATCGTTTTCTTGTGGCTGACTGTTCATTACGTTCATTCAGCTGTCTTCAGAGAGTCTCCTGAGAGCTCCTGCTGTGGAGTGATGTAAGCTTCTCTCCATGTTCTCCAGAGCTCAGCGCATGTTCAGCGCTAAATGGTTCATTTCAGGATCTCGCGTGAGCCTTCCACAGTCCTGTGACTTCTGACAAGGATCCTTTTGCTGTGATTGAATAAGTAATGGTTACAAATACCCGTCAAGCACTGGATATTCTTGTGATCTTCCCTCTGCTGTCCTCCCTGTCTTGTTTGCATAAAAGTGTCTTCTGTAAATGTCATCCCAAGCAATTTAGGCCATGTAAGGTTTGCCAGCATCACTCTCACTGAGGTTCTGGGATGATCTGTAAGTCAGCTCTGGGAAAAGATGTATGAGGTTCAAGAGCAGGACAAGATGTGTTTGGTACAAAAAACACTAAACCAAGCGCTAGTACGTGTCTTTGCTTGTAAGGTCAGATACTCCTTACTTAAAATAAATGCATTTTACTCAGAAATCAGCCTGTTCCTGAGAAAAGTAAATGCCCATTTCTCTAGAGTGGTGGTTTGCTCACTGGTATCACCACTTCAGTTGTATGGATGAGAGCCAAGAGCCTGCAGGGATGGATGTTTCCAGCAGGACCACTCAGAAGCTCTCTAGCCATGGACTGTCCTCAGCCTGTGCTGTCTTTCTGCTCAAGCATTTTATACTGAAGGGGTGGCCCAAGAAAGCATTTCCTACACGCTCTTTCCTCCTGGGATGGTAATAGGAGATCAGAATATGCCAAGAAAGCAGAACTGAGATTTTTTTGTAGTCTTTTTTTTTCCTGTGAAAAGATTTTTTTTAACATCCCACCTCCACAAAATTAATTTATTTTTAAAACCATACATTCTTAGGTGAGACTTGTATGTAGTTGATATTGCCAGAGCATTTTTGGGTAGCTGCTAATTCTGAGTACACAAGCTTAAAGTTTATGTCAAGAAGGTACAGGACAATGCACAGACTGTTCCTGAAAAACCAAAGCTTCACGTACTGTTCCTTGAGTTTGTCACCATAGTTTAGGTTGATGCCTCACGCTTATTTATGACACCTACACATTTTGATGCCATACCATATGTTTTTGGGCTGCCATGTTTTGTTGGGGTGTGTGGTGTATCCTTTCCCTTCCCCATTAGATACTCAAGCTGTTCACTGCAACTGTTTTAATATAGTGCCACCTGAAACATGAAGAAAGTGTTGTGTTTGTGGATTTTGGCCAGAAACCATAGAGTAAACATCTTTATCCTCTCCAGGCTCCTGGTGCACTGGTGTCTTGCCAAGCAGCTCAACAAACGCCACCAGCAATTCTGGGCTTGAAATGCCCAAATGCCTCTTCTTTCTCCAGCAGCATGAGGGGAGTGGGGTAGCTCCAGCCAGTTCTCATCCACAAAAACAAGCAGCTTCAACTGTGTATTAGACCTGTCCTCTCACACACTTTCTTTGTGCAGCAGATATTCTGGGAAGAATTTTATGGTGGTGTAAGCACAAACAATTGTTTTTAGTTTTTCTTTAAAATGCCATTTTGGAGACATCCATTACATGGCATCCAAAGCAATGGACTATTCTCAAATTAGCAGCTTCTTGTATTTGTGGTGTGACTGGTGATGTGTTTTCCTTTAAGATGAAATTTCTCTGCAGCAACAGCATTAATAGCTGTGTGAAAAGATTTCTAATTATAAATTTTGCCTCAATTACTAATTAAGTCTATTGTCAGACTGAATAACTTCTTTTAAACAAATTATGGACCAAAATATCTCTTTTGTAAGTAGTTTTTTATTACTTAGTAATTTTATTGCCTTTGTATAAGTTGTCTGTGCATGAAACAGCTGAGTTTGAACCACAATAGAGATGCTGCTGCATTTCAATCTGAACAAGAACTCTGGCATTAGGCTGAAACCCAGTTATCCACCTCCACACAGATTTAGGGTCCCTAGGTCTGTAAAAATTTCCTGCTGGCACATTCATTCAGATCCTCTTGATTTATCCTTATTTGTTTCCTAAGGAAACAAGATGACCTTGCTGCCTCACCATGAGCTGCCGTCTAAATTTGTAACCTCTTGGCCACTTTCAGACAAATGCAGTAGCAGTCTCAAACATGACTGGACCCTCATACAAAAATGTAGATGTCTTTTGTACCTTGGACTGTGCTTGTCTTGATCTCTTCACCCTTTGTGGGTATAATCTTGCTGTTATAGATGATGCAGGTTCCCAAGGAAGTACGCTGACTATGGAGAACACTGCCATGGGCTGGTTGGCACAGTTTGCATCTCACAGGTTGGCTGAGAAGGAGACCCCCGTGATGCTGGAGGCAGGATCTGAGTCTGTGCACACCCTTATTGCCCCACGGCCAGGGTGCTGGCAATCCCCTGCATGCTCTGTATCTTCAACACAAGTCAGCCTACTTTGCTTTCCATTTTAATAGTAAAGGAAGGAGATACTGGTTTATTACAACCATTTCTTACTAGGCCAGTGCCCTAGCCTGCCCCAGGACCAGCAGTTTCAGGGGAAGCCATGCAGCATCTTGTCCTGGAGGGCCAAACTCCCCGTGACCAGCTGGTTCCCAGCACTGCCCCAAAGCCTCCCCTCGACAAAATCTCAGCACGGGACTTGCACGGGTTTTGCCCGTGCTGATTATTCCGCCCTTCCTAAGAAAGGGTTAAACCGAGTTTACAGCAAACGCTATAGGGAGGACACAAGACTGCAGCCTCATATTCCCTTACGAGCACTGTGTGTGTGTATGTTTGGGAGGCAGCGCAATGCTTTGACAGCAGCTTGACATTGCCTTGAAAGGTGCTGGAGGCTCTGCAAGCACTTGCCAAGAGGGGGTGGGGGAGAGAAGAAAGTGTGTCAGGCAACACTGCAGCCGCAGCCTCTTCTTGTGCTCAGCCCCGCTGCCGCTGCCGCTGCTGCTGCACCTCGGGCGCTGCTGCGCGGCTCCGCTGCCGGCCAAGTTGTGCCGCTGGCGCTGAGCGCGGCGCGGGGGCAGCGCTGCCTCCGCCGCAGCACCGCCCGCCCGCCCTCCTCCCCTTTAAGCCTTTCTTAAATTCCCCCAGCCCCGGCCTGAAATGCCCGTGAAAGCCACCGAGGGGCTGGGGCAGGAAGGGGCCAGCACATCTCCATGGGATGATGCCCGCTCTCCGCCGGCGGGGCGCGGGCTGGAATTCCGCCGGGAATGAAGTGCCCGCTCGACATTTGCTGCATCTGCCGGAGCGTCAGGGTTCAGTGGCTGCCTCCCCTTCAACCAGCTGTTCCGGTTAATCACTGCGCTTCCAACTTTTGCTTGGCAATGCCTGATGGCCAGTGGAGCTGAGAGAACTAGCACGGGATTTTTAGGACCTCATAAAGCCCCCCACCCCCCTTCATTTTCCTATTTCTACACAGGACTGGCGAGTCTCACGTTAAGCAGCCGTGTAAAGACATTTCTTCCTAAAGGATTGCCACATTTTTGAGTCCTCGCAAGCTGGAGAGCCCAGGACGATTTGTGCTCGCTCTCGCTGCCGGGCGGTGCGGGAGCCGCGTGTGCGCTGCAGCCGCGCTCGGAGGGAGCCCGGGCTGGCCGGGAAGGGATTCCAGCGCAGGCAGGGACACAGAACGGAGCGGCTCTTACAATTAGTTGAATGATTTGATAGATAACAGCAGACATGCTTTGTGGACTGAAAAAGGATTTGCAGTCAGACTTTGGTGAGTGAGCCTGTCTGTATTTTGTCCGCCCTTGTCCGGTAGTTTACTTTTGTTTAATCTTTCTTTAAGCACCTTTAATATCATTAACAGTTTCATTGCTACTTTGAAAGTGGTTTTACAAATCCAAGCCGTTGTGTACAGACTTAATTGCTTTGATTTGCAAAATATATCTTTGCTTCTCTGTAAAGAATTTCTCGCTGTGACCACTGGAGAGTACCCTTCAGGCTGCCTTCTCCTTCTCCACCTGGAAGGCTGGTAATCACAGGGGCTCTTCTTACGGCACCTCAGATATTGCAGAGCCTTTACAGCTGTTCTGGCTTTTTGAAAAATAAAATCTAAATGTAACTCTTTTATTTTCCAGGATCAATGGGTGAATGGCCTGGGCATTCAGCAATGGTGACCAGGGGGCTGAGGGGGAAGATGGGGTAAAGGACTCTGCTGAACGTGGTGGGATCACTGCTATTGCCCCACCTCCAGTATAACCCACTATTACCGTGTCTAATAAATATTTCAGCTCCAGCTAGAAATCTGCCATTTCAATGAGCTGCTGACCTCTGTTTAGATACCTGGGGTGAGCAATTCTCTATTACCGTGGAGTATAAAAAAAATCTATTTAATTTCTGCAAAAGAGTGAGTAGATGAGTGTAGAAGGGCACCTTTACAAAGGGCACAGACATCAAACCCTGGCCTTAGTCTTTCCAGAATGGACAGGCTCTGATATTTCTAACTGAGTGCAATATTCAGGTACTTTGTTGCATGCTGTAGCTCTGCTTGTTGCAGCTGAGTGTGCTGCATGGAGCTTGTCTTCTGCTCTGATGCAAGCGTTTCCCTTCTGAAAGCAGAGACATTGGAGCTGGAAGTACAGAGGTAATTTATGGTTTCTGAATAATTTTACACTGCCTGAAGTGATGTAGTGAGACTGACTTTGTCCTCTCTCCTTAGCATCAAGATGCCCTTAAGCATGAACGTAACTTTAGAAAATTGTTTTGCCTCCCTAAATCTGAGGGGTAGAAAGAATCAGCTGTACAGCAGCTTAGGCTGGCTGTGTTGCCTACTCCCATGGATGGTGGCTGGATGCAGTGTCCACCAGCACAGTGAGAAGCATTTTGGGGGCTTATTTTGAAGCTTCCAGAGACACATTGGTGTGTCCTGATAGGCAGAGGGAGTCTGGGCGTGTGATTTAACAGGGCAGGAATGCACCCGTTCCACGGAAAGATCAAAAGACAACTTGGCAGGAGCTCACATTGCTCTTGGGGCTGAGCCATAAGCTGGGCCCTGGCTGGGAGGTGGCTGACAGTGCTGGAGGGGTCTCCTTGATGCCACCAGCCACAGAGGGGGTCGTTCATGAAGCCCTTCCACCACGTCACCAGAGACATCTGGTGCTTCAAGATCCTTGTGTTGCTGCAAATGATGTCTGGCTATTGTGTGATCAAATGAAAAATACTCCTGATACCAGCCCCAAACATTTCTTGAGAACCTTGGGTCAATATTGTGTCACGGACAAGGGAATGGTGCAGTCACTGGGCAGGTAAGGAAGCCTTTTTCATCCTGGTGCCTGACCCTCACATCTTATGCTTGTGGTGCTCTTGAGGACCAAGCCCATGCTTTCATGGGAAATGCTTTCTGGAAATCATCTGGAATGGAAACAATAAAGAGAATTGCAATCTTATCACTTATTTTAGCATTTTAAGTGTGGTAGGCAAAACCAGATGGATTGTGTCAAAAGAAGCATCCAAACATTTCAGAAATAGTTTCTAGGCCCACCACCATTAGAGTCTTGGTGATTTCTTTTCTTTAGCCACACTCAGAAGTTTTTTGATGGGGCATTTTAATAGTAGAGAGATTTTGTGTGTCCTTCAGAATGGAAGGGTCAGAAAATGCAAACTAACGGTGAGGTTTTATGGGAGCTGAGGGAAGTGTTTATTTTCTAGTTAGAGTAAGTGGCTCTGCTGATAGCAGGGTGATGGTGTGTTTCCAACAGAGCCCATGTAATCTTGCTATTGGAGGACTTCACTGATATGCTTTGTGACCTTTCTCAAGTCCAGCAACACCCTCTATGTTTTGCTCTAGCAAACTTCACATTCAGTTAGTCCTTACTGCAGGTCACTGCAGGAGCGGGCAAAACAACAGAGCTCATTGCATCTTCTTTGGGCTGCTCCAAGTGAGCAGCCGAGGATCCCATCCCCAACCAGCCTGAGTTAAATGTTAATTGAGGACAGCACAGGCAACTTCAGAAGACCATTTGTTTTTCAGATGTATCCATCTGGATGATTTCATTATTTTTGATTTTTTAAAATATGGTTTGTATAGAAGGTAAAGGAAAAATATAGTAGATGAGTGGGGATGTTCAGTGCTTTTTTGTTTGGGTTTGTTGTTTGATTTTAGGTGTGGGGCATTTTGTTGCCATTAGAAGCCATGCTTTTAGTGTGAGATGGACTCTCTGCAGACCAAGGAGAGCAGCATTTCCTGCCCCTTCTTCCAGACTGGCAAACTGCCAGTTGCAGGGTGGAAATGGCCAGAAAGAGAGACTTGTTAATAGAACTCTGCCCCTTCCTGCTCTTGGTTTTCAGGGGGTCAGCTCCCCTGTTCTCTTTCTGCTTGCCAAATAGACAGGAGGAGGGAAGAGAAAAACATGCCTGAAAGGGATAGAAAACTAATGTGAGGAGGTAGAATAAGACAGGAGGAAATCTTCATAGATAAATCTCCTAGGAAGAACGATTTTATCTTTCTTATTGAAGAATTCATCACAATAGTGCTATTTAATATAACTCCTGCTCATCAGGCTGCTTACGTCACTTGTCAGCTTTGCCTCAGTTGCAGCCAAATGGAAGATTAAGAGAAAAACTGACTGAGATGTGTATACCAAGACAAACGTCTCTGGGTCTGAATCACTGATCTTAATTTCCTTGAGCCAAAACTGGGCAGAGGGAGTCTGTGCTATTCCTCTGCCCTGAGATAGTATCAGCTGTACCTGTGGTATCATCCATCCACACTGCATTTGAATATATCCAATCTGGGAACACCACATCAGCTCAAATTAATTCAGCAGACTGAAATATTAAGGAAAAGCTGTATGTATCTGTAATTTTGGTGCCTTTGCTTCCGTCCTAACACAGATGACAGATTACTCCTTTTCCTCTGTCACACTTCCAAATGGCTGAAGAGAGTAGTAGCACTTTCTTTCTCCTCTCTCCCTTCTTTTTAGCACAGACAACTCATCTCTCTCCCCAGTCATAGAAGTTGTGGTCTTCCAGATGTCTGATCAGCCTGCACTGATTCAATCTGAATGAACTCCAGCTGGGCCACATCATTACTGAGCTGTGGTACCCAAGCCTGGGGACTGCATTCAAGCCAAGGCTTTTGTCAGTGCTGAGTAAAATGAAAAGATGATTTCACAGGTCTTGCAGACTATACCCACCTTACTTGTAACAGGGTATTAGCTCTTCTTGCATCTGACATGGCACTGTGGAATTACATTTGCTTTGCAGCCCACAGTATCTGAAGAGTACTTCCTGTGACTTTTCCCTGTCCTTCATTAGATTGTTGATGCTCGGGTCTGGTATCTTGCATGCCCCTCTACCAAATTGTACATCTGTTTTTTCAAACATGTATGAGTCATTCTGGGTTGAAAATTTACTTCCTACCCTGCTTCTGGTCCCTTATACCTGGTGGCTGTCAGTAAACTTAGTAAGATCAATCTCTCTGCAAACATCCATGTCATTTAGTGAAAACCTGGAGCCGTACCAGGCTGGGGAAGGGTCCCCACAGAACTTCATTTAATACATCTTTCCCTGCTGATCGTGAACAACTGATGAATTTTCTCAGTGTGTGGTTTTCCAATCAGTTTTGCATACACTTCATAATCATCTGTATCCTGCTTCCCAAACACACTTATAAAAATAGCATGTGAAACAGTGTTAGAAGTGTTTCTAAAACTGAGATACAACAACTTGCATTTTCTGTCTACCCGGAAATGTTGCTCTCTCATATGGAAAGCAATAGAGTGGGCATGACTTAATAGTGGCAGATCCAGGTTTGCAGTTAGTCCTCCTCATTTGGTGTTTACAGCTCACACACAGATGGTCAGTTCCAGGAACTGAAAGAGAAGGTGATGGATTTGTCATCCTCTCGCCCCCACTGTGATCGCTTGTTGTTTTGGTTTGGTTTTCTTAAGCTGAACATTGCATTTTATTCTTCAGCCTTGTGATGTTTTACTCCTCCTCATCACGGTCTTCAGGATACCTGCTGATGGCTTTAGGACTTTGGTGGCCAGATCTCTAAAGTTTTGTTGACTAAACTTAAAGTATAATTGAGCTGATCTGTGCAGTCAAAATGAATTCTTGCTCATTTCTAGAAATGACCCATTCCACTGCAATTGCTTTTTATAGAAGAAAAAAAGACTTAAGTAATATCCTACAGCTTTTCATGGTCTGTAGAAATGAAATATCTTTTTATACAAATTTTCCTCCTCCAGTATGAAGGTTACAGAGATTTCCTCTTAAAAGGTTGTGCTTAAGCACATCTTATGAAGACAGATTTGTTAGGAGGAGGATGTTTTTCAATTCAAAGTCTGGGGAGATTTAATACAAATGTCAGTCCATGGTGTCAGTTGAACAACTGCTGTAGAGGTTTTCTCTCCAGCACTGACTGTTGGAGTCCAGTTTCCAGCCCAGGCATTCACCTCCCTGCCAGCCTGCTTAAGAAAATCTCATTGCCACTGCAAGGGGTGCACTCTGGATTTGAGTGACCCATAGAAGGGGACTCAATTTCCTGTGGTGTGTTAAGTCTTGCTTTTGGCTTTATGTCCAGGTTCATTATTCTTTATAATGTTTGTTCTGTTTTGTTAATCCCTAGAAGCCAAGGGAAGCCAGAGTGTTTGCATAAGTTAGGGCATGTAGGATATGATTTCTTTTGAAAATGGACTGTTAAAATTGATTGTGTGTGGATGCCAATATTTATTGCTTGTGATGTTATCCGCCTAACTCAAGGGTAGAAATCATACAATTTTACCTAGAAGGTCAGAAAAAGGTATTGGGCAGCTTGGAGGGAAGGGCACCTCTGCTTTTGTGTGTAAGCATGTGTAGGTGTTGCAAATAAAAGAAACAATTAAATCTAAGAAGTAATAATTATTGGAAAGGAGTGTTAATGCAGAGCTGGAGAAGAAAAAGTAGAGCAAAAATAAATATTTAGCAACGTTCATCAATTGACAATGGAATACTACCAGGCATAAGAACATTTAAGGCTCTTTTCAGCTGTCGGTTCAGCTACTGCATAATTTTTAGCATGTGAGTAATCCCATCAGGGTAGGCATGGTCTTAAGCCTTGATAGGATGGGGCCCCCGGGTCATTGTACGCCTGTCTATTCAAGGTGGCAGAATTTGGTTTCAAGACAAACGTGCTTGTGTGGGCGTTAGGAAATTCTGGGTCTGTGACAGTCTGACTGCCAGTCTGCTGCTGATTTTTTTTTCTTATAATATTATTATTCTTCTGTTCATAACAAAAAATATAAATTGCTAACTGAGCTTGATGTTCTTAGCTGCCAAGTTTATTAATCTGTGGATTTACAAATCAGTCTGGTAACTTGAAATGCGCAAAATCACACAGGATGGAGAATTTCTCTCCCTCCATTCCTAATAATTGCCACCCCCGATTTTTTTATTTCAATGAAAGTATTATTTTTTCCTTTGACCGTGTGTTTTTGTTCAAGGATCTGATAATTACATGCTTGGAGATGATGGCTTTTCAAAAGCATCTTTCCCAGCAATTTTCAACTGGAGATGTGGATAAAAATATCTCCCCATTTTTTTATCAGAAATGTTTTCAGTAATGTGCAATTATGAGCTCTGCCTTCATTCAATTCATCCTGGAAGAATTTGCTTCACAGGGAAATTCATTTCCTAGTTGCTGTAGATGCCAGCATAGTTGGCAGCTGCAGGTTTTGTGGGGAGGAGGGAAAAGAAAGGCCCAGAAATTAAAATTGCTGTGAAGTAAATTGATCTCAACACCTGGATACCATGAAAAGATGGAATCTCATACTTTTTTGTTAAGTCATTGTTAAACTGCTTTGCATGTCAGTCCCAAAATGGCCCTGTAAATTATTCAGTGTGGCTCAGAGATGAAGAGATGATCCACTTAATCACTTCTCACAACTGATCTGTTTGTTATTGTGCAGGTTCATGTAATCATGTCAGCAAGGTGGAAGGAGTTGTGGCTTTCTTCCCAGCAGTACTGCAACTTCCAATCTCAATATATAATTAACATTTGTGTGGTTTATTGGAACGAAGCTGTAGGTTAGGAACCGGCTCCGGTCTGGGGAGAGCAATGTTGGTGAGGAGGACTGTGAAGCAGTTTCAAAGAACATATCATGCTTTTGTCCTGGGAGGCAAGAACTTGCTAAGAGTATGATCTGGCTCCCTGCTGCCCAGGTGTGCCCATGAGAATGGGATTTGCTGCATTCTTCTGCTTCATTGCGTCCTTCTCTTCCCCAGAGGAGAGACGTAGGTCCCTGATCTGGTGTATCCTTCTGTTATGGAGGTCATGTGCCAAGTTGTTGGCAGATACTGAGTAAACTGACTTGCTTGATATTCCAGATGATTCTTCCCTCCCAGCTTCTGTCCCTCCTTAGAGCTCTCCCGGTGCCCGGCGAGCCCAGAGGTCCAGCACACTCATCCCCTGCCCTGCAGGGGCTCTCGCCTGAGGCTGAGGCTGGGATGGCACAGCTCCAGACAGCTGCTTTTCACAGCCATACAGCCAAGCTGACTCATGGACCTACTGCTCTGTCTTTGAACAACCACATGCATGACCACACAGATGATGAAGGTCTGAGTCAAACCTCCAGCAGTCCCTACTGTTGTGCCACCAGCCCACACTGTAGAGTTGTCCCAGTAATAAATCCGCTTCTCCATGAGATTTTAGTTGAGATCCCCTCCTTTCCCTGTGTGGGCATGATGGCTGATCCATACAGGGACCTTACTGCAGTGAATGGTTCACCCTGAAATACGAGGGATGTGGCCTGCTCCTGCCTTCTTGATTTAAAGAGGATAATTTCTTTGTGGAATGTGGTGCTGTTTGGGTAGGATTAAACTCTTGGCAGAAGATGAAGGTGTGTGTTTCACTAAGTTTTTTTTTTCAATAATGTAATGCATTTCCCATATATCCTACAGTGTAAACAGATCATGTTCCTTCCTGCCAGGAGATGCTGTGCTCTGTTGCTCCTGCTGCCAGAGTGCCCCCAGCCTGCAGCCCAGCACCCCTGGGAGCAGGGGGAGTTTGCAGAGCACAGGCTCTGCAGGTTCAGCCTCAGCTGACCCCTCTGCAGCAGTGAAGCCATGCAAGGGGACCAGGAGTATGTGTGAGGTAGGAATGGACCACAGAGATATACCTGGAATCTGGGGAAATCAGTGGGAAGATATTCAGGTGTGTATAGATCTGGATTAGACAGCCCAGGTGACTGTAAACTTTGTACCTGTGGAGTTAAAATCAGGGTGAAGCTAGAAGAGCTTGGAGACAGAGGGTACATCACTCATTGTTTCCTATTTTGCTCCAGCCCCTCGTGTCACACTGTGGTCCATTGCTCCCTCACCTGCCCTTGCTGTGCAGCACATGGATCTTTCCCTGCTGTTCCCTGCTCCTTGCTGCTGTTGCTGGGCCATGGGAGGTGACTGCTACCATCAAGGTGGTGGCAAATATCACCCAGCTCCAGGCTGGCTGCAGAGACAATTGAGAGATAGGTGCTGTGATCTGTGAGACTGGGCAAGAGGCTTGAGACAATAGAGAAATTTTTTTTATTATTAATAATAATAATGAAAACAACTTCAAAAAAAAATCAAAACAACTCTTCTTCCCTCTTGTGCTTCAATTTATCCCCAATCTTTCCACTCAAGTGAGCTTGGCAGAGGGGGCCCCGTGCCTTAGAGGGGGAATAAGCATTCACCTTGCAGGAACTGGCAAACAGAATGTTTGGAAACTGTGGTGGAGATGGGTGAGCAGAGCTCCGCTGGCTTTCCCTCCTTTCTAAAGGACCCCTTATCATTCAGCAGCCGACTCCAGCAGCACCATGAGCTATAATAGGCAATTAGCTCCTAGCAGATTTATGTGACACTGAGTTTTATAAGCAAACAATCATGTGTGTTTAGTCATAAAATGGATCTGCTGTATCAGACGTTCATGGAGACAATCTCTTCCCTCTCGCCTCCCTGAGCACACACTCGGCTCTCTTGCACCATTATGGACCTGAAGATGTCCATACTTGTGCAAAACTGGGGGAAATGTGTCATCAGCAGCTGCCTTTGATTCTGCCATGCAGTGGCAAGAGGTAAACACTTGGCAATATTTGCTCTCGGAGACATCCAGACTCCATCTGGAGGTTGGCGTGGTGGGAATAGGAGATACCTGGTGAGGGGATATCCCTCCACAATCGTGAGAACCCTTGGTGAGGTGAGGGGCTGGGTGGGCACTTGCACAGCACCCTGCCAAGTGCTTGTATCCAAGTGGTTGCAGTGCTCCTCAGACTCCTCCTGACTCAGAAAGTGGCCAGTTTTAATATTCATAATTAATTTTAGCTATACCTGCGAATGCTGCTCTTCCACACATCCATTGCACACTCAACAGAAGCTGCTGGTTTTAATTTTTATTAGCACAAGTGCCTTGTTGAATCAAAATTAAGTGGGTATTTGGGAAGCATAATGTGAAGCATTACATTTAATGGTCTGTGTTCCTGCATGGGGAAAGGCTGTCACGTGTGTCTTCCCTCTTCCTGAGACTCTGCAATCTTTAGCTGTGCCTGAATTTTCCTGAGTTCATTGCTACTTCCTATCCTCTGTGAGCTGTAAAACTCCCAGCTGCAACCTTTCAGGTGTGTGTTGCATCTTTTCAGAGATATAGTCTTATTCTGGTATAAACGTGCCTGGCCTCGGGTTGTGGTACACAGGGGGAAGGCAGGTTCGGGGTGCAGGTGGAGCTGTGCTCCTGGAGCTGCTCAACCCAGCACCAGGAGAGCTCCTGCACCTCTGCCCTTCTCATCCAAGTTCAACTTGACCCCCTCCCGTGTTCAAAGGGGAGCAGGTATCTGCCTAGGGCAATGCAAAAATGACTTTTGCTCAGTCCTAGGCATGAGTCTGCCATGAGCTGATCCTTCTGGATGGTTGGAAGAACTTGGATTCTCACCAAATTGCAAGTGCTATTTTAAGCGGAATCCCCATTCCCCAACCTGTGGCTCCTTGTGGCTTGATCCCTGCTCCTGGCTAATCCTTTGGCTGGCATGGTTTGAGATTTTTAACATATAAAAAAAGTCCACAGAAAAATTAGCCCACAGAACGATGGGTCTTGAATTCTGCCCAGAGCAGAATTTCCATGTGCAGATCCCAAGGCTGTCTCTCTTTGTTTACAGGTATTCACAAGAAGCATCTCTGTGAGCCTTTCAGAGGGTAGCAGAGCACAGCTTGCAGCAATTTGCTCTGAATTTCACCAGGAGTTTCCATGTCTTTTGTGAATTCATGACTGGTTGTAGTTGAGACTGGGTTCTCCGCCTGCTTTGCGTCACCTGCACGATGTAAAGCAACTGGAAAGCAGCACAGCGGTTTTGCATGAAGGCAGCCATGTAAAACAGCTGGAGTGCATTCATAACTCTGCTGGAACGGAGTCTCATCCATCATTCATACTAAACAGATGTTTGCTTTCATCACAGTGTTGCTGTGCTGATCTTTGACATCAGCCTGTTTGGAGGATGGGATGTCGGCAGAGTCTGAAGCCAAGTCAAGGCTTCATGGGAAGCAAGAAGTGGGCAAACACGGGAGCAGAGCTTGTTGGAAGCAAGATTTAATGGGCAATTCAGGCAAATTTTTTAACAGCTGGTTTGATGAGGTCAGGCTGCACCAGTTCCAACATCAAATAACTTGGAGCTTTGAAACTTTCATATTTCATCTTGTTGTCCTGCTAAATCTGATATTCCCTGGCTCTTTGATTTCTCTCCTTCTCCCTCCCTCCTTTCATTTTAAGTGAGGCTCTTGCTTAAACTTTCTTTAGTCTTTTAACTATAAGCTTATTCCATCTCTCACACAGCTCCTGTGAATCCTCCTGACACGGCTGAGGATAAAAGCAGCCCGGGTGTGTAAATGGCCGTTGCATAATAGATGGTTTGTGTGTCAGAGACTAAAATCTACATATGTTTAGATCAGTCATGAAGTGGGAACATCTGTATATATTCATATATAATGGCTTTTACCACATGAATGAATAATCCAACTCCCACGATTTGGTATTTACTTTTTTTGAAATATTGCTACTTAGCTGAACACTGAAGGAGAATCACATTTATGAGAATTAAGTCTTAGTAAGGTTTAGTGGAGCTTCGTGGATAAGCTGGAAACAAGTCTAAATGGGGTGCCAGAAATCTTCCTTTTAAAATAGTTAATGCTGTCTGGAACTTCTTCCTTATTTCTTCACTCCCACTGGCTTTTAAGCACTTTGCATCAAAATGCAGTACAAATCTGGGATAAAGCACCTGATTTGCCACCTACTGCATTGAATGTCTTCCCCTATGATGTCACCTTCCTGCAGTAGCAGCTATCTTTGCAGTGCTAAAAGATGTTCCCAAACCTTGGGGGCTGCACTGGGAGTTGGGGGCCCCAGCTGGGACATCACTCCATGGCCTTGGGTTTTTTGTTTTGTTGTTTTTGTTTTCCTGTGGTTTGCATGGATTTTCTCATTGCTGTTGGCACCGAGATTGATTCACGCCACACTTGGACCTGTATCAATCTCAGCCACCTCTTGAACTGGCACAGTAAATCTCCCAGATTTGATCCTTCATTTAATTTTCTGTGCCTTTTCCCTGAGTCAGAGCAGGCTTGTAATTATGAGCAGGGAGAGGGTGCTAAGCGGGACACGTGGCAGGGTGACCTTCCTTGAAAAAGCTGTCCAGGGCTCCCCTTGCCCACCCCTTGTTAAATCTTGCTGTTCAAGAGTTGCCCGTGTTAAACTGCTGTTGCTGCTGGAGATTAGCAGGGAAGCAGGATGTGATTCGCTGTAAGAAGGGGCTTTCCCCAACTCCTCACCTGGGGAGTTATGTTTTCTAGCAGGTTTCCTTAAGCTTGGTTTACCAGTTTTTAGTTGCTTTCCACACGGACTGCTGTAAGTTTAGCAGTGGAGCGAAAATTTTGCATGTGCTCTTGGGAGCACATAATTTACTTTTGTAACAAGGACTCTCTTTGAAGTGCTATAGAAGTAAAACAAAAGATGGTATTACAACTGTAATTAGTGCCTCTTCATAAAGGTTTACCAAGGTGAATGTTGGCACAATGCCTTTTTGCCACCTCATTTTCCCTGTCTGGTGAATCCAATGGTTTTCCCTTTGCTTTGTCTACTGCCTGTCACAAGAGACTTCCTCTTGACTATTTACTTGCTGAACTGGGAAAAGTTACCTGGCTGTAGCAAACCCCAGAATTAAAAACTGTTGTCTCAACACCCTAATTTACAAACTCAGCGATATCCAATGATAGTTTTTATTTCTCCTGCTTTTTTTTTTTTGGTCAGAACTCATGCTCTATCTCTTTACTTGCTATCCATGTATGTATTGGAAGTTGGTATTCCAGTTTTCCTCTGTTTGAAATTAAACATCTTTTCTCCAGAAAGAGGTAGCTCAGGGAATCCTGTCAGCCATTGCTTTTTGTCTCTGCTGCAGAAATATTGATATATCCTTCTGCTTCATTTGAGGTGGGGTCTGAAGCTTTGAACTGGTCAAAACTGCAGAAAAGATTTATTATGGACAAAAATTACCCTTTCACTGAACTGTGAGTTTTCTTTGCAGCCAGTTTAATCCCAAATGGCACCTTCATCTCTTTTGTTTTGGTTTTTTTTTTTTTTTTTAAGTCTGGGTTGTGAATGAGCCATTCAAAATCCAGTCTCACTCCCTGCATAATACAGGTCAAAGAGCTTAGTTCTTGTGAACCATCCTCTGAATTGCCTAAGGGGTGCCAAATGCTTTTGAGAAAGATGCCCATCCATCATGACAAGACACTGTAACACAATGGCCAGGTGGTTAATTCTTTGTGTTCAGTGGAAAGAGAGGACATGCACGTGTTCCAACATCTCGGATGCATTTCTCACTTTCCTTCTCAAATTCTGGCTCTCTACCTCTCTGCTGCAGAGTTCTGTGCTCTCCTGCCATGCTTGTGCACCACGTCTCCCTTCTCTTCAGTTCAGCACTACCTTGTACTTCTGAAACCCTTTTGCTCCCTGGAAAGTGAACAGCCTCTCGATTTAACAGTTCTTTTGTAAGATCTTGGAGGATGAAAGACAACAGGTACCGTTTTTAAAGCAATCATAATAGGGACCAAAAGGGAGTTTATAAAAGGCAAAATAGGTGCACTACCATTGCAGCAAATTCATCTCCACTTCAAAAGATGAAAGTCCTGACTTCTCCCTGTTCTGTCGCCCCCAAGATGTTGATTTGTGCTGCATGTTCACACCCAGGCTGTGCATGAGGGTGCCCAGTTCTTGACACTGACTCCTGTCTCCCCATCTCCTCCCTGGACCTCTGTGAGTCCAACTCCAGCATCAGGTAAGACAGAAAAAAACCCCAACAAAACACCAAGATGAATATGTTGTAATATGGACATTTATTTATTTATTTTACTTTAACTATTCATGTCAAAAATAAAAGCTTTTTCCTGCTTGGTAATAGCCTTTTGACAAGCCTTCCTAGTTGGCAGCTTAGAGCCAAACCCTGTGCAGTGAAAGCATTCACAATGGTTTTCATTAAAACTAAGCTTGTTTTCCTTTTTTGACTAACTCCAGGGTTTATAAATAAGTAAGTAATAGTGGCCTCTAGTCTTAGGTGGCACCAGTGATTTGAGTGCTAAAGCCTAATAAACTGACAGTACTTAATTTCATTTGATTGAAAACCCACAATAGAGTTGTCTTTTTTTTATTTGATTTCACTCCAGTCACTTAGCATGGCATTTGGTGCTTGAAAGAAGGGAAGTCCTCAGGGTTCGAATTCAGCAGGCTGCATTTCTTATCCACCTCCATATTCAAGAAAAAGTTTGGAAGCTTATGTGGAGCTAATAGGGAGAATTGATTCCCTTGCCAGTTAGGATTTACTGCTGCCTGCTGCTTAGATTAATAAATCCAGTTGTACCTAGTAAGGCATTTTTCCCTGGGAATGATGTTAGACTTTACTGGTCATTTCTCACCACATTACAATTGCTAACTTGGATAACTTTCACGAAAGATTAGTCTGAAAATGTATCTTATTCCTCTTTAATTTTTACTCATGAAAAGTAGTTTCTTCAGATAACACAATCAGTATATCAGCAATATTTCATCTTTCCAGCTTTGTGTAGGACTCTCCCCAGTACAGTCTACGCTTCTTAATAAGAGAAATTGCCAGATTGACTGGAAAATGTAACTTTAATAACATCATTTCAGGCACTAGAACCATTGAGAAATAATAATCTCATTGAGTTGGTTCCTTCACTATTCTTGTCTCTCATGCACAAAATTGCTGCGAATGCTCTGTGTGAGTCTGTGCGTGCAAATGATCTGCAAGGGGGTGAGGCACTGCAGGGGTTCCTCTGCCACTGGATCATCCATAAATATAAACTGATGAAACTGTCTGAAAATGCCTGGGAGGGCGAGAGGGATTGTAGGAAGGGAAGTCTCTCTCCATTTCTCTCTTTCTTTTTATTCTTTAACGCTAGAAATTCAAATCTTGCTAGGGAGTGGTTAAGAAAAGTGAACTGGAGAGGGCTCACTGAGTGAAAAGGGATCTTCTTGGTGTGGATGTTTTCAGAGGATTCTTTGGATGGACAAAAGTGAAGGCTTCATGGGTTTTGTTTGGGAAAAGCTATTTGTGCTGAAGATCCAGCCTATGAAATCCCACAAGAAGCTCTTAATAAGCCTAACTTAATGCACAAAAGCATATCCTCCCCAGAATCAGGAAAGAGTAATCTCTGATACTTTTAAATGAAAGAAATGAAGTCACAGGCTACTTCAGAAGAACAACATAAGCTCCTCTGTGGGCAGAAGACAAAAACCCCACTTATTTTCAAAAGTTTTGCATCCATTATCCTTTTGTCTCCTCCCTACCATGCAGAAGAAAATAAATGGTGAAGTTGGTCCAGGGCTGGTTTGCACAACAGCTTTTTGCTTGTCTGAGCAATAACTTGAGTATTTTCTACTCAAAACACATTTTTATTGAAAGTTACAAGATTATAAACCTCTTCCAGGCTGCACTCTCTCTCTCCCCTCCAGGTTGATGGATATTGGCCACTGAGTTCCAGAGGTGAGAGAGGACAGTAGATGGACTGCATGGGAAGTTAATTTTTGCAGAAAACCAGGAGAGAAAAAACTGGAACTGGGTTTGATAAAAAGTTCTAGTCACTTTTTCAAGTATTTTTTCTTCCATGTCTCAGTACAGCTTGAGTGGAACTTAAGAACTGCTTCCAGGTCCTCTGTCACAGAGTCTCTCAGATGTGCTGATTAGGTAAATAAAGTTACTCTGTGCAGGCTTACAAAGCAACAATGGGGACAAACAATGCATTGTAGCAAAGGCTCTGATGTATAAAAGACAGGACCATAATGGCAGGTTGACTACAGATTCTTAATTTGTGTCTTTTTATTTCTTCCCTTTTATGTTTTTTCTTTCTGGAATGTAATGTATGTAATGAAAACATGAGGAGTACCAGATGTTGGCACTGCAAGCATTCATTCTTATTCATTCTTCATTCTTATCAGATGGGACTTGGATCAGTCCTTGGGAGGTGTTTAATATCCTGTGAAAGTTGATGTGAGTTAAACCTTGCTAAAGCCTGGCTTTTCTGCAGAGCCAACTTAAATGGGTTTTGTGCACACTACATCATCCACTTGTTTACTGAATGCAGAAACTCTTCTCAAATCTTCATGAGAAGTAGGAATCTTCAGTCAGTGTTAATCTGCTAAGGGCTGGCAGTGGGTAAGAAATACACTCTGGTATCCCTTGGAAGCCAACCTGCTTGGTAACAGGGACATGTTCTGGCTCATATTTTGGTCCCATAAAGGCTACTGCTATGCAAATAACTATCTACAGCATTTCAGTTGAAAATGATTGCTTGAAACAAATTGTTCCTTTGCAAGTAATTTTCATTTTTTATTAAAAACACACACACACAAAAAACCAAAAACCCAGAAGAACAATGCCCAGAGTTTCTGTTAAACAATAGGTTATTGTCTTTCCTAGAACTGATTCCTGTGAATGCAGCAGCAGGTGTTATGAAATTACACATGCCTGAGAAGGGTTGGTAGATGAATGAATATAGGCTTTAGAAGAAAAGAAGGAGAGACATGGAGGGTGTGGGGAGATGAATTTCATGCTGTGTCTATTGAGGAGAAGAAATTAGAAAGTACAACTGCATCTTTAAGAATAACCTTGAAGTTTGGACAAATTCTTCCTGGCTCAAATACCAGGAGCAACAACTGCACAAGTGGATGGAGGAGCTGCCACAACAACCTCTTGTGGCAGAAGAAACTGCAGTTGGTGGAGCACGTTCCCAACCCAGGTTGGGAGCACAGGGTCATTGCAGTAGGGCTGGCACAGGGACTGGCAGCAGGTTGATAACACTTTTTTCCCCCCAGAATTAACTGGGAAAATGAGAGAAAGCTCAGTCATCGTTTCTGGGACAAGGACTTTCTTTCCAGCAAGTGTGGTTCTTGTACAGCATGGCCTTTTCCCAGGCTGTTTGCTCAGAAATTTGTGATGAGAGAAGTTAAGAGAAAACTTCCCTTAGTTCTCATTTGTTTCTGGGTATCTCCTGGCTTTGTGCTGGGAACAGATTTGTTTCTAGTAAAGGGACAAATAGGAGGCTCTTCTTCACAAAAGGCAGCCTCTGCCATTTGCACCAGATTTGTTGATACATGTATTTATGAAATTAGGGAGGAGCTGCTCCCTAAATAACTTGGTCTGTTCCAGTCTGAGCTCGCTGGTTAAGTGGATTTCTTTTTTTTTTTAATCTTCCTTGTGCAAAGGAAGGGAATAGCATTTCAAAGCCCTGCTTGAGTCTGAGTGAGTGCTGTGGGCGAGTCACATGGAGGATGCTCTGTGCTGATGGCAGGGGTAGAGCTGTGGTGCGCACTGGGTTTTTCACTGGCCTACTTCCAAAAGCCCCACCCCACCTCCTGGAGAGTAAAAAGTGTGGAAACACTGGGCCCTTTCAAGACTGGGTTGGGGATTTTTTTTTTGATGCAGCAAGCTAAAATCAGTGTGATGACAATGAAATTGTGCTGCAGAATCCTAAAGCAAAAGTGACTTGCTTTTTTCTTGTTTTAAGCACTTCACAGGAGCATGGACTATCTTGTCTAAGGATTTAGTGAATTTGTTGCAGCATGCTTGGACGAGTTTTATGTAGGGAAGGATTATGTTTTAGCTCAACTTTTGCAGTATTCCAGGAAAAGCAGTCTAGAGATCACAGACAGATGTGTTTCATCTATTTCTTTGGGGTTTATTTATTTATTTTCTTTAACTTCAGTGATACAGGGCCAAAGCAGTGTATTTCTAGAGGTGGGAAAAGAACTGAGCACCTCTCCTGTTCTTAATGAACTCACATACAAATTTTCCAAGGGCCTGAGGAGCTGTGGATTTAGATGAGCAGAAGCAAATTGAAGCCACCTGCTGAGGAAGGCTTGGGGAAGGTGAGATCGTTCAGGCAGAAAGGCCCTTGTCTGAAGCAGACACATGGGAGCTGCTCTTGCTCCTCAGTGGACTTCATAATTAAGGAATTTCAGGAAATCATGCAGTCTGTTTGTAACAGTATTCAATGGGCTTTTTGTTTTCCTGTCCTCAGCTCTCTGGATCTACTTGTCTCCCATGTTAAAGGCTGAGTGTTTGAAGATGGGAGGCCACTGCTGAGCTGCTGCCATGCAGCGCTGACACCGCCGTCCCTGACGCGCTGCGGCGGTGCTGAAATAACTCAAACTGCCCCTGGGGAGATGTGCTGGAGGCTCGTTTGAGTACAGCCTTGCAATCAAACCCAAATCCATCACTGGTGCAAGAGATGCCTTTGGGTGTGATGCCATGTGGAGTGCCAGCCTGGGCAGAGGGGGAAGGATTGTGTTACTGTGCTCCTCTGATGACGGTCCAGCCCCTGGCTGGGCTGTGTCATGTGGAGCTAAACACAAATTTCAGATTCAGAATGGGTGTGCATGGATATATCACTTCCCCTCTTTCTAGTAAGATTTCAACTTTTTAAAGGTGATTAGATGCCTAAAGACACAGCTAGATGATTATAGTCTGGTTTTGAAATCTATGTCTGCATCTTGAGGCACTCAGAGATCTTTAAAATCCCAGGCCTTGGAGTCATGCTCCCAGGGTCACAGTTTGAATCATCACTAGCTGCCTGATCCACGCTCATGGACCTCTGACTGCTCTTTGCCTGACTACAGATAAATGCCTTCCCTGACTTACAGAAATAACTATCACCAAAATGGATCAAATCACACTTAGTTTTAGTCATTTGGATTTCTGCTTCCAGCCTCATGCTTTTATTCCAGCAAAAAATATCGGCTTGCCTTAGCGTGAACAGCTTTTGGTTCTTAATGCTGGGTTGGTATTCATTTCTCTAAACAAGGAATGCAATTACCCTGTAGCAAAATAACTGTCTCCAACTGTCTTTTTTCCATTAAACAAATGGGAGGTTTTACCTCTTGGTCTTCCCATAAGATTAATGCACTTTCTCTGCAGGAACTGTCTTAAAGCGATCCAGGAATCTGAACAACTTGCAGCCAGCAAGCCTAATTGTCACAGAATCTGATTTAGCCAATGCTCATTTTCATTAAGAGGTGATCTCTGATAATAACATAGACTGATAACTCTTCTAAATGATAAAAACCCCAAACCCTTCCTTTTTCCCCCCTCAGGCAGGGTAATGAACTCCTAAATCAGTGCTCTTTCTGAGGAATCTTTTTTTTTTTCCATTTTAACACAGTTTGGCTTGGCACCTCACTGATATCAAGAGATCATGGTGCCTGTGCTCACAGGGATAGCGAAGTTTGCCCTGACCTTCCTTTATTCTGGCCTCTGGTACTTCAGTTAAAGCATGGAGATTTTTCCTAATTCTTCATCTGTCTAGGTTGTTTTTGAGGGAAGGAGATGGGGATTATCTCTGTATTGTCACTGTACAAGATGTCTACTACTGTAAGGAACTGCTCTTGCAAGGAGAAGAGTTCAGAATCCTGTGTGAAGGTGTAGGGACTTGGAAGCTCTTCTCTCCCTGGTGTTAGCCATGGAAATAGCAAAAACTGTTGTCAAAGACTTACAAGAACGTTTGTATGTTGTCACAGATTCCCATGGGATCAATATATGAAATTGTTGCACTTTCAAGTTTATTGAGGGTCATATGTACTTGGTGAGTTTTTCTGAAAGATCTAGAGCTACCATTACCATTGCTGCTTGAAAAACATCAATTACACAATCTTTTCTTTGGAAAATTTATGGCCCTCTTGGTGTGAGAGAAAAAAGCTTGAAAAATACAACTCTGATAGCTCCAGCACTGATTGCTTGCAGAAAGAACCTGCACAGAATTAAAAAAAAAAAAAAAAGAGTTATTTTCCCAATTTTAAGTAAGGAGAAGAGGGGTTCATGAATTTTCAGTGCTTGGGTTGGTGCTGTGATTTGGGCCGACTGAGCAATCAGAGTGGTTACCAGCCTCACCTCTGAACTGATGCTGTGCCAGGCAGGAGGAATAACTGAGAGCACAAAGAGAAGGAGTTCCTCTTAAAAGAAACCAAAGTAACCCCTCCCACCAAAAAAACCCACAAAAAACTCCAAAAAAACCAAAACCCAAACAAACAAACAAAAAAAACCCCAAACACCCCCCTACCCAAAAAAAACCCCAAAAACAACAACAAACCCCAGCTCATAAAAAAGTGACATCATTAATACCAGCTTGAGTGGCAGAGCAGGAAATTGGCTGCAGATGAACAAAGAGCTGCGCGCACGGCAGGGATGCTCCTGTGAGCAAATGCCAGTTCCCATTTCAGCAGTGGCCTGTGGCAGCCTCCTTTCCTGTTCAAACACTTTAGCCAGATAATGAGGGGAAAAACCCAAACATTTTTCACATAATCAGCTGAGTTTGGAAGGAGGAAGCAGGAGGGGAAGAGGGCTGTAGTGCTGATTATTTGCTGGCTGCCACGGCTGTCGGGAGCAGTGGGATGGGGCAGGGGGCACATTGCTAATTGCCAGCAGCGCCTGTAGCTGGGGTCACTGCTCTAGGCCACTTGGCTCCTGGTGGAAGCTGTTGTTAATGCACAGGCAGTCTGGTTTCTTACTTAAAGGGAAGCCAAGGAATGTTTGCCAACAGCAATTGGGGTAGGGAGGGTAACCAGTAGCAAACTGGGGTTTCCTATCAGCATTGATGGGGGTTGTGATGGGGAAATGAAGTGCAGAAGGTGCTGGTGGCTGTCTGGTCTGGGGCGGTGTGTTTATGTGAAACAGATGGTTGAGTGCTTTAGTTTACCAGCAAATTATGGAGTTGGCTTCAAACCATCCTGCGTGGTTTCCCAGGAATGCAGGGATCCCATCCGCAGCAGAACATCGCTGCCTTGAGCACCTTACCTGGGGTCAGGGCTGGCAGCAGTGCTCTCTTGGGGAAGGCAGCTGCTGCTGGGGTGTCCTGTGTGACCCAAGGCACACTGTTGCTCCAGTGCCAGTGAGAAGCTTCAGCCTTGGGTGGCCCAGGGTATGTTGCAGGTACCTTTTGCAGAATTACCTCCAGTGCTGAAAAAGCGACCTTGTGCTGGATATCCTTGGTTCCTCTTCCAATGTGCTGCTGCATTTGGAAAAGAAATAAAGGGACTTCGTAACTGTTGGGCTGAATGATGTGTGCAGGGAGCAATTGGATTGGCGTTGTCCTGCTGCTCCCCTGGGAAATGCCACCTTACTTTGTAGTCCCAAACCATCCCTGTTATTTGACTCTGCAGTTCTGACGGAGGTGACAGAGAGAGGGCAAAACAGGGGATTGGGAAAACACCTCCTGAGAGGAGAGAGAAACTAAAATGAACATGGTCGCCAGTGGCAGAGATTGAAAGCTCTGAATCTTTAACATGATCAAGCTGGTACAGAAGAAGAGTTGTCATGGGGCTTTTTTTTTTTTTTTTTTTTTAATTGAATGCTGGAGTTAAACTGTCCCAACTAAAACTTCTTTCCAGGGACATTAAGCTCAGATTAACCTTGACCGTGGCCTCGCCATCACCCAAAGAACCATTGCTATTAAAAATGCAAATTTCACGTTCAAGCCTCGTGCTCTCAGAGCAATTCCAGGCGGCACCAGCACAAATCTGAATCAATGGCCTGCCTTGGTGCTTGCTGTACCTTCAGCCAAGTGATGCTGCTTTCACTGCCAGCATTGAGTAACACTGCAAGATCTCCATGGTCAGGAAGGTGCTGTTTTACTCTATTTGTTCTTCCTCATGTTTTTTGAAAGGCAGAGCTTTTCTTCTCTGTCTCACAGAGGTCCTGGATGTTTGGGTACCAAGCCTAAAGTGTTTTGACAGCAGTGTCTTGGCACAGCTTGGCGATGCTCCAGGGCCAAGTGCTGGTTCTAGCTACTTTGGAAAGCTTCGATTTAGTAGCAACGAAAAAGCATCCTAAGTGACACAGGAGAAAAGTCCAGGGTCTGGATATTCACATTGTCCTTCTGTGGGCTGCAAAATTTGGGCTGAAAAGCTAAATGGTGTTTATTTTTCAGCTGAAACTTTCTATGCTTGAAAGTGCTGATTTGAGTCAGACAAATTTTTTCACTGCATTTTGTCAGTCCATGAAGTTACTTCAGCTGGGGCAAGAAGAATTAAAACCAGATAATTTTTTTTATTTTCTTATTTTTGAAATTCCTTTACATGGAAGCTTCTTTCATGTTACTTTAAAAAAAGTGTTAAAGCCCTTGAGTGAAATTCCCCTCCAGGTTGTTGTGTAATACATATGATTCAGTTTACACCATCCTTTTTCTGTTTATGGGGAAAGTGGGTTGCCAGCAAACTGAACAGTGAGTTTGAGTTCTCTTTGCACAGATCCCTGTCAGGAATGGGGCTGAACTAATATTGTTGCTCACTTCGAATGGAGCGAAACAAAAACTTCTTTGTAATTTAAATATAACTTACTTAAGGGCTGTGGACAGGAATAAATGAATAAGATTTTCAGTAACTCATATTTATACTATCATGTACAACTTCTAAACCTTCATATCTACTGAAGAGTCTAGGAATGTCATCACTGAGAATGGGAGTTATTTGATACTACATGGTTACTGATGGTTATTGATTGAAACTGTGCCAGCTTTTTAGAAAATTCCATAAAAACAGACATTTTAGATGGATGACAATTAGATCTGTAGAAGCATGCTGCCTTCTCTGTGATAACTCTGTACCAGTTTTCCAATAGGAGAATACAAAGATACTTCAATACTTTAAATTTCAGCTTATGCTGGACAGTGTATTTACAGTATATAATGCTATTCTCTCCTCACTCTGACTTTTTTTTCTTTTAATCACTTAAGAGAAGGTGCTCTCTATATTGTACAGAGGCTGGAACAGTAGCAGGAAAATGGGACTTTGAAATAATGAGATCTATAAGAATAGGCAATTTCACTCAAGTATAGTGATTTAGTGCCCTGTTAGTGTCCTGATGTATAACTCCATTTCCAAAGACCATAAGTTTCTTCACAAGCATAATGACAGGCTTAAAACTTGGGAGACTAATGCCACAGCTTTCTCTATCCTCAGCTGTTCCACATAATTACAGGAGTAAGGGAATTTTGTTCTCTTCTAGCAGATTACTTCCAAGAAGAATAAATCAGATAATGTTACTGCCTTCTTGTTTCCTTCTCTCCTTCTCTAAAAGGTGAGAACCCACGTGGCGCAGTGCAAAGCCAGGGCTGCTAGTGTTTTTTCTTGCCTGCAGTCTGTGATACAGATGTGATCCCAATATTGCTGTCACCAGGACAACTTCTTGAAGTGCTCTGGTTCAGTTGTTTGTGGCTTTTGGTACTAATTTCAGCTTCTGTGTTTGCTCTGCTCACAGACGATGGCCCTTACTCGAAGGGGAGCAAGGACTCTGGTGGGATGGACGCAGCCCTGGTCTCCAGGAGGCAAAGCATCCCAGGTAAAGAGGGGATCAGCTCCTGCTCCAAAACATTGGGGCATCCATTACACTTTACCTGGATACTCCCAAAATGGGTAACATCCCCAACCAAACACTAATTTTGGTACATCTCTCAGCAAGGCTTTTGCTGGAGGACAGAAATGGATGGCAGTAACTGGTCTCAGTGAATGGTATGTTATTGGTGCAATCCCTGTCTTGTGTGGGGCTGTTGGTGGTGGTTACAGGGAGTTGGGAAAGGACTCATTCCTGCAATGGACTGACACCCACAAAGAAGAAGACAGCAGCAAAGGAGAGGGGGAAGAAGCACTGCCATAGCTGAGCTCATCAGGCAGAGAGGGAGACTGGCAGAGTCTGGCAAGCTTCATATTTCCCATGTGTGACTAAGTTTGTTTTGATGTTTAGTCAGTCACAGCAAATTTTTGTGTGAGATAAACCTTCCCATGAAGAAACACCCCGGGGGCTGAAGAGGAAGTGGAGAAGTGGTAGTACATTTGTCTCTGTTGGCACTGGGCTTCATGTGCCAGCAGCACTCCAGCAGGTCTGGATGGGCTGCCCTGGACAACTCATCTCTTTCTTAGGAAAGCCGGGGGCTTGATTTTGACTTCTGACTGCTAATGACCCTGTCATTATGACCATCATCATAGTTTAGTGTGTTGTAGGGAAATGGGAGGAAGTGGGGCCCTTTTGCTATTGCTTCATCATTCAGAAGTTGTTTTAGAGGATACTCTGCATCCTCTGGAGCTTCTGCAACACATTACCACTCTACTGCAGCCCTGATGGGGAGAGGCTCACAAGAGCCATTGTGTCCAACAACTCCAGCTCAAGGTATCTCAATGGGGAGGGAAAAATTCAGGTGTGCTCTTCCTGCCCTGAGATGCTTTGAGCAGTGAAATTCAATGATATATGCCAATAGAAGAAATCTAAGACTACTTTCCTATGGTGATTAAAGACTATGTCTTGGACCAGATCCTCCTTAACCCAGCTGACTTTTACATCTATGTGTATCTGTGACAGTGGCAGTAGATTTATAGAGGCACTGATTAAAATCCCTTATTGCTTACCTTGATTGATTGATCTCGGGACTTGCCTGTTTTGGAGCAGTGATTTCTCCTTGAACCCATAACAATGTGTAATTGCACTCTGGGAATTCTCATTTTAAATACTTATCAAGGATCAAAATTAAACCCTGTTGAAGAGCTTAATAATCTCCCCTTGTGGCACCATCTGTGTTGATCAGTCATGTCTGTAGTTGAGAGGAAATTTGCAGGATGGTGCCGGATGCTGTTCTTTCCAGCACGGTGAAGAGCCCCCCCAAGTTTCTGGCAGCCCCTGGGATCCTGGGTTGGTGAATTGAAAATTAAGTTACTGCTGTTGGCAGGGGATCAAAACTGCATTTAAAGAGCACAAGTATTATGGACCTGACATTTTTACAACGAGCTGCCAGTGCCACGTTAAATGGGTGCCCAGCAGTGCCGAAACGCCTGCCAGACTGGCGCTAGATTGCAAAGAGGTTCCCTACTCACATTAATCAAGTGCACAGATTATTCTTGGAAGTGCTTCACAAAACAGGTAGTGCATGGCAGGACTCAGGGGTGCAGTTTCTGGTGTCATGGTGGCTTTAACAGGAGCACAGTGCTAGCAGTGAGGCACCACAGTGCCAAATGACCCCGTGTTTGGGATGGATGGAGAGGCCCTGCATGGATCTTCTGTGTCAATAGGCTATTTAAGGGGCCCTGCCTTGCTCTGGAAGTCGTAGTGTGCAAGAGGTTTCAAAAGTTCCCTTGCCAAACAGAGCATCTCATTTAAACCTGGTGAGATTTGCTGTGCAAAGAAGCTCCTGGGCCATTTGCCACATGGGCTTTTGTCCACTTCTGTGGGACTGCTGTTTGTTGTGTGGTGCCAGTGCCCATCACGACGTTCTCATGGTCAGCCTTGGAGAAAGGTACCTTGGTTTTCTCCTTAAATTCGTGGAAGATTGCAGAACAATGGAGATACTGGAAGTGGATGGATCATGATGTAAACAAATTGTGTAAAATCTTAGAGGAGGCTCTGGCAAAGTGTGGAAGTCATCCTGTTTGCCCCAGGGCTAGTCCTCCTTTGAGCACAGTGTGAGGTCTGTCGTGCAGTAATGCAGAGCTGCCTTTTGCCAAGTCTGCAGAGCTCTTGGTCTTTCTTTGGGCCAGGACTGACTTTCCTGCTCACTTACTGCCCTTTCATGCCAAATCCAGAAGTTAGAATAGTTCAGGAACCCTGTTTTTGTAAAATCCAGACATGAACTGTGATGTGATCAAAACTGATACCAGGTTGGGTTTATATGTAGGGGCTGGACAGACACGAGTGTTGTCTTGGACTAGAGAAGGTAAAATGTGCTCTGCTTGCAGAACCCAGAGAAACAGTATTGGTGGCTTCCCCTGAACCTGGACATGTGTGTGATGGCAGGCAGTGCATGTGGAACAAGCCATGGTGTAAAAGTGACTTGTGTCTTCAATTCCAGCTGTAGATGAAGTGTTAATAGTCAGGTTGACTTGGACCAGGTGCAGATGGGTGGGCAAACTGCTGTGAATTAATGAAGTTAATGCCTCCCCTTTCTCCCCCTCATGAGCCCCCAGGATCTCACCCCTCTCCACATTATGTTTTTTATCTCCCAACTGTATTGATGTCTCAATATATTCTTTCAATCACAAAATTTTAAGATCCACCCTGTTGTGTCCATCCAAGCAGCTCCTGCAGACCCACAGCATCATCCTGCTGTGTCACTGTGACTGCCTGACCTGTAGCCATGTTAACACCCTCCCCCCTCTATAGCAAACATAGTTCCTGAGGTGGTCCCTGGACCATTGCTGAGATCCCATCACCCTGGTTTTGAATTTTTCCACTGCCTCCAGCATTTTGAAACACAAGGGCTTTATTCTCTCACAAGCCCTCATTCCTCTGCCTTGTCTTCCCTGGTCCTTCCTGTTAGACGTGCATGCAAATATTGCTGTGGGTCTACAAGGACACACATCTGTTTTACAACTTAATTTTAGATAGACTGAGGCTTTCTCTTCATGCTAGTTGTACAAATCATCCCAAGTCTGCTTTCCCACCACCTATAGGCAAAGAGTGTCCTTGGGATTGGGAGGAATATGCCTTGCACTGAGTTGTTTGTCTTTATTCCTGATCTTTCAGAGGAGTTCAGGGGGGTGACAATCGTGGAGCTGATTAAGAAGGAAGGAAGCACCCTCGGGTTAACCATTTCAGGTGGCACAGACAAAGATGGAAAGCCAAGGGTCTCCAATCTCAGACCAGGAGGACTGGCTGCAAGGTGAGAAATGGAAACGTGGTGCAGAGAGCACAGCAAAACTGGAGAGGAATAGTTGCATGTTTCAGCTACTGAATGAATAGAGTTATAATTGAAATCGTTGGCACCCAACTCCCTTTTTTCAAGTGCCCCAGAATGCAAAGTTGTTGCTTCAGGAAGTAGAACATCTTCTATTTCGAGTCATTTCCTATGCTCTGTGCAATTATGCTCTGAAATCTTCTGTAGGGATATTTGGGATTCTGTGAAATTAGGCAGCCTTGTCAGGAGATCTGCATGGTACAATACATCTTGATCAAGCTAAGTGGTTAATATTGTATCTGTTCTGAATACTGAGTATATAAGTAACATTATTGGCTCAGAAAAGGAATGGGCAAATAAAGGCTCCAAGAAGCAGAAAAAGGGAAGAAGTAATTGGGCAATTTTGCAGAAAACAGGCAAAGGGAAAGATGTTTTCTCCTTTCCTGCTGGATTTCTTTTCAGACAGCTCTTGGTGTGCTTTTCTTTTCTAGAGGCTGATTGCTCTACATGAATGGGAACTGAGCAACAAAAGAGAGGTTGTGAACACGTACACTGTGATTGTTGCTATATGTACAGATCTGAACACTTGCCATGGGGAAAGATAGATGGCTTCAATTTTAGCACTTCCCTCTGGTAGTAGACGCACGCAATCAGACTGCAGAGACCAGCCCAGCATTGGTGGCTTGTTCAGAAAGTCCTACATTTACCAGCCAGCCGTGCCAGCAGCAGAGACTTTGTGTTACCGCTGCTTTTTGTTTTTAATTTTAATTTTTATTTTGCAGAAGCGACCAGCTGAACGTGGGGGATTACATCAAGTCTGTGAATGGCATTAACCTGACCAAGCTGAGGCACGACGAGATCATCAGCCTGCTGAAGAACGTGGGCGAGAGGGTGGTGCTGGAAGTAGAGTACGAGCTCCCTCCAGCTGGTGAGTGCCCCTGGGATAACGCTGCTCTCCTTCCTTGGCTTCTTTTTGCCCTGGGATGCAGCTGGACCGGCTTGTGCAGGCACTGCCATGGCCAAGGCAGTGTCCAGGGGCGCTTTGCCGTTGCCTTCATCTGCTCGCGCGGCCGCGGCTGCTGCAGAGCTGTGTGCGGCCGGAGCAGAGCGCTTTTTCCAGCACAGTGGGTGCCTGTTCATGCACACTGGCAGGAGATGGCTGATTAGGTCTGTCTTGCCTCGGAGTGACTCAGTAGCACAGGCCAATCTGCCTCCTGATGCTGCTTCATCTTGTCTTTTTCTCTTTAGGAGCGTGGCTACAGGAGATTTTATTCAGTCTTAAACATGTATTACCAGATGCTCTCTTTTCTGAACTGCGCCAAGTGCTGTTAGTCCTCAGGATTCTTTGAAGTGTTACGTGTTTTCAGAAGGGAAACTGAAGCAATGTGCTTTCCAGCTAAGGGGCTCTGGCAGAAACTGGCAGGCCCAACTCACAGGGCTGACATGGGAGACTAGATGCTCTTACCCTCATTTGTTTTGGTGATTGATGTTTCTGATTGAAACAAATTCCTCGATACAGTTTCTCATCACAGTCTTTCCATTGTGAAAACAATCTCCCCAGTTATTACTCATTCATTTACCCAGATCCATCAGAGGATGATTGGGCAGAAGAAATAGAACAACTAAAAATAAGATGACGGGAAAAACAAAACTAATGAAATCTAAACATTTTGCCCCAGATAGGAAGCTATTTTACACTTCATAGCTTTCCTGTAGCTGCTGCCTTTAGATGAAAAGTTTTGAATATATAAATGACCATGTGAAGCCCAAAAAAGAGTAAAATCTAATCTGGATTAGATGAATCTCTGTCCATCATTCTCCTCTGTTCTGCTGTAAATGTTAGTGAGTTTTGCAGACACCCCTGGTAAAGCCAACTGTGGCTCAAGTTTTCCATATTCTCATGCTCCCTAGAGATGACCACTCTTAACCTTTCTCTGTGGCTGTGATGGTCCTTATCAGGAATCTGATAAGCTGTACTTACCAGCTGAGGAGTGGTGCCAGCACCACATGGCTCAATCAATAGCAGCGATTCAAGATGTCCTCAGCCCCAAATGAGCAGGAATAGCTCACTGAGATAGTGACTTCTCTCCAGTGAGATTATTGGGGCTGTTTATGAATGATCCAAACAAAGAAACACTGCAAAATACAGGGAATTGTCAGTTATTGCCTGGTTCCAATTCATTGTGGGCTTTTATCTGCTGTGAAGGGTTGTTATTGCTGTGTTCGGCTGCCTCTCTTTCGCTCTCTTTCCCTGGACAAAGAGCAGAAATACAGTGCAATTCAATAGCTTGTGCTTGTGGGTTTCAGTTTTATTCCCCACTTTGTAATTTCCTTCTTTGGAAGAGATCTTGCAAGTCCAAGTCTAGTTTTCAGGCCACTCTGCTGTATGGTCTCTTTCATAAATAAACCAAGCCCATGTTAACACTAGCTTAGGTTTCCCTGCTCCCGCTGATCTTATGAAAGGCTGTTGCAGCACTTCATGCTTGGATGCTTAGGACAGAAACTGGATGGCTTCTGAACTCATTTGTGGATGCTTTATACCCTTTCCTTGGTATTTGAGTATCACCCCTTAGCTGGGAGCCTTCCCATGCCCTGAGCTTTTCCTTTCCTGCAGTACTTCTGGTCTCTGTCCCTGTTAGCTGTCTGTGCACAGCAGCAGGACCAAAGTGGGGACAATGTTTGGAGGTTTATTTGACTTCACTATAGCTGCTCCCCAGGGTTATCTGCCTGCAGGGCAGTACCTTGCCTCCACTGTATGTTTTTTGGGTTAGCTTAAGGGCTGGTCTAAGCCTGATTTGGGTGCAGGTTGCAAACCCTCAGGGTGCTCAGCAGTGAGGATGGATGAGGACAGTAGGGAGATTTGTTTTGAAACCCCCATCCTGAGCCAAGAGACATGCCAGCATGGATGTGTCTTGGGCAGCCTTCAGCTCCAATTTGCTAGGTTGAAGTCAAGTTCTTGGTCTTTTTTTTTCTAATTATCCTTGTGGCCATTCATGGCACTTAGTTTGAAAATTAGGAATTTTCAGAGTGGACCAGGCTGAAATACCATGTGCATTCTGGATGAAGAAGACTGGGAAATTGTTCCATATTCACTGCAGTAGTGCAATAAATAATTAAATAGCAGGGGATGGCAAGAGATGGAAACAGTTTCTTTCTTTTTCTCTTTACTTTTGTACATTTTATATTTTGTACAAATAGTACTGTGTATTTAACATAAAATTACTGAATTGCCCCTGGGATCAGTTTAAAGGATTCGCTTAATCTTTTTTTAAATCCAAAATATGAGAGGTAAGGGAAAAAACACAACTTTATGCATTGAGGATTTGGGATTTTCATTTTCTTTAAGGTCAGCTGGTGACTTGATTCCTTATGCCGCTGCTGTTTTTTTTAATAAGTTTTCATCTGTGGCAGAAGCTTTTGAGAAAAGCTGAATGCCTTAAAGCCAATTGATAAATGAGATGGTTTTACTTGAATGTCAGAGTATTAACCAAGACAAATTTGTGGGGAGATGCACAACACTGAGCTGGTGAAATCATCCTAAAGCATGATGATTGGCTCTGATGAAGGTTCATGTGTCTGCCTCCAAATGAGGAAGGTACAATATAGGTTTTGGGCTGGACTTTCAGTGTTGTTTGGATGAGTTTTGATATTATTTTGCAGGGTGGTTGGAAAATATTTGTCTGGGCATAACTGGGTCTTTTTCTCTTCCTTTAGTGCCAGAAAGCAGTGCTGGCATTATTCCCAAGACTATTGAAGTGTCCCTCTACAAGGAAGGCAACAGCTTTGGCTTCGTGCTGAGAGGTTAGTAGCTTCTCCAGTGAAAAGCAGAGGGGACAAGCCCTGGCAGAGGTGGCAAATGGGAAAAGTAAGAAAGTGAATGACAAAAACCTCAGCTGAGCAGTAAAATCGTGTCCTGGAGGGGATCCCCTGCTGCCTCCAAGGACTGCTGGCTGCCTAATCCAGGGCAGTCATTTTGCTTTCAGGCTGTGTCAGCTGTTATGTGATAAATGTCTCTTTCTCAGCACTCTCCCTCAGACTTTCAAACCTCCAGTGACTTACGGCTTTCCCTGTTTGATTACAGGGGGAGCCCACGAAGACTGGCACAAGTCCAGGCCGCTGGTGCTCACCTACGTGAGGCCGGGCGGCCCCGCAGACAGGTACTGCTCGTGTCACAGCTCAGCCTCTGCCTTCACAGGGCAGGCCAGCAGCTGTCCCCACGCTCTCACATGTGTGTCTTTCTTGTCCTCCTTCTTGTGCCTCCCCAGGGCTTCTCATGCTGGTGGTGTGGGATGCCAGCAGTGGCCCGGGACCTGTGGTGTGTGGGCAGGACGGACACGGTGCTCACAGGCTGACCCATGTGTAGATGTTCCAGTTATAAGCAGAAAGTGCCCTTCCAGAGACAGCCACTTCATTATCCTCATGCAGCTGGATCGCTGATGCTGTGTTAGAAAGCAGGAGCCAGTCTTATCTACTCTCATGCTGATAATTTAATATGATGGGACTGGTACTATAAATAACCCAGACTATTGTCCAAGAAGTGTTCTCTCATCCTACAGGATGAGGGTAATTGACTCCTTAATATGTGTGTGTATATATATATATACACACACACACATACATATGTGCACACACACAAAAATACGGTTATATATTTACATATAAACAATATAGTTATATAGCCAATCTTTCTATAGAAATGCAGATAGATATATAAAGATAAGGAGATTATTTATCTAAATAGAAATAAATACATTAAAAAGAAATTGCCTGTGGCTTGTTACAGGGAAGGGTCCTTGAAAATTGGGGACAGGCTGCTGAGCGTGGATGGCATCCCTCTGCACAGCATGACCCACGCTGATGCCCTCAACATCCTGCGGCAGTGCAGCCAGGAGGCACTTTTCCAGATCGAGTATGATGTGACCATCATGGGTAAGGACAGGATGGTTGTGATGGCATTTTTTTCTCTGCCTGGAAAGTATGTGAGAGTGGAGACAGTAATTGGGATACTCGGTTTCAGTGGAAAAATTGCTGAGCAATGTGCTGCCAGCATGGATGTAGGGGGTAAAGTTCAAAGCTGGCTTAGTTAAATGCATTTGAAATGCCCTTATCCAGTGATCTGTCTCTATAGGAATGATGAGTGGTTTTAGAGGAGAGGGCAAAAGGGGATTTTCTAATGTAGACAGAGAGGGCATAGGAGAAATCAGAGTTAAAGGGGGCTGGAGTGCTCTGCCAGCACTGCAAATAGCACTATTAAGTATGTGCAGGGAAGTGAGCTGCATGCAGACAGAGACTTGCTGTGGCTTTGGTTCTGAATTTTGACCCTTCTTAATTCTGGAGCTAGTCCCTTTCTTAGAAATGTTACTTCAGATCTGCATCTGAAATAAGTGAGGGGTGATCAACTGCTTGACCCCAAATAAGACAGAATTTACTGGAGGGCAGAGGATGGGTATTTCTGAAAAGCATTTTACACAGTAGATAGGAAGTTTGAGGGTTTGGTGGGTTGGTGGTGGTTGTTTTTTTTTTTCATTTGATTTTAAGTTTCAAGCCCTGGGAAAGGGTTTATTATTAGCTACTGTGAAGTTGTTTTGAGCTGGCTTGGTGACACACAGCTGTTACTGCAGGGAGTGTTGTTAATGAGTTTAAGGTTACCACAGAGTTCGAAGCTGTCTTGGTTCTGGAAGCTCATTGAGCTGTGTATTAGATTTTGATGTTTCATATATGTCTCCAGAGAGGTTTCTGCCTCCACTGGAGCCACAAGCTGAACTAGATTGGAGTCTTTTCCACAAATCTCGCAAACCAGTCCAGCATGCCTGAGCCTAGGATCCAGTGAGGAGTAGGAGTCCATGATAACGTATGGTTTTCTGCTTTGTCAGCGTGAAGGAAAATAAAAAGGATCTGAATCTGAGAGAGTCTGATACCACATCACCCTGAGGAAGAAGAGCTGAGAACACCAGAACTTGCTCCATGCAATGTGCAGGAGGGATTGTACCAGGATAAGGGATCTCCTCGTGACAGCCCTGAGGGCGTTCTGCTTCCTCTTGAGTCTCCTTCCCTCAAGCTTTCCCCTTCCTTTTGGTAGAAACTTCACAAGCATGGACATAGGGGCTCTGCCCTGGGGGGCAGGTGGCTGCCAGGAGCTGGGCAGCCATGTGCCACACAGACATGTTGCCCCTGGGAGAGCTGGAAGGAAAAGCTGATGCCTTGGCAGTTGCTTGCACATTGCCTGGCTTCTGCCACAGCACAGCAGCAGCTTCTCTTTAGAAACCGGCTGCTGTTCGTGATAAAGGAGAAACACTTAAAGGATGGAAAACAGAAACTACCCAAACCCTGTTTTCTACTTTTCTGTGATTGTTTTGGGGTAACTGCAGTGGTCAGTAAGGGATGTCCATTCCTCTCCTTGCAGGCTGCTCCAGGGAGGGGGCAGGTGGTGGTAAAGGAGGGATTTTGCATGGAGCCGTCAAGTCTGAACAATAGTGAACAATTAATTGCGCATGGGAAATGGGCGTTTTGGGGGGGTTATTGTTTATGCAGTTCCTGGTGTCTTTGTTGTAGAAAGCTGATTTTTTAAAACCTGACTTGGAGCAAAAATAGCCATGAAGGTGTTTTGATGTCTTGGTGTTTATTCTTGAGTAACTCTCCCACCTAAAACTGTGAGGGCTGAGTGAACAGGGAGGAATGACAGGGTTTTATGCAGTGACTCCCCTTGTGTTGCTATGCTGTGGACCAGAACTAGATACTTCCCAAAATGTTAAAAGAGTCCCTTTCTCAAATAATTTCTGCCTAGAGAGTGGTATCCCCAACCCTGTAAAATAATATATTTGCCCTGCTTTCTTTTAAGGCAAGAAGATACAGACCATGTAGCTTAAAACAATCTGCAGACAGTTTTGCCAGGCAGCAGCTAATAACAGCAGTGGGAGACGAGTACATCGTCCCCAGTTCACCACTATTACAGCCATTCTCTTTACCAGCCCTGGGAAGATGATGAGGGAATGGAAGAGCAGGTGCTGAAAAGTGGTCTGGGAATATTTTCAGCCTGAAGGAAGCACTCTCAATTCCCATTTTGAAAACCTGGTGAAGAGTCTGGAGACACCACCATGAAGTGGTGCTTGTCCTGTTCATCCCCAGGGAAAACAGAGGTTTTTACATTGTGATCACTCTCTGTTGCAGCTGTGTGTGCTGGGGGTGGTGTGGGCTGACCCTTGAAGAGGGAAAGTTGTTTCTCTGCATCCATCCTTGGTGAGAGACCAAGGTTGCTGCGGGGGAGCCTTGAATCATGGCATTCCCCAGCTGGCTCTGTGGTTTTCCAGCCAAAATTGTGTGCTGAAGATGATCTGCATGGGGCCAGCCCTGCCCTTGATGTGAGGGATGTGGCAGCTGCCTGCCATCACCACTGAGCATCCCCTGGCTGCTGGAATTTCACCAGGGAGGCCAGCACAGGATGGGGCCATGGCAGGCTTTTTGTCAGTTTGGCTTAGATTTCTCAAGGCCACTGGAGGAATTAAATTAATCTGCCATTTCCATTTAAAAGGAGTGCCAACTGGGCATGCACCTCCCTGGGGCATTGGGAAATTCTCTGCCCTTTGCTGATGCCAGATAAACTTTGTAATGAACAGATGCTTTCCCATGGCTGCACTCTATCTTATGGGCCTTTTAAAAAATGGGGGAGAGTGGAGAAAAATCCTCCACAAATAAACTAATCAGCCAGAAAATGGTATTTGAGTAGTTACTTTGTAAATAAGCTGTGTGTGCCATGAACCAAGGGACTGGGCTACAAGCCTTTAAGGTTGACTCATGAAGGGAGAGAACACCTCTGCAGAGATGACAGATGAGCAAAGCAATTTGCTGTGTCCTTTTCCTCCTCTCCCTTCCCCTGGCTGCCCCTCCACCCATTCAGTTTTAGGCTGGAGATTTTTGGGCCTATGGGGCTCTCCTGCTGATGGAGTAGAGGGAGGTAATGTGCCACAAATGGGTGACCCCTCAGTGTCTTCTGAGCAGTGGAGGGGCTAGAGCCTGAAGAGGGGCCCAGCAAGTCAAATGCCTCCATGTGCCTGTGAAGTTGCAGGGTACAAGAGCTGCTGGGCTGTGTCAGGAAGGGGGTGGCTCCCTGGTTTGGTTCTTCTAGGAGTTTTTGGTTTATTTTGCTGGCATTTGCTGGCATCCCTTTCCCTTTCCCTTTCCCTTTCCCTTTCCCTTTCCCTTTCCCTTTCCCTTTCCCTTTCCCTTT
>VZRZ01001598.1:2025733-2109278 GCA_013398175.1 Climacteris rufus | reverse complement strand
TTACAGCAGGAAAAAAGCATCCCTAACACCACACCTCACTTATTCCCCAAGCAATTGCACTTTCCAGGCTGGTTACAAGAGCCATCCCTACTTAGGGAGGTCAGCAAAGCCAAGTGAGAAACTTAGTGCAAGAAGGAAAACCCCATACAATTTTTCCTTTAAAATAAGCTGCAGAGAGAAAGCTTTTCCAGAAAACACCTGCCAACCCCCAGATTTGAGTGGTGGGGTGTTCAGCTCTCCTGTATGTCTGAGAACCTGGGGCAGGCTCTGTTTCCCTTGTATCCATTAAGGAATTGGTGAGCACCCACAAGTGTATGGGTATGAGCAGGTGTTGCACAGCCCTGTGTGACCTCCTGGGAGGTTGTAGCTGTGCATGAAGGTGCAGAAACACCTCATGGTGCCAGGGCAGCAGTGCCAGTTGACTCCTTACTGTAAAGTTATTGCATGGCCTGCTCTCTCCCCTCTGTGTTTCTTTTTTAATTAGCTTGGGTGTAATAGCTCCATGTTAATCACACCTCACAAATATTGCTAGATTGCCAACTCCTGACCTTTGATTTGAGCCAAACCTTCCCCTAGAATAATTAATAAGGACTTGGCTGGTATTTCCTCAACAAATGCCTCTATAAAATGGATTTGGAGCAACTCTCATCTGTGCCACTGGAGATGAGAATTAAAAGGGGCAGTGAGGTGGCCTGTGCAGTGTGTGCCAGGATTGAACGTGGGCTGGAGGCAGGACTGTGGTTACCCACAGTCTTATTGATAACCTCAGTCCTGAGGTCCTGAGGCTCTTCTCACCATCATGCTGAGACCTCCCTGGGAGACACTTGACAAAGCTGAGGGGCTTGGGCACTGGGTAAAATGGAGAGGAGTAGGTATTTTCCGTGCAAAGAAAGTTCTAATGCTCCATTAAGCTCTTTATTTTCCCTATCTTCTCCCCTTTGTCTGGAGGGATATAAATCTGTGGCCTTCTTCAGAGGATATGTTCTGGACATACACAGGCTGCAAAACCAATGTATACCTGGTGTTTGCTGTTGGAAGAAATCTTCAGTCTCTTGGTCCTTCCTTTGCTAACAAAGGCTTAAGTGCACCTTCTGCAGGCTTTAGCTGGATGCTTTGTGTATCTTTTGATTAAACTGGGACTGTGCTTTTTACCAGAGCCTGCAGATCTCCCCAGTGGTCCTTTTCATCAGAGAATAAACAGTGTTTTATTTGAAGCCTGCATAACCTTTAGCATGGCTCATTCCTCCTCCTTCCTCCCGTGTGAAAATGGGCACTGTGAATAGACCAGAGCCTGAACATCCCTTGGCTGATCCCCAAGGGGAATTTCCAAGGTAAATTTCTGGCTCCAGAGACTCAGCATCTTCAGCAAATCTCAGGGAAGACCTTGCTGCAGCTTAGCTTCCCAGATCTGCATTAATTCTCCCGTTTATCAGAGAGCAGGAATGAGCCCTGCATCAGGTTTGGAGCCAAGTAGCATCAGCGTTTTTAGTGGAGCATAGCTTTGGAAGGGAGAAGCCTTACTATGAATAATTAAGGGCTGAGGAGGCATCAGGTGCTCGGAAGGCTCTGCTGGCCTTTCCTTCAAAGTGGAAGGGATCCTCATGAGTCTTTTCGTGGGGGGTGTCAGCTACACATGGGGTGCTGGTTGTTGGATGTCTGATGGTGATAATACATTTGTGAATCCCCCCTCTTTGTGATGGCTTTAGGTAATCTGGAAGCAAAGGTGTGTAATGGAGCCGGAGGGAATTTCTGTCTAATCAGCCAGAAACACAGGCTTTCTTTTTCCTCAACCCTTCCTCAGAAGAGATGGATAGGTTTGGTGCAGGCTTATGCTCACAGGTGAAATTTCGTAGGAGTTTCATAGTCTCACAGCATCTATTGCAGCATCTTTAAGACATGAGTTGCCCCTGTAATGTCTGATGAGAGAGGAGGCTGTTGTGAGCACGGGGGTTGGCAGCGCTGTGTCTGCTCCCACTGTTGCCCTGGAGGAGCTCAAACGAGCAGCTGAGGTGGTATTTTGAAGCTGGTGCAAAGCACAGAGGAGTTGACTGGCTTGTCATCAGCCATGAAAATTCTGAGTGCTTCACAAATTTGGATTCTGTAGCCTTGTGCCTTTTCTCTTTGGTTTGTTTGGGGAAAAAGCCTTTAATATCCTTATGATCTTTCATTTTTTGTGCTTATAATAGTGTTGATGGAACTGTTGCAGAGCCTTTGAGCAATCTCTTCCTCAGTATTGCCATTTAACCCAAACTAAACAGGGAGTTCTTTCCATGAGTGAATTGTTGTAATACCTCTTCATTATCATGTAGATTTTGTGCAGAGGCAATTTTGCTTCTTGAGTGTACTTCTTTGTTAAGTCACCACGTGACACGGACTGTAGGATGTTGAAGCTACAGGTTTGCTGCTACAGTGCTGGCAGGTCAGCACTGTTGGCCAACCTCTGCATTTAGAAATGGAAAAGGCTGTATGAGGAGTGTCTTCAGGTGCTCTCTTGTTTTGCAGATACTGTAGCAAATGCTTCTGGTCCTTTACTAGTTGAAATAGCAAAGACTCCAGGGTCTACGCTGGGAATCACACTGACCACGGCCACGCACCGCAACAAGCAGGTCATTGTCATCGACAAGATCAAGCCAGCCAGCGTGGTGGACAGGTACAGATCTGATCAGGCTGCTCCTGGCTCTGCTTTTCCTTTCTCCACTGCTTTTTTGTCCCCTTGTTAGTTATATACCATTCTTCCCGGTCTTGCCTTGAAGTGTTCATGTCCACATGTTCTTAGCACTCTGTGCTAAAAATATCTGACCCAGCAGTGGTGGACACTTCTCACCAGGAATGGATGTAAGTCAGTGCATATGAAAGCTGAGCTCTGCTTTAAAAACCTCACGTCTTACTGCCCTGCAGCTGTGAAATGGCTAAAGCCTATTACAGAAACTTCTGTCTGGAGCCTTTTCCCAACAGACAAGGCAGGAAACCCTTTACCAGGGGATGCACAGACAGCACTAGCTACGTTCAGTCATGTTGCTGAGCTGAACTGCTGGTCCCCAGGACTTAACTAAGCTGCTGGGTGAGCCTTCCGCCACCCAGACTGGCTATGAGAGGGCACTCTTACAAACTGAAAAGATTTTTCCCAAGCCACCAGCAGCACTGACTCAAACATGAAGCATCTTAGCTGGTATTTTGGGTAACACTTGAACCTAACGTTCAAATTGGAAGTAAAAAAAGAAATATATATATATGAAAAGAAATGAACAACAATTTACAAAATAATTCACAGTTGAATTCTGTATGAGTGCTCCTACCTGTAAGGATGTGGATTTTGGCCCTGTGTGTTATCACCTCTCCTGCTGTTTCCTTTGCAGATGTGGGGCGTTGCACGTTGGTGACCACATTCTTTCCATTGATGGCACGAGCACAGAGCACTGCTCCTTGTTAGAGGCAACTCAGCTTTTAGCTGCCACTTCAGAAAACGTCAAGCTAGAGATATTACCTGTTCACCAAAGCAGGCTGCCTCTGAAGCCTCCAGAAACAGGTGGGTCTTCTGTGCCAACACTGTTGGTCACCCTCTTTAGGTCCCTGCTGGGGTTGTTGCTTTTGAGTGTTGGCAACAGATTCCAAAGAGAGACATCTGTGGAGGGGAAAAAAATTGATGTTTTGATGAAATGTATGTGATTAGATGACGTTCTTCAAGGATGTGAATAGGGAAAAGAGGTAACATCTGTGCTTGAATGGGGAAATTGGAGATGGGAATCCCAGGGTTCTGCAGTGCTGAGTGCTGCGCAAGCCACTTCCTTAGTACCTCAGATAAGAGACTTTAATGGAGAGGGAGGAAAACAATCTTGGTGCTGGCAAATGCATTTCCAAGCTCAGTTTTTATTTGCTGATGCCTGGTAAGGTTTTGTAAAGGAAGTGTCATTAGCTGGGCAAGGTCCTGGTGGACTTTCAAAGCTGGAATGTAAGTGTTCCTCTTCCAGACCAGCCTGCTTGAGTGGCAGCTGTGTCTGAGTAGCCAGGGGTAGAGTGAATCCACCTGTAGCTGTTGGTTTCCACCACCATTACTAAGGAAATATTGAGGAAGTAAATTCTGGCTCCAGTGACATCAAGCCCAAAATGCCTGTAAATGTCATTAGGAATTCATCCTGGTGAGCATTCTTGTTGGCAACATTTAGTTTCTTCCTCCACATGTATAAATTTCATGGTGACCATGACCTCAGTACCAGTGTATTTGTTGCAGCTCTTGCCTTGTTACAGGCTGTACTGGATGTCTTGTAATTCAGGTGTTTTGTATGTGACTGTTCAGTACCAGTTGCTTTTCCAGCCATTTTCAATCACTTCTCTCTCAGGGACATGCATTTTAATAATATTGATGCACAGTACCCCTGGGCATAGCTGCTCTTTTCATTCTCTTCTAGGGTGGTTTGGGGGAAGGAGGAAAATATCTGTATTGTCTTTAAACTGATAGACTGAAACCTAAAACCTAATAACAGCTCCATGTCTAGAAATAAATCTCTTACATGTCCAGTCCAATTTGTGCAGAATTAAAGCAGTTTAACAAAGGGAACGGATGACTTGGCCTTTGTGCCCAAGAAGAAATGGAAAGCTATAATCCTTTTTCCATGGCTGTTAAAATGAACTATTCTCCTCCTTCCATTAGTGCCCTGGTCCTAATCTTCTTGCCGAATTTATGCATTCAGCAGCAGCTCAGGAGAAGAAGGCTCTGTGGAAGGACAGCTTGGTGTGATCAGAGCCTATTTACCCAAACCTCCAATACAGATCAGTTTGCTGTGGCAGAAATGACACAAACTTGGGACAAGAATTGCAACACATGAATATGAAAAATAAGGGATATAACAATTGTTCCCACTGTAGATTAAACTCTTTAACATGTGAGAGATCATAGGGAAGGATGCTGTGCCAAGTCTGCAGGCTGCTCTTTCTAAGTTTAGCAAACAGGAACAGTGAAGAAACAGGGGCCCTGCAAAAAGGCAAACTCTTGTGGTTGGCAAGAGTGGAGCCCAGGGAAAGCAGCTGAGGAGAAGAGATGATGCAGATCCATCCCGGTTCAGCACTTGCATTACTGAGTCCTTCCAGCCTGTGCCTGCATGGGGCTTGTCATTACATTTTTTAAAAAGTGGCTTCTTGTGCAATCAACATCTGGTTGGAGGAGGTGGAGAGGGATCTGAAGCTGCAGTGGCCATGCAAAAATATGGCCTAATGCTGAAGCATGGGATTTGTCAATCTGGGTTGGCTTTCTCTGTGGCTCTGAGGGCACTTGGAGAGTTTGTGGGAGGATTATGCCCTGCTCATAGGATCAATGGGAGCAGATGGTGCCCAGGAGCAGTGCTGGGATGGATGGGTTTCCTCAGGCAGGGATGATGTGTGAAAGATTGGGGAAGACAATTGTAGGGTTTTTTTCACAGAATTGTCCAAAACCTCCTCTCTTCCCCGATTCACTGACAGCTGAGTTTCAAAGGCATGTTTTTTTCTGTTGTCACATGTAAGCTAAGACAAATAGGAGAGTTTTAGTTGTTATAAGTGGATTAAATTATTTTGTATATATGCCCATAAGCTCTGTCCCTCATGTTCAAAGTGTTTAATTTTATTAAGAACTTTTCTTTTTGTCTAGATATAGCTAATTTGATTGTTGTTTTTAAAAGCTTCCTGGCTCTGAATTTACTTTTGAATCCACAAAATAAAAGCCCCAGAGCTGGAAGTGTATTTTTAATAGCTTGATAGACTAAGTGCTAAACTCACTGAATGTTTAGCAAAGACTAAATATAATCACTATATTAGCTGGAAAATCTGACCTAAATGATTTAATGCCTGTGATGCACACACAGAAAATGCATTTCCACTGTTCAAGGGACTAACAATGACCTTTAGAGAAGATCTCTGGGTGGACTCAGTAAATAAGTCCTTGTCCCAGGTTTGCACCCTCAGAAGGTTCTGGTAGTGCCAGTGCTGGTGGCATTTTTGCCTCCTCTGAGGACCCAGAGCCTGGAGGACATCTCATCCTGGGAAGGTTCTTGCCAGTCAGTGCAAGTGGTTGCAAACCCTGGGATAATGTGTGGCTGTGGTGATGCTCTGCTGTGGCATGCCCTTTATGGTTAGCTGAATAAAACAGATGCTTGAAATCTTGCTTGTTAGACAGAAACTCCTCTCAGAAAGAAACAGATCCAGGCAGCATGGTGCAGAGATTTGGGACAGAGCACCTAGTGCTGTTGGGCAAGGAGAACCAAACTGACCCTGTGGTGCCCAGGGGCAAAGGGAACGTCAGTGAGAACAGACAAGGAACCTGTGCCTGGGGACTGTTTGAGGCACTTCAGAAGAGACTTGTGGCATCGTGACGTGGTGTTGCAGAAATGCAGTTCCTGGACAAGGGATTTTCAGATCATGGATGTCATGCTGCAGCAGATTTCTGCCAGCATGTGCTGGGGTTAGGGTGGAAGTTAAAGCAGTTGTGTGCTTTCGAACAGGCACATGTTGGTGCCACGCTTTGATTTACTCTTTGCCACAGCGTTGGCAACTTTTCCTCTGCTGGTGGCCCACCTTAATTGCCTTTAAGCAGTGGTGTATAAACCCCCTTTTGTTCTGGCGAGCTGCAGGCAGCTCTCTGCTACTCCTCTCTTTCCTGTGCATTCCTGACCAAGAGCAGCCACTGAAGAACCAAACGCTGAAGCCAAGCAAAGTGCTCACAGCAGTCCTTGGCAAGCAGGGAAGGCGTTGAGCCTTGTCACGGGGAGGGCAGCTCCAGCAGCAAGGTGGGAAACAGCACAAGGAGGCTTCCCCAGTGCTGTCAGATAGTGCTGATGGCCTCTGCAGCAAACTCGTGGCTGGATGGAGCTTCCGCACGTCACACAACAGACTGCAAATGGTGATGATGTGTGTGCTGCCAGCATGGCTTAGTCAGGCTGTTGGCACAGGATGTGGAGTTTTTTGTGGGAGGGGGTGGATTTCTGCCACTTTGCATCAAGTGTCATGAGGTTACGTGGGGCTGTGTTTTTGCTGCTGGTGCTTGACACACTGTGGTTGGGTCCTGGCTTGTTCAGAGTCAGTATGAGGCTCTTTTCTACAATCTCCTGGCTTATGGTTCTTACCTTTTCTTTCTCTCATTTCTCCTTCCTGCCTGTGGCGATTTCTGCTCCCCTGGATGTCATCAGTCAAGGTGCAGAAGAGTGACCACCACCACTGCTGGGACCCCTGTGTCAACTACTGTCACACCCACCACCCTGGACACTGCAAGACACCCACCTGGAACCAGACACCTGGACAGGATTACTGCAAATGTAACCTCAGTGCCCCCACCCTGCCTGCGTTCATTTGTGTTGTGCCCCTCCATTTCCTTAATATTCAGCTTCATAGTGTGGCTTGTCACTCATTTCCTCCTCGGTCAGCTGGGTCTGTTTCCACAGCCTGGTGCTGAGGAATGAAATCAGTATCAGCAGCCCAGCACATGCAGATGTGGTAACTGGGACAAGAGCAGTGTGCTGGGCAGACCCATCCTCTAACCCCACACCCCAGTGCCTGGTTTCTTTCAGCAAGAATGAGTTGCCCTGAGACAGGGAGAGCGTCTCTGGAGTCGTTTAGGAATGTGATATAACAACAAATCTAGCTCAGTCCTAGTGCCACGCAGCTTGTTAACAGCAGGATTATGGCCACTTGAAAATCTGGAGCCCTACTTGGCAGGAGCAGGCTCTGTGCCACCCCAGGTTTCTTGTCTTGTGGCAGTGAAATAGGGAAGAGGAGACACCACACTGTGTCCAGACTGTGGAAAGCAAACACCTGTTCTTGAGCTCTGGAGCTGGAAAGGGGAGCTGGTCCAAACCCATGAGGTGTTTGATGACACTGTTAGGGGAGCACACCCACTGCTGCACGTCCCTGTGTGTGTCCCTAACACGCTCTGTGTTTCCCCAGCTCTGGTGGCCGCCAACTTCTCGTCTCCCACCATGAACACGCAGGGATTCCCGTGCCAGAACTCCAACACGCTACCTCGCAGCTCCCACCCCATGAGCCCCCGCACCACCCTGCTGAGGAGGAGGCAGAAGAAGAAGGAGCACAAGAGCTCCCGTAAGAGCGGTGTTGGGCTGGGGCTGGGCTGGGCAGGGCGTGCACTGCCTTGCTGTCCTTGTTGTCAGCTGTTAGATGGGATAGAACTGCTTTTCTCAGCCCTGTCAGTGCCTCCCTCATCCTTGGTCCCCATCCCCACCACTGCCAGACCAAATTCTGTGACCCAGTCTGTTGTGTTGACCATGGCTTCCCTGACCTTCTGCCTCTCTTCTCCTCTCAGTGTCGCTGGCCTCGAGCACGGTGGGTCCTGGCGGGCAGATAGTCCACACAGAGACAACAGAGGTGGTGCTCAGGGGAGACCCTTTGAATGGCTTTGGACTTCAGCTCCAGGGAGGCATCTTTGCTACTGAAACCCTCTCTTCCCCACCTCTCGTCCGTTTTATTGAGCCTGACAGCCCGGCAGAGAGGTTAGAGACCTTGCCCTTGGATGCTGATGGTGCTGCTGCTGAACATTTCATGGTTTGGTTTGTTTTCTCTCCTCAGAGGCTCATTTAGATATTTACTATCATCCTTGTAATATCTCCCATTCTTCACTGGGCATGGTTTACTGTCACTGCCATTTCTGCACTCGTCGGCTGACCGCGGCCTCCCTCGCACCCCAGGTGAACGTCTTGGCACCAGGCTGCGGCTGGTCTGGGAGGAGGAGGAAGGGAGTGTGTGTCTGTGTGAGAGTGCCATTCCCATTCCCTTTTTTATTTTTAAATTTCTCTTTGAAAGATAAAGCTTTTATATGGGTGCAGAAAGGGGAAAGGTCTAAGTAAGTGGCCCCTGCAAAATGTTTTCTGATGGGTTTCTTTATAGCAGAGCCCAGCTATATAAATTGGCTTTAAAGACAAGGCTTTGAACCATGGAGAGAGGGCTCTGGTAGAGGAGCAAGTAGGTGCTGTAGTTAAGCCCTTGTGCTTTTGGCTCCATATTGCTGGGAAAAGAGCAAAAGGGAGGAGCAGCATTAACTACTCTGTGCCACCCCTGAGGACACTGGGATCAGTGACTCCTCCAGTGGTGGAGCCTCAGCCCAAGAGTTCCAGCTACTCCCAATACTCTTGGTGGCTGGATTTAGAATCTGCTCCTGTGCCTGTGCACTAGAACGTAGGTGTCTTCTGGCAAGGCTTTTGTTACTGAACAGGTCAAGTCCTAGCATGGCTTGAGCTCTTGAAGGGTGGAAAGGAGAGCTGTTTTTGTTAGGCTGGCACTTAATGTCCCTGTGCTTGTTCCTCTTCTGACCTGTGGTCCATCCTGCCTAGAGGTGCCACAGGTGCAGTGATATGGCAGTATCCAGAGCCTGCTGCAGACCCTTCCTTGGGAGGAGTCTCTGATGGCTTCATCAGCATGGGCTGAAGCTTTGGTGTCTCCAAGCCAGCCCAGAAAAACAGCATGTGGAGGAGTCATAGACTCATATGGTAGGGAAAGTATTTGCAAAAAGAAATGCAAGGCCTTGTGCAGACCAGTTTCTGTGTTGTAGCTTCTCCAGTCAGCTGATGCAGAGGCAAGGTGGAACAGGAGTGTCTGGTGCTTGTGTCTGTGGGAGGACAGGGAGAAGGGGCTGGCACGGGAAAAAGAGCTGTTCTGATGCAGGTTAGGAGAGATTTCAAAAGCCTGTTATGCCTTTTGTTTGTTTGTTTGTTTCCAAATAGGGTTTAAAAAATAAGCTGATGGTATTACAGTTTTTTATTCTCTATTGCCAGGGCGAACTTGGCTCACATTGCAAAGTACCAAACTCCTTTTATAAATCAGGCAGCAACAAAGCCTGCTGTCCCAGGGGACAAGGGAGATGTGCTGAAATCTGCGTGGCTTTGCTTTATCCTCTTGCCAAGCCTGGAGCAAAGGCAGTGCAGCCTTGCCTGGCTCTGATGTGTCACACAGACTGCTCCCCTCTCTGCCCACCCGGCAGCGTTCACGCTCTCCTGGCTGCGCTTCCTGCCGACTGGGAGCAATCCTCCCTGCATTTGCAGCCTGGATTTGATTTGGGGATTAAATCTCTGTTGTGTATTTCCTTCTTTCCTAAATCATTCTGCTCTTCCTAGCTGGCAGGAAAACGCTGTCTTTCCTCCCCATCTTGAAGCGATAAGTGCGCTGGGTTTTCAGTGAAAGCAAAAAGGCAGTTCTATGTTTTCATTTCACTTTTTGTTTCTTGCTATTTCATAGAGTTTTTTGCTCCATCATTCAAGACAGATTATTCCCTGCTCTTCAGAGGTTCTGCTGTAGCTGCAGCCCAAGACATTAGAACCCTTTTCATCCCCTTTACCAGGCTGGGCTCCCAGCTGAGTCTGGGCTGTGCTCTTTCTTGTGCTGCAGTTTTTGCTCTTTGCCAAAAAGGTGAGCTGTGGAGATACAGGGATCAGGCTTAGCATCCTGGATCTGACCTGGATGTTCGCACACTCTGCAAAACCTGAATGTGCTGTTGTACAAGCACATGATCCACACTGGCTTTGTCCATCTGGGTTGCCATGGAGGAGCTGCCTCTGGAGTGCCCAGCAAGTGTGAGTACTACCAGGGAGGAGCTTGGCATCACCCTCTTTTCAGGGAGGTTGGGCTGCCTCACATTTATTATCTGCTTTATGCTAGCTTGTGGCAGGTGGTTTGATGCAAAATTTCTCACCTGTCTGACTTGTGATTTGTTTTACTGCAAATAGCCTCTAATAGACCTCCCTCCCCACCTGTTGTTTTGTTTCCAGGGTGCATGATGAAGCCTTTGGGTTCTGAATGAGACAGTGATTCAGCCCCTGCTATCAGCAGGAAGGGTGGAAGGGGAAGAAGCCTGACATCCCCTCTTGGCTGCCTTGAAGCACGCAGCTTTTGTGTCCTTCCTCTCCCAGCTGTCATTGGCAGCAGAGGGAGAGTATCTGACTTCTCCATCCTGGTATCCAAAATCAATGCTTCCTGCTGAGTTACATGTTTTCTAGCTCTGCTCAGACACAGTTGTTTGATCATTGTATTTCTGGCTTTTGGGTATGAATAGTTTGCAAAAGCAGAGTTTAGCAGCTGGCTGAAGCTGTCAGCAGAGCTTTGGTCCATTGGGGGCTGAGACCCACCCACCAGAGTGCAGACACAGATGTGCACACACACACAGAGATGTGCACATCTGACCTGTGCAGGCCACACAGGGGGCACGTGGGAGCACAAGAGTTTCTGCAGCCAGCACTGTAGCTGTGGTCACAGCTGCTCCCCCCACAGCTGGAGTGACCATGCAGACGTGGATGATGCTGACTGAGCTCTTCAGTGCATATCCTGCCCAAGGCTTGAATATGTGCTGCTCTGTATCAAGCAAGACACCTCCGCTGCTCTGTTGCTGTCTTTAAGCCCAAGGAATGAGTCATGACAAAATGCAAATCTGCGCTACTCTAGGGAGATACTCCCATCATGGACTCCAAGACATCCATAGTGTTTCACTCCAGGACATGCCTGTACTCTTGTTCTTTCTGATTTTAAACCACTTCTGCTCCCGTAGTCTCAAAGCACTTTGTAAGCTCAGATGTTACACTGAGCATCTCTGAAATGAATGCCTTCTCTTTGGAAAAATTGTCCCAAGATTCTTGTAGAATCCCATGGCAGAGCCAAGGAGAGCTCTGCAAAACCTTTGGCTCCCCAGGCTCTGCTCTCAATGCAAGGGCACATGGCATCTGGAAATGGGTATCTCTGGAATGATGCTGAAGGGTTAACAAGGCACATCAGGCATCCTTGCATGTGTAGAGGAAGCCAGAAGGTTGTGGCTTCACTCCACAAACTTTTATAAACCTGCAAGACCAGAGCTTAAACTGTGATTGACTGGGGCTAATAATAAAAGAAATAAAATACCTCTGACCTAACAGAGCTGTTGGCTGTAAAACACTCAGGCAAATCTACCATGAGTGAAGAAACACGAGAAATGACTGTTTTGGAAGAAGGCAACTCTGGTGGGAGAGGTGGCAAAAGTTTGCTTTGATGCAGTGTAAAAGTATCCTGTGAGCTCCCAGCCCTTGCAGCTGAAACAGCGGTGCCAAGATGGATTGTGTCCCTGTGTGACCTGGAGGTGACAGTGATGTCTGAGTGACACAGGTGTTGATCCCTCCTTTGCAAGAGGTGTACTGGGGCCATAGTGAGAGAGCTCCTGGTGGCAGAGGAGTGATCTCTGTTGTATTCTGTGCCATCTTTGTATTTATAAGCTGATATTTCTAAGGGCATTTATGTGGCTGCATAGCCACAAGTCCGGTAAAGGACTGTAATTAAACTTGATGTAATTTATTTGCAAGGGTGGGTTCATTTATACATCATGGAGTTGTCTGTCCTAATCCAAATCTTCTTGAACAAACAACCCAGAATTTACATCTCATAAAATAGCCAGCCTTTTCCCATGGATGGCGTGAACTGAGGCAGAAGTGTAAATACACTGCAAATCTAATACCTTTCTACCAGTAAAACAACATCCCTAGGATGGACCAGTGGCACAAACTGTTGTTCATTTTTCTTGGGTTCAGATGTGTGTACTTGATAAGCTGGCCTTTCATATACATCCTGTTGTTTGGAGGTGAATAATACAGCCAGGTGTCCATTGCCTTTGATGCCTTTTTGTGCCTGGAAGCTGTGGTGCTGTGTTTTCTTACAATTGAATTGGGTGTGAGTGATGGAGAGTGACTGGCAGGTTTAGTAAAAAACAAGCTTCCTTCTGTGAGGTGTCTGTGGAAGAGAGAAGTCAAAGATGTGTTTGATCATTAAACAGGAGGGGAATAAAGATTCTCTGGAGAAGGCTCAAAACAGGATGACCAATGTCTTCTGGAAAACCTTTGTGGTAAAATAACTCCAGATTTTGAGGGGAACCTTAGACTTGGTGTCATAACCCTCAACCTGTTTTGGAGGCCACTCTTTTTCTTATTTAAATGATGGGTGAAGAATGGTTTCCCAAGCCCTGCTCAAGTGGACAGCCTTATAGACAGGTGATGAGTGGAAAGTCTAGAAAGATGTGGTTAAAGTGAACAATGGAGAGAGGAGAAGGAAGATGAGACAATTCCCATGGCCAGTCACAGAGAACACTGCAGTCTTAATTTTGTAGAGCCATGGGCCAGCTCAGGTGGGAGCTGATTGACATTATGTGGGAGATAGCTTGGAGGATCATTGTGCTGGTGTTGCAGTATATGTAAAAAAAAAGGGAGTGTGGGTGGGTAGTGAATGTAGGAATGTGTGAAAAACACCTTGCTTATAGATACAGGGGGTCCCAAGAGACAAACCGTGCTGGAGCAGTACATCTCCAACACACCATCATGTTCTTTTTCCAAAGTAAAAAATCTGCTGCTCTCTGTTGCTGGAGAAAGTGGGTCTAAACCAAAAGCCCCAAAGGGTCAGTTGGGGTTATATTGTCAGGCTATCACATCGGAATAATATTGGCCTTTCAAGGCAGTTAAACAGTATCACTGTACATTTGGCTTCCAGAAATGCAATTAGAAGGGATAAATGATTATCCAATTTGCTGAGACATTTCGGTGAGTTTATTGGATTGTAGCTTCGGTATTTGCCGTGTACTATGCAGAGGAATCTGTGCAATTTTCAGTGCCATTAGTTTGTGTTCCAGAGGGTACAGGTGCGTGGGAAGAGCTATATGGTAAGACAGGGAAGGAGGTCACATTCCCTTGCATTTATCATTCTCATCTCTCAGCCATGCTTTTGACTTTTAGAAAGGTGAGGATTACTTTTCCCCCCACAATTGTTGCAAAAAAATGTGACCAGAAACGATTATTTAGGAGCAAAGTATGTTTGAACTTTAGAAAACCACGAAGGTCTGCTTCCTTGTGCCCTTCCAGGGACACTGGAATGGGCACTGCAGAATGAGTTATTTTCTTTTTGGGGCCACTTCTTCAGAATTTGTCACTACTTTATGTGTCTTGTAACAGTTTTGCCTGGCAAAAGTAACTCATGGCTGTTTGTGGGGTTGTTTTTTTCCTCCTTTCCTCTTTTTCCTTGCCTCCTTGTTCCCATTCCCTCTGTTCCCACTGTGACCTGCAGGTGTGGGCTGCTACAGGTTGGAGACAGAGTCCTCTCCATCAACGGCATCGCGACGGAGGACGGGACCATGGAAGAAGCCAATCAGCTCCTGCGGGACGCGGCGCTCACCAACAAAGTGGTGCTCGAGATCGAGTTTGATGTTGCAGGTTTGTTGCCAAAGGAATTCCTGCTCCTCGCTCCCAGCAGGACTTTGCCAGTGCCTTTGCTAACCTGTAGGAGGGAGCGTATTCACAGAGCTCAGAGGGAACAGCAGGAGGCCCTGCGAGGACCTTTCCCATTTCTCGTTGTTCCCTAATGTGCACTGGGATGGAGGGTTCTTTTTCTGATACTTTCATAAATGTTTTGTGCTCATCACTTGGCTGAGATAAGCCTAAAGAGTAGATGAAGAGGACACCTGTACTTTAAATATTTGCCCATTAATATGAATTGTATTTATATTAATTTATGGCCTTGTAGCCAAGAGGGAGCCAAAGCTATAGGCTAAGTCTAAAGTGCAGCTTTGTATTTAAAAAAAAAATAGGATTTTTCCTTTTACATTGACAGAGCTGCTTCAGTCTTGAAATATATTGTGATGTGAGCACTTCACTTGATGTTCAGAGCATGTATTTTTAATGAGAATCCAAATTTCAAGCTGAAGTCCACAGGGCCTCAGATAACCTTATTTAAACTAATAAAGCAGAGCTTTATGGGCTTGTTTTCTTGGCTCCAAAGAAACCATCCATGCAACTGAAAATTCTCTTTTTTCTCCTTTTTTCTTTTTTCTCTGTTTTTGGCTTTATAGAGTCTGTCATACCCAGCAGCGGTACTTTCCACGTTAAATTGCCCAAGAAAAGAGGTGTAGAGCTTGGAATTACAATCAGCTGTAAGTATTGCTCAGACTTGCAGTAGCAGTTGCAAGAGCCTTTCCACACTGGCACTTCAGAAGGCCTGACAGAGAGAAATAAGATCATGTGGGGTTTCTGTAGCACCCGCAGTGATTTATCCCAAACTGAATCAGGTGTTTGGTTCCTGTCTCCATGAACTGGCAACCACAGAGAAAAGCAGCTGCATGAAGGGTTGGGGCAAAGGATGTGTCTCAAGTGATTAGTTGATCTGTGGTGCAGACTAATATTACATTATTGGTAATACTATTTTTATTTCCTTGCTCACACTTGTATTATGTTCTTTTAAAAAAAGAATTGCCTGGGTCTGGTGGAACCCTTGCAGGGAGAGGTGGAGGGAGGAGAGCAAATGAGAGGTAAACCCACTGCTTGAAGGGTAGAGAGGAAACTGCCAAGAGGAGGAGGAGGAGCATGAGGAGGGTGGTGGGTCTTAGAGCAGGGGGAGGGACTTTAAGAACAGGAGGGTGCTGGGCAGGGTTTGCCAGGAATTGTTGCATTGACTAACTCCAGGCATGGAGGAGGAGATCCATGTGCCAGGAGTTGGTTTGCACGGAGAGAACAAGACACAAACCTTTTTCTTTCTTTCTCTATTTCCTGCTTACTCTTGATTAATTATCTTTGTTTCTCTTGTAAGCCTAGTTTTTCATTTAAAGACCTTTTGGCCTCTTTGGAGAGGATGCTGTAGGGGGATGATATAGTCAGCTCCATCCCAAATTTCTGGCTAACTTTGGGTCTTGTTATGCCTTGTGTCAGTGACTTTTTAGTTTATGGCAAACTTAAACAGGTCTCTCATCACTCATCCCTCCATCACTGCTGGGTAAAGTGAGTTGAATCATCCCAGGTTTGCCACGCCCAGAGGCTTCCACCACCTCCAATCTGAAACATAGCAGTTTGTGAGGCTGCAGTAATGGGATCTTGTGTCTAAGCCCTCAGGAGCATGGACCCAGCTGTGTCTGGGGAATGGAGATTCAAGGGACACTTGAAAACTAGGTTTCATTAAAATAGAGAAGCTATTTGTAATTACCTCTTGACATTTACAGCATTAGTTAGTGAGTTAATTGGAGGTGTTCTGGTCTAAGTGGGGTGATGCTCAGGAGTGACTCAAACATTGACAGGATGATGGCTTTACACCTTATGGTATTTCTTCACCCTCTTCTCAGCTTCCCCTGTTTGTGCCACGAGGACAATCCTGAGAAATAACAGCACAGTATTTAACATTTGGCTTGGTAGCAATTACTGTCTGAAGACATCAAAGTGCTTTCTGAAAGCAGCAGGGTGTCCATAATGGCCTTTCACTGGTGGGGAGGAGTGTTCCAACCTGCTGCCCTGCCACTGCCTTGGCATTCCAGTCTCAGGGATTAACATAGGATAATGGATCTGGTAGCAAAAAACTGGCTCGAGCAAGGCCCTTGTAAGTTTCAAAGTTTAGTTTGTGTGTGGGGCTGGAGAGTAGAATGAATCTGGGAGCTGCTGGCAAGAATATTAGTTTTTATTTGTGAAGTCTCACTTGAATGGGATCTGCTTCAGATGTGCATTTACACTTCAAACATATTTTTATGTTGGAAAGGTTTTCATTTCAAATTTGCTAAAAAAGTGATTTCACACACTTTTTTTGAAATCACTGCTAATAGAAAGAAACTGACCCCTGGCTTTTAAATAGTTGCCCATTATCCAACTACAAAGCATTTTTTTGACACTATAATTGATTTGATCTTTCTGATTGTTGAACATGTTTGCAGGACATTGTTTAAGTAATGCACATGCATAAACTTATAATATATTTTGGCCTTTTGCTGAGTCAAAGCCAAAATTATATTTACAAATGGAGAAAAAGACAGGCACCAAGAAAATGTGGTGGCAAGAGTGAAATTCAAACTGAATCCTAATTCTGTTTTCATATATTAGTCTGTATAAGCCTATGTCCACATGATCCTTAGCAAATTAGATCATAGTTTTGTCACTTTGCCTCTGACCAGGCAGATAAATATACCAGTTTCAAACATTAAAACCAAAGCAAGCAGCCTTTTGGTAAATACTTCCTGCAGAGACATGATGTGCATGCAGGAGTGTGATGCAAGCAGCAAAAGAAAAGAGGTAAAAATAGCCCTTCTCTGTTTTGCTCAGTTCCTTTCCTCTCAGTTCTGCTTCCTTAAGTGCTTGTATAAATCTAGAAGCAGCTTTTACAGCTTTCCTTCTGATATGGAAAAGTATATAACTACTGTTGTAAAAGAGAGGACTTGGTTTACTGGCCTCTTACATTGGATTCCTGTTCTCTACTCTGTAAAACTGAAGCAGTTTAAATAGATGACAAGGTAGAAGGGTCAGTAGAAGACCCTCTGCACTGTTGTGGCCACAGAATTGAGTTTATTCATAAACTTCATGGTCTAGTTACACTGCAGATGTAAGATGGGTTGCTTTTGTTGGGTTCTTGGCTTTCATCTGGCTGCTCTGTACTTAATTCTTCTGCCTAGCAAGATTTTCCTCTGCCTTCTTAAATGGGCAGAAAGTGTTACGACCTCATCAGAGATGCACTACAGAAATAAATGTGATCAAGTTCTTGCTGAGCTGTGGCTCTCAGAGCTAATTGGGAGATGGACTAAGTAAAGGAAGGGGGAGAGCAGGATTCTTGATGGATGCATTGGAAGAATTCATGTAATGGAGCTGACTGCAGAAGGAACCATAAATCTGCTGGAAATGCTCGTAAAAGGGCTGAAAACCCAGGAGATTTGTGCATGAGGAGGGCAGAAAATGCTGGTTCTGGGATGAACATACAGAGAGGGGCTGTGCTTACTCCTGGTGAGGGGCAGATGTTTGCTGAGGGCATTTAATCTTCTCAGAGGTCTCAGGGTTTTCCAGAGAGAGAAGGCTCAGGCTGGGTGAGTCTGCAGTTGTGGTCTGAGTGCACAGATGGATTTCTTCCCCCTGCTCAATCGCAGTGGGGCAAAGGGATGCAACAAATCAAGATGCATGATGGAAATACATTCATATAACACTGTTTCCCCTTCCATTCCCCAGAGGATGAGTAGAAAATTCAAGGGGGGAGTCTCTCTCTCACTGACAGTGCTTTGTACTGCTGAGAGACCTCTGTGCCCTCAAGCCTCATTGCAATCTCCTACATGTGCTAAATGAAGAACACCAAGGCTGCTCTGTGTGTGCTGCTGCATGAACATTGTCCAGGGCTGAAGGAACACGAAGCTGCCTAAACAGCTCTCATTTTATCCATACTCCAGTTCCTCAGCCTCTCTCCCAGGGAGAAGGGCATTTGTTTGGCTGAGGAGCAAAGTGTGCTGCGTTCTGCTCCAAGATCTGTGCAGGCTCTGGGACTCACTTGTTTGCAGGGACCTCTGAGGTTCTGAACGGTGGGGGTGCAAATATGTGCAAACAGAGTTTTTGACACAGAGATGTGAATATTTGACTCTTGTTAGCCTGAGCTACCCATCTCCATTAGCAGAACACATGCCTCAAATGCTCTGATCTTGCTGCCTCCATCCAGTTCTAATGATGCAGTTATGCCTTTGCAGGTTTTCTGTAAATCTCTTACAAATTAAAATCTCCAGCAGCGAGAAGCTAATAGTCACATATTCTTGTGTGTTCAATACCTCACCTCTTAAAATAAGATATGGATTTGTTATTAGCCTCTGGAAAATGATAGTTGATTACACAGAAGATTGCCTTTTGTATTGAGAGGCTGTGTTTTTTTGCTGTCTCAAATATCCTCTCCAAGGGCTGGTTGTGACATTTTCTGTGGGTTACAGGTGTGTTGATGTTGCTGTTTAAAGAGATACTGAAATTGCCATTAATTTTAGATATGCATTAATGCTTTATATAGCATGTTTATCAAATTACCTTTATATGTCTTAACAAATCAATTCCTGTGCCCTTGGTGTGAAGTACTGCAGATAAGGAGCAGGCAGTATATCTGCTTGCAGGTGATAAAACCGGAATTTGGGTGGATAGATAACTTCGATAAAGTCGCTTAAGCAGTGTAATCACTGTCCTAGTGAGAAGATGGATCTGTGAGCTGAGCAAATCTCGTTTTGCTGGTGCTGGATGAGCCTGTGCCCTGCCACCAGCCCAGCAGAGCGTGTCTGCAAGCGGGGCGAGCCCAGCAGCCGCCTGTCCTACCCCCCTCACCCCCACTGCAGCTGATTCACTCTGCTGCTTTTATCCTAGTGGGATATCCTGATCTGGTTTAGCTACCTGGAGACTGTGAAAGGAAATAGATCTGTGATGGGGCAGATATCCTGCTGGAGGCACTGATAATTTATGCACCTGCTGCTAAACTTAATGAATGATAGAGGAAAAAGTTGGATACTGAGGATTTGATTTTCACTGCTGCTTTTTGTAATGAATTCTGTTTCACTTTTTTTCCTCTTCTCATTCCTTAGCTATCCTGAGATTTTTTTAGTTTCTGATTTTGTTTGTTAATTTCAATTTAAAAATGCTTCTTATTTAAATGCATTCTTACGGCATTATTACAATTTCTTTAATTACACATTGGCAGAGTGTTGCTTTGCCTTGGTCAATAATGAAGGACATTTTTAATGGGTTGATGCCTGTGAAGTATGTGCTGGTGCTCCTTGGAGGGGAATAATTTACCAGGACAAGTCATTATGCATTCTATTAAAAACACAAACCGGACATGTGTTCCTGGCCTCGTCATCCATCACAGCGTAAACACTGTGCAGGCCACAGTCCCAGCAGAGAGACTGAAAGCAATTTATAAAAAGTAAATAACAGTATTGATCAATTCACCTTTTTATCACTGCCCTGTCACCACTGCCAAGCAGTGTTTTCATTTTGAGTTTCTCCCCCACCACATGCTTCTACCTTTGCCAGCTGTTGATTTATGGAGCCTTCTCTGGGCCACTGGAGCAGATTTAAACTATCTTTTGTACTGAAAAACCCACCAAAAATACCAGTGTGTCTGAAAAAGTGTCTGCTCTTATCTGAAGTGGTTTGCCCTGGCAGATGGAGCCCACAGCCAGGATCCCTGCTGAGAGTGAGCATGGGTTTCTGCACACCAGCTCCTGTCTCCATCTCTTCCCTTGACTTCCTTTGCTGCCATCTCCATTTCACACACAGAAGAGCAAAATCCAGAGGCAAGGCTGGGTGTCCAAACCATGTCTTCCTGCAGCAGAGTTACCACGACAATGTCCTCTGAAGAGAAATAACCACATTAACAGCAGAAGGGAATGGATAAAGAGGCTTTACTTATCTGTGCAAGTGTCTTAATGCCAAAGACCAGAACCCTAGTAATAATGTAGTTTAAGTTGGTGTTGTTTTAATTGCAGTCAAATTGGAAATTGTCTACCCAAAATCTCACCAGGGATCCATGTATCTAATTGCTCTAACCTAGACTGAGCCACCCTTCAGTGAAATTGCAGCTGTCTCACCTTTGCACAGAGGAACGTTGTCACCCTGCGTGAATGGCTCAGGATGGTTAAAAATAGGGGTCCCTGGGGTGGTCAGGGCAACCTGACCCCAGCATACAGGCAGGAAGCCCATCTGGACACTCTGCTGAGGTGCCAGGAAGGGCTTTGGGATGCCAAAGGTTAATTAATGGAATTAGTAACTACAGGTTTTTAGAATGAACAGCAAGTGACTGTTCTGTGCTGTGAGATTTCATTATCTTAACCTTGTATCTTATGCCTCTTGAGAGAACATGGTTATTCATTAAGTCTCTCTAACTTACCCTTCAGATTTGATGTTTTTATAAAGCCTTTGCATTTTACATTAATTAATTATGTAATGTGATGATCTCCCATCCCTGGATGTGTTCAAGGACAGGCTGGATGGGGCTTTAAGCAACCTGGTCTAGGTGGAAGGAGTCTCAGCCCATGACAGGAGGGTGTCCCTGCTCCATGAGTGGAACAGATGATCTTTAAGGCCCATTCCAACCTCAGCCATTCTATGATGATTCTGTAATAATTATTTCACACAGAGGGCTGCCATTTATTAAAGTTTGAGTGCTCTTTTGGTAGGGAGAGTTGTATGCATTTGTACATGGCTCTTCCATTTAACTTGGGTCTCAAAATGATCAGTTTTGAGAGAAAAACTTCCAAAACCCCATGCAAATAAAACCCAGAATGATTTTTCCTTAAAACTTGCACTGTTTCCTATTGGAAGAAGCACTTGATTTGTTACCCTTGCTTCTGGCACAAGAAGGTTGTGCTGTGTTTGGTGCTGACACCAGTTTTGGAGCTGCAGAAGGATGAGGTCTCATTCTCTCCTCAGAGACTGACTCTGTGCAGGATCCCCCCAAGAGTCACAGGGCTTGCAAGGCAGATACTGAGACAAACGTAAATTCTGCAGAGCTCGAGGCATGTTGTTGTCCATACTTGCTTCCCTTTTTTTTCCTTCTTTTTCTCCCTCTTTGCTCTTTTGGGTGTTCATGGTCTCTAGACACATCATTCCAGCTGTGGCTTGCTCAGGTTAGAGGTGGCCAGCCCCAGCCCACCACCAGGCCAGGTTAGGATCCTCCCTAACCCCTTTCTGTCACACTGCCTCTGCTTTGAAACTAGTAAACAAACCTTGCAGTGAAAAGTATTTTTGCTAACCTGGATTGTTTTGACAGAACCAGGCTAGGGAGTGATTAAACTTGCAGCAATGCCACCTGACCCAGGTCTCAGCGTGTGCTCACAGGGGCTCCCCTCACTGCTGCCCAGACACCACACTGTACACCTCTGTCAGCAGCAAATACATCTCCTGTACTGAAAAGGAGAACAGCAATGGTAATTACCAGGGTGATACATGTCAGTCCCTGTGCTGTTAGTCCATGGTGTGTGGCCTTCTCAGTCAGCATGGGGATTCTGCATTGATTTTGCCTTCTCCACTGCACCCTTATTCCCACTGCTCAGCTCTGCCCAGTGCGTGTTGTCCTGTCTGCAGTCTGGTCCATGCTGTGGGCAGGTTTAATATAGACCTAAGCCCTCGGGGAATCTCCACAACACATCCCCTTCCCTTAGATCTGCAGATGGAAGCGTAACATTAGTGTCCAGTCTAAAACTGTCTGGTACCAGGCTCCAGTAAAGCACGGGGAAAAGAATTCCTCCAGGCTCTGTACCATTCAGCAGTCGCATTGCTGTGACTATTATAAAATCAGTCACGGTCTGCTCTTTGCTGTCTGACCTCACTTTGATACTCAGCCCTGCCACGGCTGAGATTGGCTGTCTTTTTGCTTTGCTCAGTGCAGAAGGTTTAGTTATTTCTGGGAGAGGGTATCCTTACAGGTGTTGGGTTAGCACATATGTATTTAAGTCTCATAAATGAATGTAAACAACAGAAAAATCTAGAGCAGAGAGGTTGGTAAACAGTTATTATGTCTGACTTTCTGGGTGCTCTCTAACTGCTGTTCAGGCAGGTGGATCTCTGTGTGCTTGATGCCACGTGCCTCACAGATATTTTAATCTCTGCCCTGCACCTGATATGTTCAGAGGCTGTTTCTTCCTTCCCACACAGTTTTTGTGAGAAGCTGAGAAGCTCCGTCAGCTTTAAATGAGGTGATACAATTCCCACAGCAAGGCAGGAGAGAGGGATGCAGGGTAGAAAGGATGCTCTTGGCATATGTTTGTTGTGTGGATGACAAAGAGGTCAGGAGGGGTTCGAGTCATAAATCTCTCTTGGGTATCTCAGGAGAACAGCAGGTCTTGCAGGCAAGTTTGGAAATGCAAATGCTTCCGGAGATGTGAACTCGCATCTCTCATGGGCTGAAAAACTCATCAGGGTCGGCCAGGAGATAAGAGTTGGAAACCACCCACCCCTTCCACCTCCAGCACAGACCAGCCCTGATTCATCTGGTTGTATGATAAAGTGGCTGAGAGAGCTGAAGCAGCTGGAAAATCGTGCTTTATCTACTTTTTCCTGAGTTATTTTCCACCTGGAAACATTCCCAGCCCACTTTACTTGAAGAACACCAAAATGCTTGTCTGAAGCACTGGGCTGAGCTGGGTGCTCTCCAGGCAGCAGTGCTAATTCTGACTGCAGCCACAGCCATTGGCTCCCTTGTCTTGTATGAGAGGTGGTGAGTGGGTGTTTGACAGTGCTGGGATTGGCTGTGCCACCTCTTCCTGCTGGACACCTCATGTGCACCCTTCTACAGGAATCCAAAGGAAACTGATGTTGGCAAAGGACAACTGAGAAATTTTGCAGGGATTTACTACTTTTTTTTTTCTCTCCTGGAGTGGCTTCCAGAGTTTAAGTGTGAACATAATTTTGTGAAAGAAATATAAATCCCCTCTCCTTACAACTCCTCCCCATTAACCATCCACCATCCCTGCCCTGGATAGCAGACTCAATACCAAGCTTTGTTCCATATGTCTCTTTTGCAGCTGCAAGCAGAAAGCTTGGGGATCCTTTGATCATCTCTGACATCAAGAAGGGGAGTGTAGCACACAGGTGAGTGCAGGATTTCCCATCTGTCCCACCCATTGCAAAATGTCCATCCATGACAGTTAGAATGTCTACCAGAGAGGTAGAATGAAGCCCAAGCAATAGTCCTTGGATCTGGATCTTGCCAGAATCCATGGAGATCTGAACACTAGAAGTTTGTCTTAGACCACAGTAGGATTTGCAATAAAAGCTGTCTGTGTTGAAGCAAGTAGAGTTGAGCTAATGGAGAAGGTGGCCAGGGCACTGGTCACTAAACAGGTGGTTTAGATGTCTGCTGACTCTCTAGGAGATGGATGTTTAACGTTTAAGAGCATGCAGTAAAGGTCTTCAAATATCCCAAGAGATGGTGTGGTTCATCAGGTAGTTTGCCCTGTCTCGGCTCCTGCTCTGGTGTGCAGAGTGGGTGAATTGTGGGCACTGGTGGAGAACTGTGCAAATAACTCAGCATTTATTGACTTCACCTCTGACCCCAAAACCTCATAGCAAGGCTTTCAGAGGAATTTAGTGTGGCTGCAGGGCTCATTTCTAAGAGTGCTCACGCAGGAGTTTCAATAAGGAGTAGAATATCTGTCAGTTAAACATCAGACATTTTCAGTGCTGTAGGTTACCCAGGATATATATCTAATTTTCCTGGCTGGTTCTGTGTGGGTACGTGCTCTACACAAACTTCCTCTCTTTAAATTACAGGTGTCCCAGACTCAGCTCATGGTTGTTTTCCAGAAAATATCAAGGAGAGTAAAAAGTTAATATTGTCATTTCCACTGCAGAACTGAATGTGTTGTGGGATCTGAATGGCAAATACAAATGTACTCCTAGTTTTCTTTTCCTCTCCATGTAGAACTGGCACCTTGGAGCCGGGAGACAAGCTGTTAGCCATTGATAACATCCGACTCGACAATTGCTCAATGGAGGATGCTGTGCAGATTTTAAGGCAGTGTGAAGACCTGGTCAAATTGAAGATTAGGAAGGATGAAGATAACTCTGGTACAGAAATCCTGATGCAAACTGGTGCCTGTGCACTGTAATGACATTTCCCAATAGGTAGTGCAAACTAACAAAGATAAGGGCTGCTGCTGTTCGGTCACCACTTTCCAATTGATTATAGTCTATTTTTGTTATTTTGCCCTTAAGTAATGTCTGGAAGGTTAAAATCCTATTTGGTATGAGCGTGGCTGAAGACTTCTGACTTTTGCTTCTAAAAGCTGCCAGTCTTTCCTATGACTACTTTCATTTGGTAGATTAAAAACCTTCAGCATTCCTGTTTTCTCTTTCAGATGAGCAGGAGACAACAGGTGCTATTATCTACACGGTGGAGCTGAAGCGGTACGGGGGCCCTTTGGGAATCACCATCTCCGGGACAGAGGAACCTTTTGATCCGATCGTCATTTCGGGCCTGACTAAACGAGGCCTGGCAGAGAGGTGAGGTTTGGGGCAGAGCAACTGAATTGATTTGAGAAGGGGTCTTGAACCCATGCCAAGTTTCCTCTGCTGTCATAAACTTTTCTTTGGTGTCTTAGTCTGCTGAGAAGGAAAGGTGCTCTGAGGGTACCGAGTGCCATGAAGGGTGGTGGGGGCTGTGCTCTTGGGGCAATGAGAGAAGCACTTCAAGAAAAGTCAGATCCAGTGAGCCAGTTGAATTCTGCAGCCAGGAATGCATATTTATCTGCCCTCTTCCACAGAGGTGCTTCCTGATCTGGGATTTGCCATGCATACCTTGTGTCAGGAGAGTGCCCAACCTGCCCACCATTGACTGTGTCCAGGACTCCCCTGTTGCTAAACTCTGGGTTATGGGCATTGTAGTGGTGTGTCCTGCTAAAACCAGAGATCTCAGGTGTCTGGTTGCTCAGTGTGTTACAAGTGAGGTATCTCAGTGCAGGGCTGGCATGCCCAAGCATCATTTATACCAATAAATGTGGGAGCATATTTACCTTCGACCACCGGGGAGGTTGACTGTGTGCCTGTATCTGAATATATGTGCATGTGTGGGACTAAAAGGATTAGGACGTTCCCAAGAGTATAAGGTGGAACTGAGTCACACACTCTATCTTAATTAATCTGTCTGTATGGGAGCTGTGACTTGTAAATAGATCATTTCAGCAGCCCTGACTCATGCTTCTCTAAGGGTCTCTTACTTTGTGCTGCCTGACAGGCAGAACAGCAGCAAGAAAAAAAACAAAACCAAACCCTGAACAAACAGGTGTAAAGTACAAGACCCTGGGGATGGTCGACAGCAGATCTGGCCTTTTGGTTCTTTCTGTTTCAAGGCCACACTCTCTCTTAGCTAGACTGTGAAACAGCTCCATGTCCTTTTCTGCATTGGGTTTCCAGAGCTCTCAGCATGCTGCTGTGCATTTTCATTGCTTTCCTTTGGTGCAGAATGCAGAATGTCTGTGTCTCCTGGGGAGGAAGGGGGATGGACTTAGTCATTAGTGATTCTTCTCTTTAGGGATTTTATATCACAGCCTGCCACTGTAGGATTCAGGTTTTTTTCCCTGTAAAATAACAGCCATGAAGTGTCCAAGGCTTTTCTGCATAGCAGTTCTGTATTGTACCTGCAGCCCAGCGTGAGAGAGGTTAAGGACAGCCAGCTCAAACGCTGTCAGGTGTCAGAACACAGACTTGTACCCTTGTTGATCTCAGTTCCTTTTGCAATGCTGTGGCTGTTCCTCCTTCGAACTCGGATGCACATCGGTGACTGCTTCGCGGAGAAACGTAGTGCAGGCAAGTGCTGCAGTGCTACTGAATTCTGATCAGGAGTGAGCAAGCAGTGAGGAATGAAAAGCCTTGTGAGAAGAGTGATGGAGCTGTTCAGCACATTCACCGTGGCTGAGCAGCAAAAAGCAGTGAGGGACGGAGCAGTGCAGGGATGTCTCTGGGTAACCTTGACTCCCTGTGGGGAGGGCGAGGAGTGGTGGGATGAAGGCTGCCTGCAGGAAAGGTGCATTTTCTTCTCCTGTGAGTGACAAAAGAGAGTGACTTGACCTTGTCAGGGGAACAGGGATGCTCCTAGTGTTATCCTAAATTGTCCCTTTCCTGACGTCACTACCTTTATCTGTAGCACAGGCGCCCTTAGCCAGACTCTGACTGAAGGACGGGAATTTAAATCCAAACCTTGCTGGAGCACAGGACAAGTTTCATCAGCACCGACAGGGGTGGATGAGATCCCAGTGTCTGATAACAGGAATCCACTGACCATTCTTGTAGAGGCACAAGTGAAAGTCTGTGCTGCAGCTCGGGCTGCTGGCAGTGGGGAAGACAGGGTGTGCTCTGTGATCTGTCACACGTCTGCCTGTGGCTGCCTAAGCCAAAAAGGCTTCAGATTCAAATGCCTTCACTTTTATCTTGACCTTGAACATTTTTCTCCTTGTAAGTGTCTGATCTTGCAGACACCTACAAAGGCAGCTCAGGCTGTTAGGTTGGTGTTGGGCAGTGGCTCTCTCCCATGTTATTGTCTGTGTCCCCTTCTTCAATGCCTGCAGATGGCTTAAACCTGTGCCATAGGACTTGTTATCCTCCTTGAGAAAGGGAGTGTGCCTGAACAACATTGTTCCATTCTGGTTGAGATGTAAATGCCCTCCAAGAGCCATTGTGGGCTATCACTGACATTTTAAAGTGCCTGACCACCCTCCTTTAGTGCCTCCTGCTGAAGTGGATGGGGGTGGCTGCAGGAGAGTTTGGTGCAGGAGTGTCCAGCACAAACTCATATTGGCAGGGAGGAAAAAGGATGGTGGCCCTGCCTGTGTGCCAGGTAAATCCTACCACATGCATGCAGCCAGCTCTTCAGCAGTGCTTGCTGGGAAGTGCTTGCAGCCCCTTTTACACCTTTCCACTTACCTGTTGCTTGATTCTATTCTTGCATGTGCCCTCTGAGCAAGAAGGGACATGCAGCACAGAGCTCCTTGGGCTGCTTTGTGTTTGAGGTGAATTAAGAATTGTTGGTGGTAAGGGTGAGGCATGAGGCTCATTAGCTGGAATCTGCTTTCTGTGTCAGTCCTGTTCAGCTTCTGCCTGCTTGTCCTCACAGGTGGCCCTGAGAGGAATGGACTTGGGTTTGCTTTCACCCCCTTGAAGAGAAACACCTGGCTGAATGTGATCTTTCTCTTTAATTGTTTCTGTACTTTTCCCTGCTGAGGGACCTTCACAGTTACTGCAGAACAGTCATGTTGTTTGGATCTGGGTGATTGGGCTGGTATGTTGGATAGATGTGTCCCCATGCTGGGTTCAGGGATACAGCAGGAGACTCTCAAATGCTGAAGCACTGCAGCGTGCAAAGGATCGACTGTAAACTGCCAGCAGTTCAGCTTGATTATTTGACTACATAGATGAAACTTTCAAGACAAATACTCTGGTCCCAGTTTGATCTGTAATTTATTTGAACACACAAGATTTTCCCTGACAGCTTTTCCAGACAGATTTGGGTGGGACAAGACGGACATCTAGTGGCTGGTGGGACCATCACGGCACTGCTGAGTACCTCAGCAGCAGCAGAAGCCGCAGCCTGAGCAGTCCTGCCCACGGCTTGGCTGCATTTCCTGATTTGATGTGCTTATAGTGGATGTTTCACAGCAGTGTGTCTACAAAACTTTGATATTTTGGGGAAAGCCAAGCAGTTGTTTGGCCAGTGACAATACATCAAATTCCAGTTCTGCAGCAGCCGTAGTTCAGTTTGGAGATGTAACCTGAGGGAGGCATTGTTGCCATGGACAAAAAGATATTGCAGTCCACATTTGCATCTCCTCCTGGCTCCATCATATGGGGTCCTGCCCGTATTCCGGGCAGAATCTCCTGCCGTGCTGCAGGAGGAGGTGGTTGCTGCTCTTGGCACTTGGGCGCTGGAGTGAGTGTGGGGAGCTTGGTGCAGCCAGTGGTGAGTGCGAGCTCCAGCCTTGGCAGCAGCTCTGGTGATGGACACAGCCTGCCCTGCCTGCTCTTCCCAGAGCTTCACCGGGAAGAGGTAAAGTGAGCCCTCACCTGGGAGCAGACACAGAGGGGAAGGATGGAGGGGAAGGAAAAGAGTTGCCATGACTTGTTAGTTCACTCCTGGCTGTTGCTGAAGCCCAAGGGTTTATCTAGCTGAGAGCAATAGCCAGTGTTGGATTGTGGCTAAGAAATAAAATGCCACAAGCTCTCCCAGGGCTGATGGAGAAAAATCACAGTGTAGCTCAGTGTAGCTGAGTAGATTGAGCTTTAAACATATCATTAACTGCAGCTTGTTCAGCTTGTGCTTGCGTGATTTGTGTTGAGCCATTTTGGTTTTGATTTTTCCCAATATGTTCCTAGGTTTGTCTCATAATTTCTTTCTATCAGTGTGAACATGTCCTTCAGTTCATATTTGATGGCCACATTCTCAAAATGCTTGTGCTTTTAACCCCATTGCTTTGAAGAGTTTTGTCTGTAAGCTGGTCTGCAGTCCCAGTTCCCAGGGATCCTGGGATTTTGAGGAGTTCATACATCCCTGTGTGTATTTGTATGTCTGTGCACATGGAAGTTGAGGCGGACCCAGATTCCTGGTAGTGGTGATGAAGAGGAAGTCACAGGTATGACTGTACAAAGAGGAAACAAAGACATATTTGGAAGTGCTGAGAGTTAATGTGCTGTTGCTTCAAGTGACGGCACAGTGTCCTGTGTCCCAGGGGACAGTTGCTCCTCTGGAGTTCCTGACAGTGCCTTTTCCTTCCAGAACTGGAGCCATCCACGTCGGGGACCGGATCCTGGCCATCAACAACGTGAGCCTCAAGGGCAAACCGCTGAGCGAGGCCATCCACCTGCTGCAGATGGCGGGAGAGACCGTCACCCTCAAGATCAAGAAGCAGACAGAGAGTGAGCTGGGGAGCCCGGGCTGGGCTGGGAGGGTGGAGGCTCAGCCCAGCAGGGACCCTGGGCCGTGGAGCAGTTAGTGCTGAGGGGTTTCTGTCAGGAATTCAGGCAGTGTGGTCATGGGCATGGCTGGGCACAGAGGGAAAACGTGTGTGTTTCTTGAACTTCTTACTCACAGATGAAAAAAAAGCCACCCAGGGGCTCTCTGTGGTGCTGGGAAGAGATGAAACAGCAGGTTTATTGGTGATAGTAATTTTTAATTCAGATTGACACCTTGTATTGCTGTTGCCATTCCCTGTGTGGGTGTTTCACACAGAAGTGAAGCAGAAGTTGCTTTTAAAATTATAAGAATGTGGTATTTTTTTATATATATAACCCCCCAAAATGAGCAAGGAGACTCTGAGCTGATAGACTACATGAAAAAACTCTCATCTTTAATATCACTTTTTTGAAACAATCAACAATAAATCTTTTACACCCCTTTTCCTGCCTTAGGGTCCTAAGGTTATCTTTCAAAGCATCACTTCACTTCACCTTCTCATTTCCCTGCCAAGCTCCCTGTGGCTTTGAAGCTGTTCTTGACAGGGTATAAAAAAGCAGAAGCATACTTAGTACTGGCAGGACACTGTTTTTTGGGGACAGAAGGGTGATTGGCAAAACTAGGGATCATACAAACTTTTCTGCCTGACTGTGTAACCACAGCCAAAGAGAATTCATCAATTTCATAAAGTAACAGGTGCATTTTGGCTTCATTCCTGTCTCTGTAACTCCCAGTAGTTTCCTTTATTTTTTGATGCCATGCTTCTGCAGTCTGTAGGTTTGGCTGGACCCACGCAGCCAGTGGCCCACAGTGCTGTGGGAATTAGGAGAAATCAAGTGATAAAGCTTTTTCAAGCAAATGGGCCCTTGGGATGCCTGTCCTGAATCTGGAAAAGTGGCATCACTCTTAAACACTTCATTAGACCTCAAAACAGTTTGCAAATGTGTGGCAATGCACCTGTTTTACAAATGGAGGAAGCCTGGGCAGGGAGTGGGGACATGGCAAATAGAGGTAGAATTGGGGAATTGATTCCTCTTCAAGAAACCCCAGTCTCTTCCCCTGTAGCCAAATGTCTTGATCTTTGGTCTGAAATGCTCTTTTTTCCCCGCTGCTGACACTTAGCATTGTCACAGCCACTTGGTGAAATAATTGACATGCAAGTGCCTGTTGGAGACTCGTTAATCATTCTGAGAATGAAGCAGGTGTAATTGAAATTTCAAGGTAATCTTGAGTTAATCATGATGAGCAGTCTTCTGAATGCTGGGAAAATAGGGACTTTCAGGACACTGGGCTTTGTTTGCTAAAATAATCTGTCCTCATTGACAAATGCAGACTTTCAGAGGGCCTTTTATCCCTTAGGTCAGAGATCCAGAGTGTGGATGGCTAACAGGATATCTAATCTACAAGGACTTTAAAATATCCAGTACAAAGAAATGCTTGTGCTGAGAAACCATTCTTTGCATAGCTTTTGCCTGAAAAGGAATTTGATATAACGATAATAAGGGTCTTTTAGTACTAAAATAATGAAAGGGAAGGTCTGAGCTTCATCATTCACATTCAGCTTCCATTTTCCAATCACTAATCAGGGGAAATTCAGTCTCAAAATACCACGCCCAGGAATTCCACTGTTGTCATTAAACTGCTTGGGAGATTCTGGAGAGGTGGTGGTTATCCTTCAATCGTTATGGGGTTGTACAGTCTTGGAAGCGGGCTATAACTTCAGCAGTGGTGGTTGTCATTGGAGTCTCATTAAAACATCTGTTTGTAACCAAGTTTGCAGTCAGCACCTGCCCTGGTGCTGCTCTGAGGATAAAGGAGGCCCTCTGAGACCAGAGAAGGGGACCAGACAGGGTATTGCTTGCAGGGGCCAACACTTCTCAGGACAGAGCTGTTTGGAGGAAGCTTCCAAAGGCACAGGAAGATGTGCTTGTGAATTGAGATTAAATCCCAACTCTCTCATGTGTGGTAATCCTCCAATCCCCATGGCTGCTGCGTGTATTCCATGTGCTAAAAACTCAGGCATTTTTTCTTGATTCAGCTTGAGATAAGAGTAATGCATTAAATCCTTTCAGCTTCATTGCACATGCCTTTGTCAGCTACTTTTGAAGAGCTAAAGAGGTACTTTAAAGACTTATAGTAGCTGGGCTTGCTCCCGTGTCAGCATAAGCTTTTCCCTGAGGCTTGCTCTTCGTGCCTGTTAAAGCAGGATGTGGATATTCTGGTTGCAGAATCCTACCCCAAGAAGTCTGGGAGTATAAACGAAGTGAGTGACCCAGAAGATGAGCTGACGGACTCCCAGAAAACCAGCAAGCTGTCTGAGATGTATTCCACCACAATTCCAAGTGTGGACAATACTGTGGAGTCCTGGGATGGCTCTGCCATTGATGCTGGATATGGAAGCCAAGGTAAATAGGGTTGTCTTTCCTTAGGGGTCTCTGGGCCAAGGTGAAGGGAGACAGAGCCTCCAAACCTGTCTGGTCCTGTCTGGCTCTTGTCTCCGAACATGAGCCAAAGCTTGTGGCCTGACCACATTTCCATGGCCTCTCACTTCCAGCAAGGAACAAAATGTATTTTAAAATGCACTTGTGGTGCTTTGAAGTGGTGTATCTGTTTTAGGCTTTTATTAGCACATTTGTTCTGGCTTATATGGCATCATACTGTTCTCATCATATTCAAAATGATTACAGCACTTTATAATTCGCATAATCAGAGGCAGTATTCACTGGCCATATGTTTTACAGAGTATTTGGTCCATAGCTCACTTTTATTTCTCCAGAGAGGCCTTGTAGGACATAATAATCCTCTTCAGGATGCTTTAAAATCCACAACAATGTCTTGTGACTAGAAGCCCTCACTTAACAAAATAATTAAGGTAATATTACAAGAAAGTATCTCTAACTCTCTAGTGAGTGATCAGATGAACACATGTCTTCGAGGTCAGATTTATTCAGCTGTAGCTTCTAGCAGACATATGGAATTGGAATGGAGGATACTCTAGTCATGGGAATATATTTTTACTTGGAGAAAAGCACTGGAAAATAGTTCTAACAGTTCAGCTTTAGTGACATAAGTTAGCATTAGTCTGTGTTGAATCAAATGAAAATCCTGAATCAATGCTGCAACAGGAAATTGGTGGAAAGCCTCCTGTCCAGAACAGAATGTGAAAACAGGGAGGGATGCTGCAGGCTGCTGCTGCGAAGTGTGAGCATGCTGTGCCCACTGTGCTCTGGCCAAGAGGAGTTCAAAGGACAGCACCACCCAGGTGTCTCTTTCCCCATTCCTGCATCTTCCTTCAGCCTCTGTTGGTCTGAAGTCTTAATTGGGGAGCACAGTTGGGACTGGAGGCTTCATTAAGGAGGAATCCCCTGGCCTTCATAATGCTGCAATCCTTCTCCATCTAATTGAATGTTAACACAAGTTGGACACTGGGAAGTGATTGCTTTACCGGTAAATTGAGAACAAGTAATTGAGCACAGAGCCCCAGGGAGCAGGGCTGGTGCCAAGTTGCCCAAGATCCACACACTGCAACTTTGCTTCAGGGTCTCTCTTGTCTTCCCTGGTAATTGTATGTGGCTGCATGGTGGTGTGGTGGTGCTGGCTGGGAGGGGGGATGCTGGAGGATATGGAGAAGGGCACACAGGGTTGTCCATGGGATGGGCAGGGAAGGCAGGATGCGGGGAAACCTGGGATTCAAAGAGCCTGGAGATTGGGGTGTACACCCCAAATGGAGAACTATAGGTCAGGCTCTGCAGCCCTGTAGGCTTTTAGGTTCATTCATAGCATTAGGAAATGGCTCAAGGAAGGATTTGGGCAGGGGACCTGTGCCAGGCCTGGTGGAAACATGCCACCAGGTGGCTCTGAATCCCAGGGATCTAGCTCTTCTTCCTGGAAGGAGGAGTTGAATCTATAATGGCACCAAGTGGCTGCTCTGGACACGTGCCCCTGTGCCCAGCCCAAACCCGCTGCCCACCCACTGCAGGGACCTGTGTCCAGAGCCCTTGTGCTGCTCTGGCAGGCAGCGAGTGCTTGCCACTGCTGTAAGATGTTGGCAAGCAATTTTCCTGGGGCTCTCTCCAGAGAAGTCTAACCTTTAAAAACACACAGAGGAAACACTCAGCTAAGTGAAATAACAGGCCCTGGCATTTTCAGAGAAAGCACTGGCATTGTCTTTGGGTATTTACAGTGCTCTTAGCTGTTTAGGAGGTCAAGTCTCCCATAATTATGCGTTTCTCTGTTATTCCTTCCCATTTGCTTGGCACAGTGTGCAATGGGAGTGTACGATGTTTCTTGGAAAGGCTGTGGGGATTTCTCTGAAACACTGAATGGGCAGTAGGAGGTGGGCAGGGGACTCAGGAAATTTGTTTCTACTGCAGATGGCAGTAGCTGAGGAATGACACTGCTGAGGAATGGTTTGTTTTGGGAGTTTTCAGGCAGCTTCTCACAAGACTTGAGGATCTTGTGACTTAGTAGTGATGGATTTGCATCTGTGGAGTAAGACACTGCAGTACAGAAAAGTCCGTGGGGACAGATGTAGTGAAACTTGTCTGATTTCATCCTAACGGTCTGTATTGATCTCCTGTCAAATGTGATACAGATGAGCTCTCAAGCCCTGCTCTCAAGCCAGCAGAGTTTTTCATCCTGTTCCTTGCCTTTCACACACACATCCCTGAAGCAGCTTCCTGTACCTGCACCAGCTGATCCCAAAGGCATGGGAAGTTTGAGGGAACTGTCTGGCAGCTCTCAGGATCAGGGCTGACTCTTCCTCATTACCACTGTTGAGGGAAGCTTGACAGCTTTGCCCTTTGAAGGACTTGTATTTAGAAGTGGCTGATTCAACAGCATCATTTCTGCTGGGTGGAAACAGGAGCTGTTAACCCTGGCTGGAGCTGGCTGGAGGCACGATCTGTGGGTATGTGTACTCCCAGGTCTGTGAATCCCAGATCCATACCATAGAACTACTGAGAAGCAGGGGAGCAAAGGAGGAATGGGGCATCGGATGTCAACATCCTGAGAAGCCACTTTGGTTAAAGCCAGAAGAGATTGGAAGAACTGCTTTTGAATGACTGAGATGGAAACAGTGTGCAATCCATGTGGCCTCAGGTTTGGGACCTAGGGGAGAAGGCTTTCCTGGCTCCTGATTTACTCCATTTGGGGTTTCTGACCAGGTTTTACCCTTTCTCTTCCTCCACTGCCTCTTGCCTTCCCTAGGTACGTACATACCCCAGGCTGCCGGCATAGCCCTCCATCCACACGAGTGGAGACACAGCAGGCAAAAGAGCAGCACCCCTCCAGCAGACCCCAGGAAAAACTACCCCTACATGGATGGAAGCTTCAGTGAAGATGACTGGGACAAGCCCAGCAGGTACGGAGGGGCGGGAGGAGGCAGGGAGGCATTTGGAAATATGAGTGTCACTGCATAGGGACAAGGGGGCATGGGAATGTGATGGAGCAGCCAGTGATGTCCCCATCTTGGCATGGGGCAGCCATGGGCAGGGATGTTGATGGTGAACCTGCTCTGATGGGCCACCTCCACATTGCCGGGTTACCCTCAGTGTAGGTCTGTGACACTTTTGCCATGGCCGGGTGACATTTGTGTCTGGAGTTAGGGTGGTCTCAGCTACATGGACCACAGGTTCCTACCACATTTCTCACTCCTGCCATGCCAAGGCTGCAGTATTTTCATAGTTTAGGTGTAATAAATAGATACGGTCAGGGCTGTCCCTATATGTGTTGATCAGACTTTTTTGAGTAAGGATGCAACTTCCCAACAGTTCAATGCCACAAAGCAAGAGGCCAACCAAATGCTTGAAGGACTAGTGTGAGGTTGCATGTCCAAGTTAAAACCTATCAAAGTTGTGGCTGGATTCTCTCTCTATCACACTTGGGCCCTTCCAACACCTCCATCAAAGCTATGCTGAGTGAACATGGTCAAGTTAATCCCCCAGCTCAGCCAGTGTGGGGAAATGCTGTAATACCTGCTGAGGCCAGGGAGGAGGCTGCAGATGCCCCTTGCTTTGGGTGAAAATCCTCCTGGATCTGCCGTGGCCAGAGGCTGCCCCTTGCTGAGCTGCACACAGTGGAAAAGCCCCATTGCTTCAAAACTTTCCCTCCCCTTGACATCCTCCAGAGTCCCCATAGTTGTGTGTGTCGTGTTGTTACTGTCGGTTCTTTTTTTCTTATTTTTCTCCTTAACTTTTGTTTGTCCAAACAAAACCCTTAGAACATCTCATGGCCATTTCCACCTATTTAAAGATGATCAAGCTGGCAGGAAGGCTGGCAGCTCCGGAGACTTTGTTCTTGTTTTGCCTCTCAGCGAGAGCCAGCTCACAGAGGTCACTGATCCCTCGTGGCCCTCCCGGCGAGGCTGTCGGCAGCTGAAGTTGGCAAATCTGAGCCTTCCAAACCCCCGTGTCCCTAATGAGGACTCCGAGCCCTGATGTCAAAGTGCAAGTGAAATGGCTCATGCTGCTAAGCCCTCTTTATTAGAGAGAAAAACAAACCCTGACTGCCTTTAGCCTGGAAAAAGCTGCTGACCCTGTGGTGGGAGAGCCCATTCTGATTCATCCACGTCCTGGATGTGTTTGTATATTGCTGCTTTGAGAGGCAATAAACTGGTAACTAGAAGGGACATTTGCCTCTTTGGGATCCTGGAAGCAGAGGAAGGAAATGAGTAAGGGGAAAGAATCAAAAATTCCTTCTGCGGGGAAATTTTGGTTTGTTTTTATAAAGTCTTGCTGGGTGTTTATTTGACCTTTCTGCTTGGTGTAAAGGCTACTGTCCTTTAAAAGATGATGAAAGGTGGGGGGTGAATTTAAAATACAATAAGCCATGTCACATACTGCTCTCTTCAGGAAGTCCATGATCCCACAAGGAGCAAAAGTGTGTGTGAGTTTCTGCCTGCTGCAGACTCCCTTTTAAACCAGTGGATGAAAAGCAAAGTGTGTGCTAAAGACTTCGCAGTTGTTAGAGATCTGGAAAAAACTCTATTAATAGCCCAAGAGGTCACTATATGTTTAAGGGAGGCCAACTTCTCTGTGACTTGTACTCAAGTAAAATGTTCTGACTTTGCTGAGTGCCTCTGGTGGATGAACATCCCTTCCTGTCTATGGAGCTGAAGACCATTAAGCCATGCAAGATACTACCAGATGTTGCAGAGGTGGAGCCTTGTCCGTGCAGCTCCGTATAAGAGATGTAGAAGATGTATTAGGGCTGCTCTGATGTCACTGTCCCCTTGGGATGTCGTCCCATGACACATTAGTGGGTTTATCATGATCTTGATTGAACACCACAGAGAATTTCCTTCAAGAGGCTCCTGTTAAACTGAGCACTGGTGGTCTGAGTTTTGCAGTCTGGTGTTCAGTAAGCAGTGTCCAGCATCACCTGCTTTTAGAGCTTGTTCAGAGGATTTCACCATGTTTAATTGCTGATTGATTTAAAGGTATGAGAATTGACCCTGACTTACGGTCAGAGATAAAAGGTGCTGAAACTGCCAAGGTGGGGAATTGCAGAACCCCAGCACACGGTGTTCACATTAACGTGTGTTTGTACCAGCTTGAGAGAGGTTCTCTCTAACCTTACTCTCTATTGTAGACAGAACTGGTGCCAAGCTTTACACAGCTGTAAGTGCCAAGACTGCTATACAGCAAAAAAAAGAGAGACCTCCTGAAAGTAACAGCTCAGTTCCCTGGCCATCCCAAAGCAAATGAAACTCGGTTTGTATGGGTTCTACATGACACTGTTGATACTGCTGGCTGTAGTGTGCATTTGCTTGTCCAGCCCAGGGCAATCATTTTTATATACATCTTTGCATTATTTACTCTCATAGAGACCTAATGTATTTATCATTTTCTCACCATGTCTGTTACCCTCTGTGTTTTTCTCTCTCTTCTCAGGTGTTCTGTGTCTCAGATCTGAGCTCTATCCCATCAGCCTTTGTACTAACAGTCTCTGAGGCTCCTGGTTTACCCATAACGCATCCTTTTTTCTTTCACTTCTCTATTTCACCAAAACGTCTTCCTAAACCTACAATCTTCCTACAGGCACTTTTTAATTTACCCTTTGAACTCTGACATTACTACACCAACTTAATTCTTCCTTTGAAGGACACTTGCCCCGTTAGTAAATGCATGGAGGTCTCGTATGTGGACTCTTGTTTGAAAAGTTCATATTGTTTGCTTTTGTATATGAAGACTCTTCAAGTCTGCTTTTACTGGTGAGACACTTGCTGTAGCCTTGCAGCTTTCACCCCGCTGCAGAAGAGTGCTGACAATGTTTGGTTCCTACGTTACAACAGATACCCCAACCGCCAAAATGGCCTTGAGACCACTCACGAGGACAATTTTTGGCGTGTTTTTGGAGAAGCTTTGGAGGATTTGGAAACATGCGGCCAGTCTGAACTTTTGAGGGAGATTGAGGTAAATCAGTTTCTGAATTTGCTGCTGACCTGACTGTTTTGCTCTTTCCATAAACATTAGACTGTTCCCCCAGATCTGTTCATTGCCCGTAGCACCCCTGAGCTGCCTGTGGTGTGAAGAAGGGTTTGGGTTTGATTCCTGTCAGGGTTTGTGCTAATGGATAACTGTGCCTCATTAGGCAGCTACTTGCGTGTGCTCTTTCCCTGGGCCCACGTCTTGCCCGCCAGGAACTCCTCATCCTGTTCACGAGTTGTTGCTGGCCAATAATCCTCACATGACTGTTGGCCAGTCATCCCTATCCAATGGTAAGCCCTCTGCTTGGAAAGATACTGTCTGTCCAAAGCACTTGAAGGCCAAGCAAAAGGAGCCCCCACGTCCCTGCTGGGACTGAAGTCTTGGCTTGCTTCAAGTGCAGACAGACACACGTATCTTGCATTCAGCTGTCACTCTGCCGGAAACTGTTTCAGTGGAATAGGTAATTGGAAGCTTTTCAGCCAGCCTTCCCCATGGAAAAATCTGAGAAAGTAATTGCTTCCTGCAGAAATAAAGGTGTTTCCTCTCTTCACAAACCACTTTCTCTTTTCTTTATCCAAAATGCTTTGGAGGTCATGTTATTGTGTCCGGTTATAGGATGAGGAGCCTGGATTTCTAAGTCATGGGATGCAAATAAAGGTCTCCCTAGAGACTGTGAGCAGCAGGAAGCAAACCTGCCTGGCAGGATGGGGCCTGTGCTGCTCCCTTCCCTAGTTCAGCTTCCACAGCCCAGATGAAGGAGCAGGACCCTGTGAGACCATCACTCCCAGTGCGACTCGTTTTATGTACAGTTGCATTTTGCTGAGGCTTCAGAGAAAAAAAGGCAACTTCTGGCTAATTGAAGACTGAAAAGGAAAGTCCTGTTTTGGTTTGTATGGTGGCAAGGGACTTGCTAGTTGTCCTTTCCTCCTTGATCCTTAGCAACTGTAAGTGGAGGAGGAAATCTCAATTAAATTTATTGTGCTGCAGCATGAAACATTGCTTTTATTATCTTAACTGCTTAAGAAAATGCTGACTTAACCCAAACCACACTCAAAATCCCAAATCCTCAGCCCTCCCAAACTATAACTTTTTCCCTTGATCACTAATTTCCTGGGTCTGAATGTATTTAGAAATGAGTTTAGGCAGCCGCTCTCAGCCTTTCTGAACAGTTGTTGTCTGCTTCAGAGAAAGTACCTGTCTGAAATGATACATAAATGTTTATTTTCTGCTGGCATCTAAATGCAAAAGAAGGGATTTGTTGGATTCCCTTTCCTTTTCCAGGGATCTGTGGTGCAGTTGCTGTTATATGCTGTTTGGAGCTTTGACAGTTATAGCAATGTTTTTAAACATGTGAAGGAATCTTACTGAAACCTCCAGGGATTTTGTATATTAAGCACATTTCTAGAATATTTTGAAAGTTCTGGGGACAGAAGGGAAATGCTGTGTTTTTAGCAGGAGTCCCCTTTTACCAAATCCAAAGTACTGCTGATCCATTTCTCCTCCATGTACCCAGACTTCCTCAGGTGTGCTGTGGGTTGTGCAGCACTCACTGGGGTTTTTGCTGTATTGTGGGTTCTCAGCTGCCTGTGGTTTTATGACAGTCAGAGATTTGTTTTTATTTTTTTAAAAATTTGACCCTTCATGCTTCTCATTTGAAAAAGAAGAGTTGTGCAAGGTGACGCAAGCTAGCCTGGAAACAGGTTCACACACTGGGAATCCACTTCCAGACTATGGGTGTGGGTAGAAACAGGCTTTTTCCAATTTATCCAGTGGAGTGTGTGTCCCTGCTTTGCTTTGAGGGCAGCCAAGACATGGGAAAAGTAATGTGGGGCAGCCACAGGCTGGAGAAGTCTGAAATTGCCCTTTTTGCTGCTTGCACTAAACCTAAAGCTTATGGAGAAGCTTTAGGAAATGGGTTATGATGCTGCAAGGAGGATTTACATACCTTGAAGGTGGAGAAGGTGGAGAAATGCTGTTGGGGACTGGTTGCAGTACTTGCAGCCCGTGAGGGAGGGCAGTGGCCCAGTGTGCACAGACCTCTCTGTTCTCCCTGGCTCTGCAGTGCTGGTGCTGGGACAGCACAGAACAACATCCTGGGGGGTGGAGGCGGCCCGAGGTCAGTGACCAAATGTGCCCTGGTTGGCTGAACCTGTGTTTGTTAGTCTGAGTTTCAAGTGTGTGGTAAATCAGTGTCCTTCCAGCACGTAGCAGGTATTTGAGTTTTGCCCAAACTTGAGCTGATCAAGTCATGTGTGAAGACCTGAAAAGTGCAAAGCTGAAAGGTTTTTTATATTTTTTCCGACTCTGTTTGGGATAATGTGTATAGTGCTGGCATTTTCCTACTGCCACCATAATTCACTTTATTTGCCTTTGTTCCAGCTTGGAGCAAAGAGATGGAGGGTCTTGGTTAGAGATTTAGTTGGATGATATTTCCCCTGTGCATAGGAGCAATTGCTTTTTGACTTGCCATGTTTAGTGTTGAAGAATTTTGCTGTGCGCTCCCTACCTTTCCTTTAATTTCCTCTACCTTTTGACATTTAATGGGACTGCAGACCCTTTGAGCCTGAACTTTGAAATTCCAGGTTTCATTATGCTGTTTAAATGGACTCTATGACCTGGAGCCAGCTGAGGTTCCACAGACTGGATTCTTGACTCCTTCGTTAGCTTTGATCAATGTAATCTCATTAGTGAAAAGCATTGCCAAATGGAGTCGAATCTACTTAGGGGCATCTTTTAATGGATGCTATCAAGGATGACCAGGCATAAATACTACTTAATTTCATATTTTTAACTCAGTTTTGCTCAGTGACAGCTCCCATATACTGACAGATAAAATCCTAATTTCTGTGCTGAATTGGCCTCAGTGAAGTCCGAGGCATTGACTCCCCTGGGCCACTGCCAGCACTCTGTGATGCTGAAGGGAAGCTGCAGCCCACAGGGAGGCTGGAGAGCCAGGCAGACACTGGTTCCGCTGGGAGCCTCCTGAGATCGGGATATTCATCCTTCTTGGCTATCAAGACAGTTCCTGCACAAGATGAGGCATGTCTGGCCCTGTTTGTGTGGAAGGGATCATGGAAAAATAAGGAGCTGCTTCACAAATGCTTCCTTGTAAGATTAAGCTCCCTGTTGGGGTGGGGGTGGAGAGCACAAAGCAGGTCAGTCATAGACCTGGAAGCAGGCTCCTGAAGTCTGGGAATGGCTCTTACAGCCAACAGTAAGAGCTTCTTGGTGCTTTTCTTCCTGACTAATGAGAGCAGTGGTGCTGCCTTGTTGTCTGTGACACTTTAGTGGCCGCGTGGTCCACCTCTTGCTGCTGCTGACTCTGCAGAGTGACGTTGTGCCCTCGTCCTGCAGGCGTCCATCATGACAGGGAGCGTGCACAACCTGGGCCTGGAGGGCAGCAAGCTGCTCCTGGACTCTGTCAACCCCTCGGGAATGAGCCCACTGAGGAAAGCCAACGCCAGCTGCACTGATGGACAGACCGAGGGCAACAGCTCCCCTGCCAAGAAGAATGAGAGGAACCTGGACATGAAGAAGATCGAGAAGGAGATGCAGGAAATCATGTCCCCGACGCCCCTTGAGTTTCACAAGGTTTGTGTTGTCAAGGGTGGGTGTAGCTGTGGCACTGCATTACCTCAATGGTTAAAGCTGTAGAAGCTTGACAATCTTCTGAAAAATCAGTTTTGCTCAGTGGGACCCTCAGAAAATGTTCCTTGTTAAGGCTGGCCCTCACCAAGGTCTGCAGCAAAGTTTTCCAGAGGGTCAGGTTAAGATGAAGGGGCCTCTTCAGAAGAGTAATGGGATTTAGCTGCCATGATTCAGCAGGGTTCCAACCTGTGCTTTGCTGTTTTTCTTTATATGTAAGATTTGCAGGTCCTTGTGTTCTTGAGTTCACTAATTGGTGCTACAAATAAAAGTGAGAGAGCTCAAAGTACGGCCCCATGGAGACCCATCAACCCTTCTCCTGTGGCACACTCCATTCAGTAGGCCACTTCTTCTGTAAAAAATAGCTTGTTTTCCCTCCCCTTCCACTCCACTTCAGTGATGGGATACTGGTTTGAATTCAGCATCCAGCTGAACATAGCCAGTTTAACCATGGTGCAAGGTAACGGTAATTAGAAAAAGTAATTAACTGTAGAAGCTGCTGATGCAGAATGCAGGCAGGGAAGGGAGCTGGAGAGGTTTCAAAAATTTGATTGCCTTCTTCTTTCCTAGTGTGACTTCAGAATGAAACCTACAGTTATGGTAGCTGGAAAAAACAACTTTTTCATGTTTGATCTGCTTTTGTCCTTCAGGGCATGGAAAATGTGTCTTTAAATAAAACTCCTTCGTACCTGAAGGAGGAGAGCTGTGTAATTAGGCATGTTATAGGGTGACTCTTCATTCTGCAGGAGCATCTGGTGTTGGCTGTGTTTGGAAATGAGGCTGAAGCCAGGTGGGTGCTCCTGTGCGTGATCCTGAGCGTTGTCCTTCCCAAGGACTGCACATCCATGAGGCGCACCCAGCCACAAGCACAGTCATGGAGCGGGAGCCACAGTAGAGATGCCCTCCCAGTTCATGGGAAGTGGAGGGAGATTTTGGTAATGTTGGGGAATCAGTTGCCCTGGTTCCCAGTGTTACCCCATGGCAAAACACACTTCCAGCAGTGCTCTCCTCCTTCAGACATGGCCAAAGTGTGGTGTGTTCAAGGGAAGGATGATGAAGTTCTTGTCCTCAGTACATCAGCACTTACTGATACGATTTTTCTGGAAAGAACTGTGAATAATACAGAGAATTTTAGATGTTCCTGCTGAATGATGTATTAAAAATGAGCTGTCTTCACATTTGACTCACTGCATTAAAAATTCCCTGCAAACATGTTGATTTTTCGTGTGCTGATCTGGCACACACAGAGGATACACAGCGTGACCTGGGCCAGCGAAGGCAGTGCTCCATCAATAACACTTGTTTGTTGCTCTTTGGGTGAAACAAGTGCTGTCTGTATTACACTTGTGTTTCCTTCCACATCCAAGACTAAGGAACTGTTTTGGAGTTTTATGTGACTGGTTTTATGCTAGTCACCAAAGCAATTCTCCATGATCTACCTGTGATGATGGTGTCAGGTAAATAAGGCTCAGTCTGTGTTACCTGCTCAGGCTAAAATACACCTGCCCAGGAGACCCAGAGCAGAATTTCTGTAGGTCTGCACACATTACTTATGCTGCTCCCATCCTGCCAACCCTGTAGATGACCTCCTTACTCTAATGCATTGAAACATGTTTCTTCTCTCTGTTCCTCTGCAGATGACACTCCACAAAGACCCAGAGAGTGAAGACTTTGGATTCAGTTTGTCAGATGGCCTGTTAGAAAAAGGTGTCTATGTAAATATGGTCCGTCCGGATGGGCCAGCAGATCAGTGTGGCCTCAAGCCATATGACAGAGTGCTTCAGGTAATAAATGCAAAATGCAGTTCTGGAGGCTGGGACGGAGTGAATGAGTGGCTGAGAGGAAGAGAGAAGTGAGACCCATCCATGGCAGCACTAACTTTAATGAAAGGTAATAGTTAGCCAACTAGGTGAGCTCTTAGCCACCAACACTCAATGAGACCTGTGTTTTATAATAAGAAATCACTAGGTAGTACCTTCAGGTGGTACCCCAGGTGGTACTCCTAGGTTACACTATTCCAGGGCACATCCTGTTCTGGCACTGGCCTTTTTGAGCTTGGATAGCTCAAATCAAGGAAAAAGCTGTGTTGCTTTACCTTTCCTCACCCTCAGTCTTTTTCCTGGTTTTTGGATGAACCAGACTGTGTTGACCAGTATGTGTTCCAGTGAAGCCCCTTGTGGAGTTAAGTGATGTTCATGGAGTTCTGTGCATGCCTTTGACAACTAAAAGAGTTTTCTAGGACACTCATCCTTCAAGCAAAGTATTTTTTATGGATATTTTTCTTTGAAAAATGCTTCATCTGAAATAGCTGTTGCTGAAACAGAAAAAAAACCTGTGGTCAAAAGCACCGTCTGTCATAAATGTACCCTGAGCATATCAAACTACCAGAGGGACAGAAAGAGTGTGATAAGTTTTGGAGGTTGGAGAAGAGCTCTGTATGGATGAAAACCAACTATTTTAGCTTTGAAGCAACTCAAACAGCAACTGAAGGAAGTGCAACCTCTATGGAAAAATTTTCACCATTTGGAAATGCAGATATTGTGACCATATTTGGAAACACTCAGATGTTTAGTTTTACTAATTTCTAGGCGGGGGTTCTTAGCAGTCAAATTAGAGCCAAAGCATTATGTACATCAGGTAACTGGAGGACTGGCAGCACTGTGGGGAACCTTGTTTAAGCTTGTTATGGTCTCTAGCCAGTTGGCTGCTATACAATTATTCCTTCTCAGCTTCAAATAAAAGATGGTGCAAGAATGAACAAGAAGCTAATTAGGCTCTGGGCTGCCTTTCTGTTCAGTGTTGGATGTGTCGCTTTTTGCAAGTGCCAAGTGCTCTGGGAGGTGTGCCCAAAATCCTAAACAGAGCAGCATGGAGACTTTGGACACCCTTTTTCCACACGCTGCACCACACAGCTCACGCCTACGGGCAGAGGAGGCGACTGCCGTCGTGTTAACACTTGGAGTTGGGAATGAGGGATTGCAGACCTGCAACAGGTGACTCCTCCAAGAGGTGCAGAGATGCATTGCTGAGGATGCTGTATGGTGCTGCTGATGGTGGGCATGATGATGTGCCCGAAGGCCAGTGAAACATCCTATCCCTGCTGTCACAGACCCTCTGCCTCTGGCTGCATGGATTGACCGGAGCACAGCATGGCACTGATGGCACTTCTGCACTGGAGCTGCCTGGCTGGCACAGAGCAGGGGCAGAGCAAACTCATGATTTATCTCTTCTTGTTCACGAGTGGGCCAGAAATTGTCCCTGTGCTGTAAGGAGCAGTACTGGGGTCACTGTGTGGACACCAGCTGGGATGGGGGCACACTGCTACTGTCACAGAGCCCAGCTCCATGGTCATGCATTAATTCTGGGGAGGGGCTTGGGATGGAAGGGTTGTATGGAGCCAAATATCCAGCCCTTACCCAAAGAAAGAAACAACACCTGGCCCCAGGGTGTTATGTTCACTCCAAAGTTGTGTGGGAAATTCCATTCTCCCTTCCCTGCTTCCCATCCCTGTGCCATTTGCCAGCCTGCTCCATCCCTGGGCTTGTGGCACCAAGCCCAGGTGTTCTGGTAGCTGTAGGCAAGAGAGCTGGGGTGGTTTCTATGGATGACCCAGCCTAGAAACGTGCTTGAAGGTCTGCAAGAGCCAGCAGTAACTGCTTTCACTGTTGAATCCTACAGAGAGAATTTGCAGCTGCCTCCTCCTGAGCCCACATGAAATACATCAAGGCTCCTATGAAATGAAGGATATAAATGGGGAGAGGGGAAGCAGAAACTGTTCAGTATAGTCTCAGTTTGCTTCTGGCTAAGCTGGAAAATGGTTGCCAGAAGCCTCAGGGCTTTATTTGTTTTCTAGGTGCTGAATACATGGCACCACAAATTTAATGCCAGTAAAAGCCATGATGAAAAAAAAGTGGGGAAAAAAAAAAGTGGAAAATGGCAACCTTTTTCTACAGGCTTGAACTGGAGGACTGCTTTTGAACCCTGCAGTGTGTAATGCTTGATATACTGTCCCAGGCACTGAAGATCAGGGTTCATGCTTGATCCAGACCTTTCTCCCCCCTTCCTCTACCAGTTACTGCATCATTCCTCAGCTAAGCACAGATGCCCAGTCTGAAGGGGCGCTTCTGCTCTGCTCCATTGTGAACCCGGAATCAGGGCCCCCCCAACAGCTGTGTGTTTTCCCAGGTGTGGGTTTAGCACTAATCTTGCAGTTTCTGACTAACAAACATGATCTTTCTGTTGTTCCTCTCCATGGCATGTCCTAAATCCATCCCGGCAGGTAAACCGCATCCGAACGAGAGACTTTGACTGCTGTCTGGCCGTTCCCTTGATTTCAGAGGCTGGAGATAAGCTGGACCTGGTGATTAGCCGGAACCCCTTGGCACTGGCTGCCAACGCTCCCTCGGAGGGGAACAGAGAGCTCCCGACGCAGGTGCCCCGTGGCGCCGAGGTCAAGGCGAGTGTCCAGACGCTCTGAGCAGCGGCAGCAGAGCAGACAATGCCTCTGCTGAGCTGTTGTGGTATTTGGGGTTTTTTTCCTGTTTTTTTGCACTGGTATTTGTAAATGCTGTGTCTACTATAACCTGCACGTGGGGAGGTGGGTCTGCAGTGAGCCTGCAGACTGCCAAATATTGCTGGGAAGGTCAGAACTGGGTGAACATCTGGGGCTGTGGCAGCGACGGCAGTGGGACAAGCTGCCGATGGGAGGAAGGAGCATCCACAGCCATCCCCCATGGCAGGGCATCCCCCTGTGCTCTGGCCTTTGAGCGTGCAGGGTCCTGCCTCCAACATCCTCTTCACCCTGAAAGGCTTTGGCCATCCTGCAAACACACATGGTGCTATTATGTTCCTTGTTTGCTCAGTTAATTGCATACAGCAGGACTGAAATGCCTTTCCGTTTATGTTGTGCCCAGCTCCATCCTTTCAACGCTCCTGGCAAATCAATTCCTGCAGCCCCTTGCACTCCTGGTGCAGGGCTGTGGAGAGAGCTGGTTAAAACAAAACTTCAAAATGTGCTTGAGAGTGGATAAATGCAATTCTTGTGCAAAAATTGGTATTTGCAGCTGTTTCCTGCCAGCCCCATCCACACTCCCCACGAGGCCTGGCTGGCCCTGTGGTGGGATGAGGCACCTCATATGGCTGATACCCATGAGCAGTGTGGTTACCTGTGCTCAGTAGTGATTACAGAGTAGAGGCCATACCAAAGGCTAAAGGCCTTGAGTACCTGCCTGAATCCCCCTTGTTCATCTGGGCTTTATGGAGATCTCTTGCTTTCAAACCTGGCCTGTTCTGCAAGTAAATAGCAGAATAGCGAAATTCCCGGGACTGCCCCTGTTGCTTTGAATTAAAGAAACCTTGTTGTCTCCCCTGAGGCAGAGGCATGACAAGCCCTTTGTTGGGTCAGGGTTGTGTCCTGTGTCCCGTGTGGGCTGGGTGTTGTGTGTGCCTGTTTGCCCATTGCTGGCCTCCCGTAGCCCCGTGGCTGCTCCTGTCCCTTCAAGACCCCCAGCCCCACGTGGCAGAGGGGCTGTGATGTTTGCATTGCCTGCCATGTTTTCCACATTAGCACTTTATGATGATGTTCATGTCCTGGTGGTGGCCTGAGCCCGGTGTTGCTTTCCCTGGGAAGGCTTGGGCCTGGTGGAGTGTAGGAGGTTGCTCAGCCGGACACGGCAGTCCCGGAGCCCACTGCCCCTAGAGCCCACTGCCCCCATCCCCTGCTCACCTTCCCGGGTCCTCCATCCCCACCTGCACACCAGTGGTGTGTGGAGGGTGTTGGGTGGGTGTCCAGCACGTGTGTGTCGCTTTGCTGAGCCAGGGCTCGTCCCTGCACTGTTTGTCCCTGACATCCCCCCGTGACAGCCCAGCGTATCCAGGTGTTTCTTCCAGGCACGGCCCCCTCCAGCTCTTTGTCATTGTAGCCATTTTCTCTATGAGTATGCAATATCCCATACCATTGCTGCCACAACCAGGTAATGTGCCATAATTGATACTGTGGAGCATTGACAGTGCGGCCGAAAGTGTTTTTATATGCAATATTCTGAGCAGTGGAAGCGCACTGGGGCTTCTCATAGGTTTTTAATGAAGACTTTTATTAAAGGCTTTAAAAAAAAAAAAGGAAGAAGAAAAACTTGGTCCTTGTATCCCTTCCTATGCATTTTGAATGATATGAAGATGAACTGCATTACTTAAATGTGTATTTTTATCCATATATTAGAGTGTATTCCTTGTAAAGTATTTTTATATGCTAATTTTCTTATGTATCTAAGAAAGCACAATATTTAAAAGTACAGCATTTCAAAGAATATTTTAGTCCTGTTTTGGACCTATTTGTAAATCTCTGTATTTAAATGGGATTGGAATGACTTTGACTTTTTTTTTAAATTAAATAAAAACATATGAAATGCGTTTGTTCTGGCTCGTGTTGCTTTCTGCTGGAGGATGATAGTAGCGAGGCATCCAGCAACATTTTAACTTGCCTGGGGACCCTATTTATGGGACACCTTGAAGAACAAGAGGTAGGCCACAGCATAGGGCTGTGGTTGTCCCTTGCCACCATACAGCAACAGGACTTGGGTTGCTTCCCTCCCTGTGGCCATGGAGGCAATTTTGCTGTAGCTGTTAACAGGAAGAGCTGGAGATGCTCATGCACGTGGTTCCAGCATTGCTTGCAGCTTTTCCACACTGGAAGTCTTGGCTTAAATCTGGGCTGCTCCATGACAGAACACTGACGCAGTAAAGCATGTGGCAGCCATGATGTGGCAGTGTTTGCAAAGCTGTGGTTAATCCCTGGGGACGGGTTAGAAAACTGCTGGAGAATGATGGGCAGGCAGGACCATCTGCTGCTCAAAACCCTGCAGCTCCATCAGGGTGCCTTGGGGAGCTGCAGTGTGGTAGCCAATTTATCCCACTCTGAAACCAGACATCCCAAGAGATGACTGCTATGAACCCAGAACACAGTTCCTTGTGTCTGTAATTTGAGGGTTGCTTCCCTTATGCTCCCAGTGTCGGCAGCACAGGCTGAAATGCTCCCTGGAAAAGGCCACAGGGAATCTCTGCTCACCAGCATGGAAAGGGTGAGCTGGAATTTGCAACCCTTCATGGCCAAGTGGGTAATGCAGAAATTTTCAGCAACTGAGAAGGGTATGGAAATACTCCTGGTCAGCCTGGGGAATCATTGCCACGTAAACAAAGCTTATCTGCCATCTCTGGCTGCCCTCCTGGGGCAAACACTTCAGAACAGGGCCCTGTGCCGGGGCCTTGCCAAAGCCGCATGTAGCCAGCCGAGGCAGCGGGGCCACGGGAGGCTGAACGAGTGAGTGCCCCTGGAATGTGAGCCGTGGGCTCCGTGTGTGTCCCAGGTGAAAGGTGAGCACGGAGCTGCACCCTGGGATGCGCCTTGGCGGGCAGCACATCCCCTGCTGATGTCACCTCGCATCCCGTGGGCCTCAGCTGATGGGAGCAGCTGCAGCCCTGGGCAGGTGGTGGCTGCCCATGGCAGGTGGTTGAAACCCTTCAGCAGCAGCTCGTGGCACTTTGTGGCTTTTTTAATTCCTTGTTTATTTGTTTTACTTTAACCTGAGACACACTGCAGTTGCTGTCTGTGCAGCCCAGGAATTGCAGGCCAGTGAGAAGAGAAGTCTCTGACAAAGTCCTCAATCATATCCAGGAAAAGAACCAACCAAGCCAAAAAACCCCAACTAAAGACAACTGTGGGGCTGATCCTGGGCATGGGGTGCTGGAGGATCAGCAGTGACACTGAAATACTTCACTTTTCACAAATAGTAGGCACCTACATGTTGTTTTTTCTTTTTCTTACTTCAAATCAAGACTTGAGCAATGGACACTGGTTTAACCACCAACTGTTTGACTGAAGAGGCCATCAGCAAGCTTGAAATAACCAGCCCCACATGCCAGGAAAATAAATGCTGGGTTTTTTCCTTTCTTTTTCTTCCTATTGGGCTTTTCTGATGTATTTGAACTCTCACAGTAGTGGTGCTGTGCATGTTATGAACACTGGCTGGTGAGAAATGGCTTTTCTTTGTGTCACTTGTTTTTCTGGGTTTTGTTTTTTACCTCTGATGTGTTTTGTTGTGTTTTTTTCCCTCCCCCATTTTTTAAAATTATTAACCTGTCTGTATCTCGACCCATGAATTTTTGCACTTTTACCCTTCCGACTCTCTCCCCATCCCCATCACTGGGTGAGGGGGTGAGTGAGTGGTTCTGTGGGGCTGTGCTGTCACCAGGGTGAAACCATGACAGATGTGAAGTTAGATAAGGAAAATACATATTTTATATATATAATACTTTATAAGGACAACCCTCCCCACACCAACAACCCCAAAATAAATAACAGGATTAAAAGAACTGAGCTACAAGAAGACCAAAAAAAATATCCAGGAGCATAGCTGGTTTATAAAGGAAAGTTTTATTTTTAGTTATAAGGTGATTACAAACTCATCTAAAAAAGCAAAGATGACTTAAAAATATCCATATACATTTTATTTATCTAAAAAGCAAAACAGAAACTGCAAAATACAAACATTTACCATATACACAAAGGCTAGGGGATTTTAGGATTAAATTACACTCCAGGATTTTTTTCAAATACAAATATTCCATTTTGGAACACACAAAAAAATGTTTTAAAATGTTTTAAAAATATTTTTAAGGTTTTTTTTTCTTTAAAAAAGTTCAGATGACATTTTTAAGGAGGCCATCATCGCCCTCGCCTCCTCGCTGCATGTGCTACTCATCATCACATTACTGTAGTCACAGTTGCTAGGAATTTAAATAATTAAAAAAACACCACTGTTTGTTTAGCCAAATACATCAAACAAGATGGACCACCTCTTACAATGTGAAGTCCCTGGCAACATTATCAGGTAACAATCACAACATTACACTGGAGAAAAAATAACATCCTATTGAACAACGAGCACTTCAGAACAGTACTGGGATGCTGCGGTGCTGAGAGACCAGCGCTGGCTTCCAGGGCAGGAGCAGGTCATGAACTAACTCAATTTGCCCCCTCAGGTTTTGTTTTTTTTATCAGCCTCTCAACATAATTTTGCCACTGTTTTTTTTTTTTTTTTTTCTTCTTTATATATTGAAAAAAAATTCAATTCTTTCTAACATCTCACCTGCAGTAGCAGGTACATTTAGGAACAATGTGTATCGTGCTCACTGTGCTACAGGGCTGAAGCCTTCCCCCGCATATGCACACACACAGCACGTGCACAGATCCTTAGCATCATTGAGTTTCACTTTTTTTTTATTAATAGCTTTATTTTTCCCATTATTTCTTCTGATTTCTCAAGACAGGCTATGTTTTCCCTGTGGAAAATGGGAAAGTGGGCAGCACCCTCCTGCTGTTCACTGCAGAGCCACGGGGAACAAGCTTCCAAAAACTCGCCCCTTTAACATTCTCTTTAATTTGCTTTACTCCTAAAGCTCGTGGTAATTAAATTCTGACACTTTTACTGATTATTTCAAATGAGGACACAGCAGCAGTGCAAAAGGCTGTGTCTGCTCTGCCATTCAATAGCCCAGAAATACCAGCAGAGTCAGGCTCTTTTCAGTCACAAACCCTGTCACTAAAGTTTTCCACCTTTAATGGGGATGGGTGGGTGATTTGTTCTTTATGTTTTCAACTTGCAATATTTTGAGCTTGTCCCTGTTTTTGGGGTGTCTCAAGCTATTTATGCTCTTGTTTTAGTACATGGGTAAATTGAAATCACCAATTCCCACTGACAACTGGAAAAAAACCACACAAAGAATGTGACTTTTTCTGTTTATTTTTTTAATAGAAACAAACAAATCGAGATTTTTTTTTTTTTTTTTTTAAATCAGAGAAGCATTGTCCATGTACACATTTATTTTGGGCTGTCAGAAAAGAGCCACAGTCCGGTGGAGGGTGCGCGGCTGGATCGGGCAGCGGCTGCTGGTGCTGGTTATACTCGAGTCTCCCTTGAGCAGTCTTTCCCATAGACTCAAACTGACCACTAATACCATAAAAAAAATTTTTGTAACCATAATATGGAGTTCAGGGCACCTCTTTTGCACTAATTAATGGGTTTCTTAAGTGTCAAGTCACCAAATCAACTAATACTTTGTTTCTTAAGCTTATCTTTGATTATAAGAAATAAAACAAGCTACCAGGGTCTGACAGTTCCTGACCTTTGCTCATGCAAATATACAAATACACAACTACACGTCAATCCTAACCACAAGGCTTTGGATGCTGATTTTGGAGAAAACAAGTCCAAGGCAGCTGCCTGAACCCACACCACATCCAGCCTCTCATGCCAGGAGCCATGTGGTGCCTACAAGAAGCCAGAACTTAGAAATCCAACTTTAAGGCTTCCTTGGAGGGGCCATAGTTCAGGATTTTGTTATTACTCTCCCTCTTCCACCACCCCCATTATGAAAGACCATTTGGACACCCTGGCAGGTTGGCTCTTTTGCGGGCAAGTGGTGCCTAAACCTCCTCAATCCTCATCCTGAACAGCTTGGCAAAATTTACACACATGATTTGCAGCCTAGGAATAGAAGCAATGTCCCCACTGTGTGCGTGCATATGAGGGTGGAAGATTTCATCTACTAGTCTACTTAAACACAGATTTATTTTTATTCTTTTTACTGAAAGTGAGCAACTTCCATTGAATCTCCTTGGAAATGATGTCAGGGCCATCTTTCTTCCAAGTGTACTTGAGCTGCTTAACTAACTTGTCCACTGCATTCAATGCACAGCTTATTTAACATTTTATATACATTATGCCTCCATGAGTGATCCTGCAGGGATCACAAGATGTGGAAGCTAATAATCAGTTATTCAAAAATGTTCAAATCCTTCTCCCACAGATGGAAGTTTGCCATTGGTGCAACAAGTGGGAGCTTTGAACCCAAGTGTGACAAGCACAACCTCAACGAAACTGTAAGTCTCCTTAGCAAATAAAAACAGACCAGGAGGAGACTTGGAAAAGACCTATGGAATGGACATGTCCATGTGTCTTCAGATCTACTTGGGTTACCTAACACTGAGACAAAGAAGAGGAACCAGGAGCATCTGCATTTGGGAAAGGAGGATGCACACAGGACTGGAAACAGCTGCAGGAGGTGCTGTCCCGATGGCGACAATAAAAGTTCTGCTGATGTTGTTGAGGCTTTTTTTGGTGTTACAGCAACTGTAAGGCTGCACCTTTTTTTTTTTTCTTTTCCTCATTTCCTCCTCTCCCCAAGAACAGTAGCAAAAATCAGTTTTGCTGAACTGTTCCAGCAGATCATTCCTAGCTGTCTTCCAGCCCCTAGTTCCAGGATCTGCACTGGGGTGACCACCAGCACTGTTCTCGATGGCAAATACAGCTGCCAGGCTTTTGTATTTTCATTTACAACACAAGAACAAATCCATTGTGGACCTACTATCTCAAACTTTAAAGAGGACTTTTCTAAGTGTGTGTATCTGTTTGGACCAGATGAAAAGGAAAGCTACGGATGAGAAGGAAAAATAGAATAATAATAACAACAACAACAACAACAATAAAAAACCAGTTCTATTTATGAAATCATACTGTTTAAATACTGAGATACAGACTACTGGTAAAGTCCCTTACAATAGATGCTCATTCAGAGAGATCATCACTAGCGACAGGTGAACTGAAAAGGTTTGGAAAATTGAGAATAATAAGAAACAGGTCAGAAAAATCTCATGGGGAAAATGTTCCCCTTTTCCATTTCTATTTTGTCTTGATTTCAGTTCAGCTGGAAATAAATACTGCTGAAACTCTGCCGTTTTCAAGCCCAGAAGACCCCATGAATACAAAGGTACATGAAACATGAAAAGGTGTGCGTTTTGTCTTGGTTTATGCTGGCTTAAATCTCAGGGATCTGGTTCTAAAGATCTCATGCAAAACTGTACTAAGTTTACCCTAGATCCAAACCAGTTCATCTATGACTAGTCATGATACTTTAATATAGAGTTCCTCATTTACACAAAACAGGTAAAATAGGTCATAAGAGTTTAAACAAGTAAATATAGGAAAAAAATCAGTTGTCTTTGCAGTCAAAATAGGTAGAAAACACAGACTTTTGTTAAAAATTATTTTTAATAAATTTGGCAGAGGATCATGTTGAAATGCAATTTTATCATCAAGAAAAGTTTAGAAATCTGATAAAACTCTTAGGAAAAAACCCCAAACTGTAAAAATGCAAATGTGCTCACTGGAACTCAAACCCCAGATAAAACAAGAAGAATTAAGTACGTTTTTCTTTTTTAGGGGAGGGAGGAGGGGAGAGGGAAACTGTTTTCCAGAAACAATGATTTCTTGGCTCTTGGTGAGTCCCAGCTCTCCCTTGCAGTCGTGCTGAAGAGCACAGCAGGGCCAAGGAAGCTGACACAGAGAATCTTCAATGAGGTTGTTGCATATGTGCAAGACATTTTCACTTGGAACATGGAAGCGACTGATTTGAATGGCACAGTTTGTATTGAAATGGGGCTGGGTTCTAGTCTCTAGTAGTTGTACTTTGAAAGGTGTAGTATTATCCCTCTGGTTCTTCCCACAAAGACACTCTCCACAACAAGAGAGATGCCTAAGCACCCAGCTGACTCGCTGGAGACATCTTTGATGTAGCCAAACCATTTTTTTCCCTAACTAAAGCTTGTCTCAGCTATACAGCACAAAAGTGATGTGCAAACTATAGAATCTCAAACACAGTTGTATGACAATGTATGTATATAAAAAAGGAAATAAATCAAGCATCAGTGTTTTATCTGCACTCACAAAAACCATTAACCCCCTAGCCTTCTACTCCCTCTTCACCCGTGCCTGTTTACTGCAGACACCGATTGTAACTCAAAAATGAGAGTCCAAGCTGAAGCCCACTGAGAGAGTTATCTTTGGTTACATTTCCTTGCCTTTGATTGCTAAAAAAATAAAATTGCTGTATGCATGTTTCTTTATTTTGGGCACATTTGATGACACCCACTGGCTCTCAGAATTCCTCCTGTGACCTTGGATGGGTTTTGCCACTGGCCCAGCAGGTGTCATTAACTGTTTGCCATCTCCAGCTGTGCAGAAGTTTCATTTAGAACTCTCATAATACAGCAACCAGAAAAAGAAAGCAAAAGTAATTCTGCCATGGCTGGTTTTGTTGCTGCAACTCAGCCCTCTGTTGTAAAAGTATTTACAAATTCAAACTAGCAAGATTTTCAAAGTTAGAGATGCAGCGACTTTTTTTTTTCTTTAATAATTATTTTGGTCCATCTCTTAGTTTTAAATCACCCTGTTTCTCTTACAGGAAAACCAACAAGTTAAGAAGTGTTTGTGCTGCTGTGGCCAGTTAGCCCACGGGACAAGAAAAAATAAAATAAAACTACTGTGTAGGAATGTTAAGAACTATTTGTGTTCCTGTTTAAATAAATGACAAACTCTGCCCTGACAGACTAAGCTGACAGCAGAATAAGCAGACACAAACTCTGCTTTTATCAAGCATTTCTTCTAAATACCTTTGGGTAGACTGTGGTATCCTAAGAAAAAACCTCTCTTCCTCTAATACAATGCCCACAAGACAAGGCTGAGTTTCGCCAGAGAACCTGTTCCCAGCACAACCTGCCAAGTTTAAAAAAAAAAGAGAAAAAAAAGAAAAGAAAGAAACAAAGAAAAAGGCTTTTGTCCATGTTTTGGACAGTCTTCAGGGATCCAACTCCCCACAGAAACATTCACCTGGACTACATAAAGTGCAATCCCCAATCCTATACTCCTTGTAGTGGTTTCTCGTCTCTCCCCAGTCTCACCTGGAATGGTACCCAATTCCTTCTGACCAATACAAAATATTTCAGTGTTACATGTTCCCTTTGCTTTAATTTAAATTCCAAAAAGCCCTGTTTCTTCAGCAGATAAGATTCATAAATATGTTTGCCACCCTCCAGACCCCATAAAAATAAAATAAAATAGAATAAAATAAAGTAAAATAAAATAAAATCATGGTTTAACCCAAGGATGTACAAAGAGACAAGGGGCTCTAGGTCCACTACTGCTATTTAGTGACATGGGACAAGGGACTCACTCAGTCCTTCTGTCTGTTCCTCCAACAGCAATGACCCTCCTCCCCCAAATAAATAAATAAAGCAAATCCTGGTTACCGAACTTGGAAAAGCATTTTTGAGATACATGGATGAAAAGCACCTGTTTGCTGTGTGATATTATTATCATCATTACTATTATTATTAACAACATGTCTGTTCTCAATACCAGTTACACCAGGTGAGTGGTTTTGTTCCTCCTGTTGGGGATGACCTGGTCTGTGTTCACCTCTGGACAGTCAGAGTCCAGAAGTGATTCTTTTATTTTCTTGCCTCAAACCAACGTCCAAATGAGGAAGTGAACACCTGAACCACCCAGAGGGCAGGTGCTGCTTTTCCCCTCTTGGCTGCTCCGTGCCTGGGGACAGGCTGCCCTACCAGTCTGCAGAATTCAAGTTTTTACACCAGTGCCACCACACCAAAATATGCTTTGCTGGAAAACTCAGGAGCAGGTACTCACACACAAACAGCAGGCATTTCACTTAAGTAAAAAAGAACCCCCAAAATCTCAAAAACAACAACAACAAAAATGACTGAACCATGCCAAATCCTGCAAATGCCTTCCTCAAGTCCTCCTCTGCCGGTGTGACAGGGCCCCAAAGCTGTTCTTGGGAGGGACAGCCACAAGGCTTTTCACACCCAGCTTCTCTGCATCCCTTGCAAGCTCTCTGCTCCAGCTGTTTGGCTATATCCTTATCCAGGGACTGCTCTAAACAAAACTGTACCCACTCCCTAAAGTGAGCCTGACGCCTGTCGTTTACCACAGTTGAACCAGAGGGTGGAAATACTACACCTTTGAAAATTCTCTTGAAACAGCATTTTAAAAAAAATCGTATCTCTCAACAGAGTTCCTTTTGTGTGTTCTGTAGGTTACCCTGCTCCCAACCATACCAGCACCTAAAATTGCTTTATGAGACTTGAATGTATTGCTGGCAAGACAATCAATTCAAGTGGTAAGGTGTATAATATTTAGAGATAAAGATATATATATTTAAAAAAACCCAATAATAGTAAATTCCTGTAATATGTTTAGTCTGATATGAAAGCTCTCCCTCTACAGGGAGACGTCTGCTGTGATTACCTTACAAAATATTAAAAAAAAAAACACACACAAAAAATAACTTTCTCTGTGAGAAATAAAAATAAATCCTAGTGCAAATATAAAGCTCTGTAAACCTGGTCCTATGAGAATCTATGGTTAGTAAACGGCAGTTAAAGCAGGTTTATCCTCTCACAGAGAGAGCTCACATCATGGTTTCCACAATGATATGAGTGGGCTTGATCAATCCCCCATTCGAAGTTCCATTGGGGCAGAAAGGGGTGCCACTCTCCGTTTCTTTGGACCACCGGTTCACTTCCTTGGGGGCAGCCACGGCCTTTATCCTCTGCAAAAGAGAAGGGGAGCAGAGGTGAGGCGGCCCAGAGGCCTCAGAGTGTCCCCGTGCAGGACGCGGCGATCCAAGAACGGGGCTGGCGGCCGTGATCCGCGGCTCCGGGGGGATGTGGGGATCTGAGGAGCCTCCAGCTGCTGCTCAGCTGCAGAGCCTGACTCGAGGCAGGGCAGTCAGACAGGAGGGTGTTCCCGGTGTTATCCTGCACCTCGGGCTTGCCGTGCTGCAAAGGATGTGTGTCCTCCTTCCTCATTTAGAAACAGCGCTGCCTCTCAGCCCAGCCCTCACTGCCAACAGGCAACTCCTCTCCTACATCTCAGTTCACAAAGGAAGAACTAAATGGCATCTGACCAGTGTTTACTCTCTTTCCTTTCCTAACATGGTCTTTGAGCAGTGTTTTGGCTACTTTTAGACTTGTCTCTCATGGTGACAATGGTGACAATGTAGGCAGGAAAATTAACACTTATGCCCTGGCCGCAGCTGAAAAAGACCATTAACACTTGGACAAAAACGAATGCAAGTGTTTGTGCTCTGGGAAATGTTTGGGTTTGTTTTTTTTTTTTTTTTTTTTAATTCTATTCTCTTTTTTTCCCTAACACGAAGTGTCCCACTTTCTCCTCCAAGAATACCCTGAGCTGTATTTAAGACCGAGACAAAAAAGAACCTAATCTGAAAATATAGAAGAGAATTGCTAAGTTTCAGGCTTGTAAACCTCTAAAAACTTTCCACTGCAAGAAAAACAAATTAGAGGAGCCCACACTGAACTGCAAAGGGCAAGAGATTGCCTGCAAATCCAAACCTGAGGGAATCTGCACTGTCAAGTCTGAATCAGAGCCAAAGTCTCCCAAAGATCAGGGCAATCTGGATTCAGTGTTTCATTTTGAAATAAAATAAAAGCAAATTAAAAAAACTAAAAAGTGAAGCCCACTGTCAAGAGGGTTTGACTTTTATTTAGTCCTTCACAGTAAAGGCCATGCCTGAGAGCCACACAATCCACAGGTGTACCTGAATTTCCCTGAAATTTACTGAGCTTTTACACCACTGGGTTTGACCTCTCTCTCTTTCTCTTGCTTTCTCAGTGATTTTCAGGATGGTGCTTCTGTGTGCCTGCAGGCTGGAGAAGAGAAACCTGAGACTCAGAAACACCCCAGTCCCTGAGTGTTTGTCTGCACGTGGAGGTAATGATTTGCCAAGCTGGAAGCTGCACAAGTGGGACACGAGTAAAATCACTTGGTGTTTATCTGAGGACAGAAGGCTTCTTGTTTGTTCTGTTTCTACTGTTTGCCCAGAGGACAGGTGATCTTTAACAGTCTTATTTACTCTGCCTGGGCAAGGTGGCAGTTTTCCAAGCATTATTTTGCATAAAACAGAGCAAGTTCAAGCTCCCTTCCCCCTCTAGACAGACAACTGGTTGCTCTTACCTCAATGAGCGACCCATCTGACTGAATGATGCGGATGACCATCACCATAGGGATGCAGATCATGGAGGAAAGGGCAAGAACCCAGCCCAGGCCAATTGCCCAGTCTGGGTACGTGTAGACCTTGTTGTAGGTCAGTGGTTTGTACTTGGCCAAAGAAAAGATAAAGCACCCCTGTGGATGAGAAAGGAAAACAAAGTGAGGCTCAAAAAAAGCCAAAAGCAGTAAGGTTCTGGTGCTACGACTGGCCCTGGGGAAGACAGGCAGTGAAAGGCAGAGCTGATGGATACCATATGTATTTTAAACCAATGGGGGAAACTATTCTTCCATTTAAATCACTGGAACAGCATCTGCATCTGCTTACAGCATCTGCTGCCTGATGACAGAGTGCTAAGAGATGCTGCTGAACAGCTGCAGTTCACTGCCAATTCTTCTCCAGGGCTCAACTATTTGCTGTTCACTGCAAGATTACCAGGATGTTCTTCCCACCCAATGAAATACTTCAGGCTGAGGTCTGCCTCAGACTGCTCAAGTCTTTTTGTTACAATGGCCTAGCAGTCCCATGTCTTAAAGTAGGGACTGCTCTTTGAAGAGTCAGTTTTCTCTCCATGAATGTAGCATTTTGCCAAGCCTAAGAAAAATCCACTTAAATGTAGCCAACTGCAATTTGAACAAGCACAGTAGGGAGTAGAGAGCTGTCATGTTAACAGCTGACATCTGAGAACATGATATCTTTGAGGGATATATTCAAGCCTCCAGCTTCTCTTTGCAAATTGGCCTCTGAATGCAACAGCCTTCCCTTGAAGAGCAGCAGTAAGAGGTGGTTTAGCACTGGCACATGTGAGACTTGAAAGAGCACAGGTCAGTACTCACCACGCAGAGAACTGGTGTGATCACAATCCAGCTCCATTTCATCCAGGGACCAGGTCTGTATCCAATCATATCCTCAATGGCATCATAAATATTATCAGCGCCTGTCAGAATGGAGCAGATAAAGCCCTGTAAGGACTGTAGGATTAAAGCTGCTTTCCTAGGCTCCCCAATGGGTATTTAAAGGGAAGATGAGGGTATCAGGTGCATTCTTCAAATGCTTCCCAGAGCTGTGAAGTGCAAAGTGATTTTCTTGAGAAGCTCAGAGGTTGGGCAACTCTCTCATCCCAGCTCTTCTCTCATGATTCAGCTACAGGAGTGCAGTGCTAATCCCTTCTGCCCCCATCACACTCCCTCTCCTCTCTCCAGACTCTCACTGAACTTCCCACAGGGATCACCATGGCAAGGACTTGTGAGCAAACAGTGCACCTGCTTCTACAGAAGTCTGACTGGTGCAAAACTGGCTTTGTTTGTTTTGCTTTTCTGAGGAGATGGAGTACATGAAAAATCAGGGAAATGACCAGTCCTAATCAGCAAACATCTGATAAATCCCCAGCCACCAGCTCAAGCAGGTACAGAGGCCACTGTCAGACCTTGGTGCTTGGCACTGCCTAAAAATAATGGGGCAGAAGACACTTTCAGCTCTCTTTTTGTCCTTCCTGTTTGGTTGGCTTGTCCCTGTGGACCTTGCAGCTCTGAAAGGAAATTTTCAGAGAGACAAACAGAAATTTTCATGGCTGGCCAAACTTTCAACCCTCACCTCTAAACTTAACACACGAAAATGCTTAATTGTGCCCTTATTAATTAGCAATGGAAAAATACTCATTTTTTTTGTGGAAAAACATCAGAGGTTGGCTTTATCCCAGATGCAATTTTGTCTCCAAGAGGTCAGGGCAAATTTATGTTAATGGCATGTGTCTGCTGCTGGGGAGAAGATTCTGGGGCGGCTGATGATTAAGTATTTGGCTAGCAAAATTATCACTGAGTCATCAGAAGGTATCAGATGAGAGGATTCTCACTTACCATAAACCCAGGCTACAGCAATACATTCAAAGAATGCAACCCACAAAAGGCATACACCACTAGCTGCATAGTAGTCAAAGAGTTGAAAAACATACATGCCACCCTGTAAAAGAGACACAATTGGTTAGGATCCAACAGGAAAATCCCCCAAGAATTCAGGCTCAGCTCCCAGTAACATCTACCAACATATCACAAGGACTGTTGTCCAACAAGAAGCAGTATCAAGCAAGTAGGTAAGGTAAATATTTGGCATTACCTTGCCCAGGGAATATGCATGTTTACTACAGGAAGAATTCCAAACAAGACAATGATTAAACAAAATTAAGCCACTAAGTATAATCTACTGAGACACTTAAATATTTCCTTCTTAAAAGTATTTTGGGATGGGCATTTAAAGAAACAAATGATATAAAGAAATAATAAATTGCTTCCTACCATTAACACTTCCAAAAGACTAAAAATGAAAGTCAGTTCCTCAGGAGGGTCTTCATTTCTTTATTGAGTGAAAGGGCTACTTTCATGAAAATAATTAATTTTTTGTTTTCTAACTCTCCATTTATACGCTGCTGTTAGATCCTGCTCTCACTACACTAAACTTTATATACCTTCACTTTCACTTGAAAAACTGTGTTTTTTGGATACCTCTGTTACAGATGTTATTTTACCTCCCACGGTCATGTTCTCTCAGTTGTTTTTAAAATCTGACTTGGATTTTATTTTGAAGATAAATATCACAACAGTGCAGGCACTGGAACATATTCCTGTCCTGTTTATACTAGAATAAATCCAATGGTATTTAATTAATTCAAATCTGTGTAACTAAGATAAAAATCTCTTTCCCTGCATGCCACTGGATGGGTTCTTAATGTGCTCTGCTGAAGGTTTCCTGTATGTTTCATCATTTAGAGCTAGATGTTAATATTCATACTCATGTTGACTGGTACCTGAGATCAGATTGAACTCAATGAGATCTCATGGCTCTGTTCCTGTGACTGAAAAGGGAAGGGATATATAGCTCCCATTCAAAAACCTTTCAGATCTAGGGATGAAAGATGCTCCGCCCATCTACAAAGCACAGCTCCTCTGAGTGGTTAATTCTTTGCTGTCTCGCTCATAGCTAAAACTGGACTGAGAAATGGCTAAAGCAGAAGGCAATTTGCAGCAGTGGTGCTACTTACCTCAGTCACCATAGTTAGTCCCAGAAGATAGCTAAGGAAACACACTATAGCGATGAAGATTTCCCGTCGGTAACCCTTCCTTAGGAAGGATGGGTGCAGATCAACTAATGACGTGATCTGTCCTTCAACTTCAACAAACTACGGGGGGAAACAGCAGAGAAATGTGACTTGCAGATTACATGCCATGCAATTCACCCAGGCTCCCAGCTGAACAAACCCTCCCCAGTAACACCCCAGCTCTGTACTCTGTGGCAAAATGCTTCTCTGAGTAAAGAAATCAGAAGCCATTCCTTTGTATGGAGACTGGAGCATGGGGAGAGTTTGCAGGTTGGAACAAGTTTCAGAATTTCTTTTTATTTCCTAGAAGCCATAAGAGCTACCAAAGGGGCTCTGTAAATGCAAGCCACAAGGATGAAGTAGGTTAATTTGATGACAGGAAGGCACTTATGTGGCTTTTATGCTGTCACTGTTCCAGATGAATACAAGATGTATGCTAGAAAAGAGGCAGAGGGAAAACACTATAGAAAGTCCAAAGTAGGGGAGTACCTCCCAGCCTTTTTTTGATGTGCCAGAAAACCTCACAGATACTAGCTAGGTTAATTCCATGAATTGATATAATTCTACTCTTGGGTTTGTTAGTGAAAAATCCAGCCAAGGGAAAGCATACTTTGATGTGAAATAGAATAGCAGCTTTTCTTGACTGAATGTGTCTTTTCTGGAGCTGTGAGCAGAGTATCTCTGACTGAAGCTCTGGGTATTTCTGCAGCAATAATGGAGCTGTTCACACAGTCCCCATACAATGACTTGGCAAACTATTTGCACATGTACACCAACAATGAAACGCTGAATAGATGAGCTGAAAGTCTTTATCTAGCTCCATGATAACTGTATTTATACTTACTTGCCTTTGGAAAACTATATATATAAGATGTATAACTTAAGCAAATAACCCAAACTGGATTTGAATAAAAGTTTAAAGTTAATCAAAAACCAGATGCATTTTGCCCGTGGTGTAAAGCAACTATTGAACTTCCTCCAAACAAAACCTTTTGGCAAGGTACAAAAGCACCAAGCTCACTGAAGACATGGGGATAAGGATTGGAGGTGTTCATCAGGGCCTCTGTAGAAATGATCTTTAATCAGATACATCATCTTATAGCTAATAACTTATCATGGGGAATCTATGAGAAATTATTTCAGGAAAACTGCCTTTTCCTACCTGGTACCTATACTGCTCTTACCATGCCTAGAAGTTCCCTGTAACAGCTCTATCCTCATTGACCACAAACTGAAACTCTCTTTTGGAAGTATAGATTGTCCTGCAAGCAGATTTTGTCCTCCACCAGATTTTGTTACCTCCCATCTTGTTACTTTGACTTTTGTAAAACTGGTTTTCTGTTTAAATGCAACCCTTTCCTTTGGGCTGATTTGATCTGAAACTGCTCTGGCATTCCAGAAACCTGCTTGACTGCACTCCAAAAAACCAGAGGGGTGGAGGAGAGAAATTAAGCGCTCCAATTAGTTTTAATCATTCTGCGCAGTGAGGAGCTTTTTAAAATTACTAGACAGCTTCCAATTTGCATAAGCATAGGGTTGCTGAACCACAGCATTGGGTACTTTCACATTTACTTGGGAGTGACTGAGAGTTGCTCACTAGAGTTCAAAGATTAAGCCATAAAGAGCAATTTAGGGTAAATATAATATAAGAAAAGTAAGAGATTAGGTACACAACAACCAAGTGAAAAATCCATTTACAGAGCTCTCCTCATATAAGAAAGCACTTAGGCTACAGAAACAATTCATTCTTACAAATTTTTTTTTTAATCTTAGTGACTTTCCATTGCAGAAAACACTGGCAATTTTGAATGTGTAGTTACTGCATAATCCCTGGTCACCCATGTTTCCTTGTAAGTAGACTATCTAGAAATTATTTACAGGTTCCTTGGCAGTATTTAGTCCAACATTCCTACAAGTAACCACTGGGGAAAATAACCTAACTTCCTGGACTGGACTTTCTGATTTTTTTTCATGCTCACTAATTAATAGCAGTGTGAGCTATAAAATTAGTACAGCTGGAATCTGAGATGCCTTCTGGCCCGTTTGCTGTTATTGAATGCATGCTGCTGACGTGAAAACCAGCAGGATCCCACATTGCTCAGCACCTCCAAGCCCAAGGCCACCAAAAAAGGCAGCAGCTTTGTCCTCACTGTTCATGAAGCCACCCTGGGTACACCGTACAAAACATTTTGTGCTTTTTGTACCTCATGACGACTTTGCTTTTCTTCCTTCGCACTTGGAAACGATCAAAGCCCATATTCCTAGTAGTTAGTAATTGTTAGTGTTTTAATGATGGTGTGTGCACACTGCAGGTGATCACAATGGCACAAAGCACTCTGTGCAACAAGACTGCTGCAGTCCTTTATGTTTTAAAATGAATAAGTTTTTCTCCAAAGTAAAGAAAATACTGCTCTGTGACCAAAATGGTGGTATTTTGTGGCCAGACCAAGACTGAAATTTAGGTTAGGGAGTACTGCCCTAGTGTTGTGAACCCCACTAACTTCTGATGACAAAGACTTACTGAGCAACACCACATTATGAACTGACAGTCACAGATTCATCAAGTGCAACCCCTGCACTAAAAAGCAACCCAGAGAATTCCTCTCAAGCAGCGTTAGAGGCATTCTCTTCTTAATTCATGCCTGTAAACCCATCTTTTCACAGTCAGCAGGGCTGACACAATAAGCCACACATCCCTTACCCATCATACTAACCTGGCTATCCAGTCCAAGCAACAGAAGCATAATAAAAAAAAGGATTGCCCAAAAGGTGGGCAGTGGCATCATGGACACAGCTTTTGGGTAGGCAATGAAGGCCAGGCCTGGACCTAGAGAAAGAGAAAATAGGGATTGGGGAAGGGAAGGGGAGAAAAATAGTAAGTACCAGCTCATTGGTAAAGGTAGCCACCCTCAAATTCAGGAATGCCTGGTTCCGTTCAGATAAATCCAAACGCAGCTGGAAATACCAGAAGTGAAACAGTTTGGCTCTTTTATCTGAAATCGAAGCACGCATGACTACAGCAGAAACCACAGGCAAACCCCCGAGGCCAGTGCTAACAGATCTCCAGTTTTAACATCTGTCTCAAACATGCCAATAATGGAGGTGTCCTACACCTGCCCTGCACGGACACAGGACAGTGTTGGGGGCTGCAGGGAGAAGGGGTGACCCAAGGGAATGGCAGAATCCCACTGCTAACCCACATGGTCATGATGAAGATGATGATGATGAAACTCTTTTGCATGCAGGGAAGGGGACTCTGCTATAAACATTCCCTGGGATCTTCACTAATGCAACCACTGCCTCCCTCTGTACACAACCTCCAAATCCTGCATGGCTTTTCTAAAGCAGGGTTTGCACTACAGGAGCTTGCTCCTTTGCTTCTGCAAACCCTCTCTGCTGCACTGAGTGATCAGGCTACTCCTAATTTTATCAGCTGGGGGTCCTGAAAAAATTACCTTCTGCTGTTAGGAACTGCTGGGGTGTAAAATCACTGTATAAAATGGCTTCCCACAGTGTCAAAATCATCTGCCCCTATCCAGGCCAGCCTACATGGACCTGCCACGGTGACACTGAGGATGACCAACATCAGCCCCAGCTGCAGGACAGACTGCAACCAGTGTGGCTGGGGCTGAGTGCCTGGGTTCTCTGCTCTGGAACCCAAAGTGTGGAGTGCTCCTCCCTGGCCTGCTCTGGTCTGTGCTGTGAGCAGCTGTCACCTCGCTCGTAGCCGCACACGGAGCACTTGCGCAGCGCTCGTCTCCAGAGGCGCCCTCACCTGGGGCAGGTGCTACCAGCTGTCCTTGGTGGGAGCTCGTGTGGGGAGAGGAAGAGCCCTCCCCAAGTGGGAGACAGGAACACTCTGCATTTACAGCAGGCTCTCAGAGGGAACTCAAAAATTTGGTGAGGCTGACAAAAAATTCTGAGGGCAGATTTAAATTCAGAGTGAAACCAGGAATGCCTGGCTCATCTGCTTGTTTACTTTAAGGAGCCTTCAAAGTGCCAGTTTTCAAGTGGATTTATGTAATTTTCAGTGGGAAAAGGAATTCTTTTTAGCTGCTGTAGTGCAGGGCCAAAAATCCTTATCTCTGCTCTGTACAGAAAAAATCTCTAACACTGCTCTTCCTACCTCCCACTTTTCCTTTCCAACAAGAAAGATGGAAAAAGAAGCAAGAGTAAGAAGTAAAAAAAGATGATTTTTTTTTCAAACTAAAGAAAACTTTGAGTCACTGAAAATATTTGAACAGAAATAAATACAAATTAGTCAACAATCAAGCAACTAATTTTATTTAAAATGTAACACAACTAAGATTTTATATGACAGAAGATACCAAAAAATTGGTGAATGTCTCAGATTTTGGGGGGCTTTTCTTTTATTCCCCTTTAATTCAGTGGATACAGTAGATCCTGTCTGAGGGAAAGCTGCTACCAGATGGCATTTGCAGCTGATCTGTGCAATTGATGAGACAGATGTAAAACTGCTCTCCTCAAAACTTGCTGCAGTTCTGTATGCTTTGGCCAGTGAAACTGCTCTTGCACTATGATACCAACTAATACCAAGTGCCCTAAGCCCTGTGCTAATTTTGATTTTCCTTTGAAACTAAGTGTTGAAATATAAAAAGTCCATGTGAAAGAAAATGTTCCTGGCAAGCCCTCAACCGAAACATAAATAATCTAAAAATTGTATTTAATTCGAAACCCTGTTGTTTTGAAGGGTGTTTTGCAAAAGTGAAGCACTTGTGGCTGCTATTAAAAGCCAGTGAGGACTGCCATGGTCCCAGCCCACGCACTGGCCAATTGCCACAGAGTGCTGTGGCACGGCTGGAGAGCTGCAGGGGCAGAGACCAGGCAGGCATCAGGAAACCCAAGGCACGACAGTCAGACCTCCTTAATCTCAATTTGTTTGCAAATGGAATTAAAAAAAAAAAAAAGGGGAAAAAAAAAAAAAAGAAAAAAAAAGGCAAAATTTTGCTGGTTTAACACTGCTACAAATTGCATGGTGGTAAAGTGTTTTTTCCAGCCAAAGAGAGGCTGCATAGATTAGACAGGACTCACTATGCTTTTGTTGAGCCCCCACTGCTTTCCTCTCTCCCTTTAGAAGGGTTTCTGAGAAAAATAAAAAGCTATTTATTAAGAATCTGCTTTCACTGAGGAGTCAGAGGAGTCTGAGTTAACTGGAATAAACCTGCTGAAGCCAGTGCAGGCCAGCAGTGACCAGTGCTTTCAGCAGGAGCCAGCCCTGGCTGATAAGTGTGTCCCGGGCACATGGCACCAACACTGAATTTGGCACTGGAAAAAAAATGTGGCCATGAGATTTTGCTGTCAGCAGATTTGTTGATGTTCCCATGGCATGCAGAAGGGCAAACAAATGGTGTCATGATAAGTCAGGAGGGATTTAACTCACTGGGTTTTCAGCCCCGTGGACCACATCCTCCCCTGAGTGCTGCAGCCAAGTGGCAGCTCCCCTGCTCACCTTTTTCCTGACCCAGGGGAGCAGTTCTGACCTTGCATCAAAAGAAACCAAAAAAAGGCAAGGCCAGAAAAGAGAGGCTCAGGCACCTGCTGAATCCTTCTGTGCTGACAAGCAGCAGCAGACAAGGGGAGCTTGCCCCAAAGCCCCGTGCAGGTCCTGGGACACCCAGGGGGACCCAGTGTCTTCAGCTCTGCACTCATCTCTCGGAGAAAGGCAGCAAGGAAACATGGGAAGTGGTTTGGATACTTTTGGATAATAATGGCAAATTTACTGTCATGTAAAAATGTCCTTTAGGACTCAGCCAAAGACCAGCAGTGACCAGCAGCACTGCAGAGTGAGACAATTGCAATCTCTGGCCATTAACAACATGGATTTAAATAAGGAGTAGCAAGAAATCAAAAAGCAAGTTCAGAAGCTAATCAGTGCCCTTGTCCCTATAAAAAGCTATTAAATCCCTTCTTTAAAAAATGCTTTTAGAGGTGTTGAAAAAATGCTATGTAAACACTAAATCTGTGAGTTACTTTATATTTAAACATTATTTAACAATCCAGTGTTACTATAGCAGTTTAAACCTAAATATGTCAAGCAACAGGAATATAGCTGCCTGTATCAGAAATTTGATAATAAAAATTAGAATAAATATTGACCAGATAAAACCCTAATGTGCAAATACTTAAAAATACTGCTCTTGGAATTGATCCACCTACATATAAATTAAAAAAAATGGGGCTATTTATGGTTCATTCAATAGGATTATTCCCTTGCTTCCTGTTTCCAAACAAAGCAATCAACCTCCAATCAAAATAAGCATTATGGCCAAGATTGTTAAATAATTGCAATTGCAAGAGCTTTGCCAATTGCAGCCACCCAAGAACCCAGCGGTGCCATCAATGTCATTAGTTTTTCATTAGCTCTTGTGAAGTGACATATTGTTCTTAAAGACTCTCCCAGAGCCATATGATTAGAATATATATTGACTTTTTCATTTGAGTAGCCTGTTTGCAGAAGAAAGTTTCCAAATACTATGCAGGTGAATGAAAAGTGCTCAAAAAAATCAGAAAGAAACAACAAAAGTGCACTCAGGTGACATTGTTATTACTTGAATCTGATTAGCTTTAAGCCTGATGGCTGCCAAGCCTGATTCGTTATTTTTCCATAGTCATTCTCATCTAATCTCTTTGTTCTATGTGAAAACACATGGTTACGCCTGCTCTCATGGACAAGAAATCCACAGAGGACAGTATGTCATCTATTTTATTTGAGATACAGTCACAAGCTGTGAGGATTTAGCTTCTACACCTGCAAGTATGTAGCTGAATGTTAATGGGAAGAACACTTCTGAAATAAAGGAGGAACCTAAGTGTACATCCAGTTTCAAAATGGGCTTTCACAGTTCTGTCAACCTCACCCTGAAGCTACAGAGGACAAATGCAGGACTGCAACAGTTAGAGGTCCTGTGGGTGAAAAGGTCCACAAAACCTTGGAGATGGTTGGAACCTTGGAACTTCTCTTGCCTTTCAGTGAGATTTGGGAATGTATGTGTGTATGCTCCTTCAAAAGGCCAAGGTACTAATCCTACTGTAGTGCTGTGAGCAAGCAAACTAAGCTGTGAGAAATACATAAACACTGGCAATTTGCATTTGAATGAAAATAAAGGTAGTCTGAAAAGAAGGATGGAATAAATTCTTGAATCAATGACATTCTGGACCCTAGATAATGGCGTAGTTGTCTTAACTCTAACCTCAACTCAAATGGCTTAGCAGACTCTAGGAAATGTGTTTGCTGCCCTGTTAATCCAGACAGAGTAAACAGTACAACCCCGGCTAACCCTCACTGCTCTACATGAAAGCCCAAATCAACAATGTGCTTATTTTTTCTGGCAATTATGGGAAATCTTGTTCTGTTTTATCACTTAGATGTTAGCTGATTGGGTCTGCAGAACTTTGCTCACACGCTGGGCGGCAGTGCCCACCACCACTGCCACCAACACCATCGTACCTGACTCTGCCACATCAGCAATGTTCACCCCTTGCTCTTGTGCCATGAAGCCCAGGACGGAAAAAATTGCGAAGCCAGACACAAAACTGGTACCACTGTTCAGGCATCCCAGCAGCAAACAGTCCCTAAGTCACACATATGTCATGGAGCAAGTTAATTAAAAAAAAAATTAACCCATTCTCCCTACTTTATTTACATCATTTAGCTAAAACACTAAACCCCCTTGGATGGAAACTTGCCTATAGCAGTTGTATTTGTACTTGTTGTAGCTCCCCAGGGAAGTCATTGCTCCTAAGCAGATTGCATATGAGAAGAAGATTTGTGTCCCTGCATCTATCCACACCTAAAGGGAAAGATAGAAATACTGTTAACACTAGCATTGTTGCATTGCAACACTCAACACAAACACACAGTTCAAACTAAGCAAAATCAACAAAATAATTGTTTCCATTGAGGGTGAGAGCTAAAGGACCAGGGAGACAGGGATAACACATTTGCAACTTTGGCTTTCACAAGGAAAAGAAAATTGTTAGCATCAGAGCCCAGGAGAACATAATCTCTACAACAGTTCCTGTTTCCCCTCCCCAGAGATGCTCAGTATTTCTAGTTTCTTAGTCATTCAGCTGATCCTTCCTGTTGGCGCAACAACAAACGTGTTTCAGTGCAATAGGAAATGCAGAAGTATTTATAACATTGCTCATTTCTCTTGTAACTCATTTCAGACAGAGTCACCAGACAGATTCCTTAAACTGAGGATGTGAAAAGCTTGAGAAACAGGTTTGTGTATTTGGTTTGTTTATTTTTCTAGCTTTCTGGTTGTTTTTGTACCTGTTCAAATACAAGATAAAAAGCCATAGGGGTGGGGGGAAAACAAGCAAAATACAATGCACTTTATAAGATACATATCTGATCTTGGTCTCATGATTCTTTGTCCTGATTACATTTAAAAAAACATATACAGAGTGAAATAACCTTACACTATGAACTTCTTGGCTAGTAAATACGCAGCAAACTATCAAAACACATCCTCTGAATCCCATCTGTTCTCTTCTTTCTGAGAATTGAAGTCTGCTGACACCAGTGGAAACCACCAAGGAGTCTGAGTAAGTGAGAATGAAGACTGAGGACCATTACCTCCTCCCTCCCACCATCACTTCCCAGCACCTTGCTGATTCCTGTCTCTTTGGAGTGATGCTTTTGCTAGACCGTGGGTGGGAGCTGGCCACCTCACATGAACCTCATCTACATCATCTGCTGATACTCTGGTAGGGCTAACAGTAGGTCATAACAAGGATAGAGCCCCATAAAAGATTAATTCATAAAATAAAATACATCCTGTGAAAAGGGTGTTTTGTAAAAGAGGGCAAGACGGGAGAATTTTCACAATTTCAGTTACACTTTTCCTACTTCAGCTCTTTAGTGACCATTGGAGTTTTATTTTAGCCAAATATTCATTAGAAAGAAATGGCCGAGATAGATGTTATTTCCTATTACTGTGACCAACATTTTGTTATTTTCAAAAATCTTCAATGTCTTTTGTTTACCAGGAGGAATACTGTAATTTTTTTTCATTTCTCATGTGAGCACTACTGGCTGAAATGATGCTGGTCTGCTCAAGTGTCCCATACTTGCACTCTGTGAGCACAGACAGAATTTCTATCTCCACAGAACGAGTAAGCCTGGCTCCCAGTAGCCAAAGCTAAGCAAACAGTAGTTCCTGTGCCTCAGAAAGCATTTTCTCCACCTTTGCATGGGTTTTCATTCTTCTATAACTTCACTCACTTCTCTCCCAATCTCCTCCTATTGAGCAGTGAGAGATAAGTGACACTGGTACTCACAGTTGTTGCTTGTTGTTCCATCTGTGGAGCTCATGTGTCTCTCCTTTGAAACTAAAGACTATCCTCATTAAAGAAATGCATCTCCCTTACCTTACCAACAAGAAAGCTGAGATTGTATAACGGGACAGAGTCTACAGCCTCAGAGTCCTTTGACATAAAAAAAATACACACGCATACACACACATACATACACATGGAAAGATGCATTAACACATTTAACAGTGACCTTCTCAAGCAGATGTCTGGAAAATATAACCCAGTATTAATGTTCATGCTATATTTGAACCTCTAAAGACCGTGGAAAAAAAAAAAAATCAATTGCCATTACATCAGCACCATCACCCTCCACCATCCCCCTTTGCACAGGAAATCATCCCACTCCCCACCCTGGCGCTGTACCTGTGGGTCAGCTAACCGTGAGATATCAGGGTAGAGATAAAACTTGATGCCTTCTGCAGCTCCAGGCAGGGTCACACCACGGATGAGTAGAACAAGGAGCATGATGAATGGGAATGTGGCAGTGATGTACACTACCTGGAAATAAGAAAAGAAAAGGGTATGTTTAGTCTGTGGCAGCCAAAGCTCCAGGATCAAGAGAGAGCTAACAATGGGAATTCAAAGTCCCCTCATACCTAAAAAGGACCCAACCTGAGCATCTGTGTCTACTTTTAGTTTAATGGTCTTTACCACTTTATTGCCTTGGGCCTGAAGGCAGTGCATGAATCCCTGCAGAGGCCCCCAGTCCACGGTCATGTCACTCAGGCGTGATTTTACACAGCTCTTGACTTTTGTTCAAATTCTGCCTTTGCCCTGTTTGTCCTTGCCACATGACAAGTGCACCTCTGCCAGGGAAGTGAAAAGGTTTCCTCACTGAGGGACCCTGAAATATTATTACCTCATTCTTTATTGGAACTTTAAAACTTGCAAACTGCAAACTGTTTCGCAAGCTCTGCTGCCACCTCTGACCTTGCTGTGCAGCCCCACTACTGCTCCTACAGCCAACTTCACCAGGAACTGAGTCCACAGATGAATTTAGTCCGTGCTCCTGTGTCTCCCTTCATATTTCCTTGAATATATGAAGCCCTTCAGGTTGGCATCAGACTCAGCAATGGCAATTTCCAGTCCCATAACTTCATTCTTGCCCTTGCTTGCCTATTCAGCAACATCATTATTGGAAACTAAGGCTCTATTCATCCAGTCTGAGAATATGTCTTCATTATCTTTAACCTCTATTCCCACTCTCTTTGAATAACAGCCTACTTCTCTTCTTGTTATCTTCTCATTCATTTGATGAAAGAGTCCTTTGCTTTCATCTCTAGCACAAGGGTTAATTGAGCTTGCATTTGGACAGTTCTATCTTTAGACTCACACTTTTTGACCTCTAACATTTTGCTTTCTTTGCTCATCAGTGTTTTCTCTCATTTTTTATATAACTGCTGTACTACAGTCAAGAATCACTACTGTCCAAGAAAGGGCATTTTTCTTGGAGTCAGATGATTCCCCCAGGTAATTACAGTTTGCTGCCATGACTTAAAGTGTATTTTTGTTTTTCAGAATTTGCTTAACTACTGCAAAGCTCCTGGGAAGTCCTGTATTTCTTAAGTGTGTCCTCTGAGAATAACGAGGGGAACTCAAAGTCTGCATTGCCATAATAATTCAAAGAGCTGGGTTGATTTCATAGAATGAAAGGAAATTTTTTCATACAAGTCCTTTTCAATTCTCTCTTTGAATTTTCTGTATATTTTCCACTGACAAATAACATGTATTGCACATTAGCCTAATTTCACCAAAACCAGAAGAATAAAAGCGGGATTTCTGCACTTGTTTTTTTTTAATACAAGCCAGGTCTATGAGAAATCAAAGTTTTCTTACAAAAAAAATATGCTTTGACATATTTGCAGGAACTGAATAAACAAAAACTCACAGAGACAGTGCTTTTGCACTGCAGGTAGATGCAGGAAGTTTTTAGATGTAAAGTTTAAGCACAACTATTATTTTTTGCCATGATTTCATGTTTATTTGTCCAATGCTTTACTAAAAGATTTAAAAACTACATCTTTCTCCCCTCCCCACCGCCACCCTGCTCTCCAAAGAGCCATTAACACACTGGAAAGCAGGGAAGTGCTATAAACAACCCTCTACTAAAGTAAACTAGACTTCTCAAATAATTCAAGCCCTCCATTAGAGTTTACAGTTTACTTTTGTTTGACCCCAAAGTTAATGGAGTCAACCGGAGACTTTCCAGTGGTTTTGTTGCTCTTTGGCTCCGCACCCGCGCGAGCTGAGGCGCCGCCGAGAGTGGGGAGTGAACTCCCACCAACCACCCTGCTTTAGAAATGAGACCACTCTGCAGGACTTCCAGAGGACACAGATTTTTAGATGACTGATTTTAACAGACTCCTTTTCAACCTGTTATCTTCACTGGGAGTGGAAATAGTACCACAGGGAGCTTGGAATGCCCTCTGTGCTACTGCAGCCTTTACTGAGCAGGCACCAGGCTCACCAGAGGTGCTACAGAAACGTGCACTTGCACTCTGCTGCTGCAGGAGATTTACTGCTTCCACCTTTACTATAAAACTTGCACAATCACCTCACCAGGTCACATCAAGTCAGAGGGAACAGAGAAACAAACACTTTTGTCAATGTGTGCTTTAGAGGTGTGGAAACTGTACTTTGGGGCAAAGGTGGCGGGAATCCAGGGTAAGGCACCAGCCTTTTAATGAGGCTCTGTGATAAAAATCACAGAAAACAAGACAAAAACTACAGTAAACAAGTGGTTTAGTCAACCGTGGAGCTGAGGAGGTCTGGCTTCATATGAAGTTTTCTCTTCTGGTTGATTCTGCAGTGTGAAACAAGGTAAAATGCTAAATTATGCTCTCTCTGCAGTTGAAGCACTTGCAGTTTCTCCCCCTGACTTCTCTGGGGACTTACAAAAGATGAGTTCACATTGTGGCCTTTGCCCTAGGAAAGGCACAAATGGGGTCACTCCCCTTCCACCTAACTGAGAAGAAATGTGGGGAACTTAGTGCCCTGAGATCCCTCTTCCTCTGTCAGACTTACCTGAACACTGCCTCAAGCAACATATTTGAAAGCTAAGAATTACACAAATGCAATGGCTTCAAAACCCTTTTCTCATGAAAATAGGTATAAAACTACTACTGAATTCAAGGGACCATATCATGCTTCATGCAAAGTGACTAGCCAAGACCTGTTGTAATTTGTTTCTTGCACTGGAGCAGGATGAGGTTCAGGAGGGGTGTAACTGTTATCCTTTACAGGAAAACACAATTCTGAAGGGCACCTGATAGGATTAAGCCACAAACTACCCAGGATCTTTGTTAATGACAATGCTCCTAAACTAGTACTTAAGCTTGGTCTTGTGTGCCTACCCAGAGCTGTTCCATAAGCGAGTGGCATTTCAAAAATGATGTGCATCCACCAGTTTCCACTGCCTCAAAACATCCCTACCACAGCTATCTTAACATCCATCCTGCTGCACCGGGGTCAACTTGACTGGCATGAGAACATGGACAGCCAGTGCAGAGCACCACCCTTCACAAGCCTGAGACCTTCCACACTCATGACATCAGTGGGATGTTCGTCCTCTGAGAGCCAAAGTGGTGCTCAATCCATGCTTGTGTCTGCTGCTTAATGCCATTCCAGTCATGGCTGCTTGACTCACAGGCATTTTTGAGCACTAGTAATGACTTTCAAAAGTCAGCTGAATATATAGTCTTCTCTTACTCAGTGCAAAAATACAAATTTTCCAGGAAATGGTGAATGTCTTCAAGAATGGCATTACTTAGTATTCCTAGCATCTGCTAACTGCAATGATTATAGAATGGGTAAAAGAGCACTTACTTTCCCAGTGGATTTGACTCCTTTCCAAATGCAGAAGAAACATATCACCCAGACGAGGAGGAGACACAGTGCTAGATCCCACTTGATAATACCAATGTCTTCAATTCCCGAGGACAAGCTCAGTACATTGCGCCTGAATATTTGAAAGGAAACAAAAGAAGAGAGAGATGCAGGAGCTCAGTTGATGCAGATTCTGGTTGTGATGGCTGAAAATACATGATGGTGTGTAGGGCAGCTGATGCACAGGAAAATCTCTGCCCTTGGAACACTTGCTAAGTCAGTGGCTTATGTGACCAAAACTGTGCTTTGCAACCCTAAACCTCCCCTGTGTCTGTGGGACTCCTCAGTTCAATACATTGTACATTTTAAAAATTTAAGCTCTTTTTAGCAGCCCCTGAACACTCCAATATGGGAAAAGGAAGTATTTGCTCTCTTGAAGATCCAAAACCAAACTGCCCTGGTGAAGCTGCCCAGGAGCAGTGCACACCACGTCTCATCATGGACACTTACAGCTGACCTGTATCCACACATTTCTCCTCCTTTTCAGTTCATTGGCAAGGCTGCCACAAGGAGGAAGGGGAAAAAGCAGGGCAGGGAAGTGCCAGGCCACACAGCTTTGCAGGGTGAAGGCTGGAGCCATTCTCTGTTCTGCCCCTGGGAGAGAGCCCCCCAAACAAACATTGCCCAGACACTGCCACCTGCCCTCAGCACCCCCGACACCAGGGTCTCTGGTGACACCAGATTATTTGGGGAAACTTTATTCCCTCACTTAGGTTAATAAATAAAAAGAAATTCCTAAGCTGTGTCTTAAGGGAGCAACATCTGACCATTAAAAGACTCTGATCCAGAGAGGGAATATGCATTAATGCTTCTCTCTTTTCAAAATTCCCATAGCTTATCATTAAATACTGAATTTAAACTATTTTAAAAATAATTTCATGCAACATACATTGTTCTCACACACTGCACAGACCTTGTTGTACCTGACACTTCATTTGTCAAATATGTATAAAAGAACAAACTGTTTCTTACTGTTCACTGAGCTAAAACTCCTCTGCAAATGAACCCAGTAAACTCTGAAGAGTTTCTGCAAGGTTTTTTTCAGTCCAGGAAAAGTTTGACCTCAATTACAACAGAAATGCCTTGTCCCAAGACTACAGAACTGAACTTGCTACCTAACAAATTGTTAATTACATTTCATTTTCAGACAGCTATAAAAGCCAGGCACTTTCCTTCACCAGAGACATGGAGAGCAGAGCCTGGAGCAGTCTGGGTGCTGTCCTGGGTCAGGCCCATGTGCATGTCATGTACAGCTCTGCGTGGGGACCCAATACAAGACAAACCATTGTGGTTTGGTTTTCCCCGAATTAACTTTTTTTTTTTTTTTTTGCTATTACCATGGAAATAATAGTGAATGAAGCCACCGATAGAAAATTTGCAATTAGTTTTTGGAAAAAGCCCTGGATCAACCAGTTTAATAGGACTAAAATCCTCACCCATCTGTTTTTGTGTCTCTGTTTGCCAAACTCACTTCGATTACCTGTGTGACCATGTTCTCACACCAAACGCTTTATTCTCTCAGAACATGTGTGTATTTTGTAATGGAAAAGGACTAATGGCCCCAGACAGGGTAAGTCTGCCCTAATCAGCACAGCTATTCAACAGTTATGAGAAACCCCTCAGTAATGAATATTTGGCATAAAGTTGCAGTCCTGTTTCACCTGAGCCTAAAGAAACAAAGGAAAAACCCGCTGTGCATATACAAAAGAAGAAAATACATTTATAAGATGACAAAGTTCAGCTGCAACCTTCTGTGCTTTTTTAAAAAATAAATGGCATTTTTCCAATCAAAGGGGCATTTCATATTAAAAAGGCAATCTATAGAGCTGGCTCTCAGGAAACCGTGAATAATTAACTGCAAATGCCTTTTGGAATAGGGAGCTCTATTAATGCGTTCAGATAAGACTTCTTTGCTTTTTACTGTGGAACTAAAAGCAAGTGGCCATCTCTCCCTGAGTTTGCCCCCACAATTCTTTCAAGATTTTTTGGAGGGGACCCCAGTGGGTTACTGAGAGACAGATATGTTACTTTTCTATGGTAAGGCAGCAAGCACACCTCGATGAGTTGGCTTTCTCTGTTTTCCAGGGTAATCCCATCTCACAAAGACTGACTACCTCAAGGAATATGCTCAGAATTACCAGGGGAGCTTCAGCATTAAAATTGTTTTGTGAGTTCCAACCCAATGTGTTTTTCCAGAAGAAGCACTCAACCTGGATTTTTGATACCCTGTAAATTCAAGTTCAGGAAGAGCTGGGTTTTGCTGGTAACTCTTCAATTTTGTTACATAACCCAGCTGCTGCTGATATTCAGCCAAACCCACTCAACTACCTTCACACCATTTACACACAGAGTTGTTACTCTTTCAAATTTATAGTCTTGATGCTGTCATTAACTGTCACACATATATAATCAATGGGACACCAGACTGGGGCTGAGTTTGTTGTAAACAGCAGTTCTTGACCCTTGAACACTAAATATGTTCTCGTGTGTGCAATATGGAAATGTAACAGGAGCCGTAACTGGCTCTACAACATAAACAAAAATAAAATGAAGAGAGTTATGCAACCCTTGAGGGATATTCCAGCTCATTAATCAAGTGAATGCAGACAGGACCTTTCAAACCAGGAAGGGTGAAGCACCCTTTCATGTTGGATGGACAAGAATAAGTAACACTAAAGCGGTTGTACCAAAGAATATTAAAAGGAGAATATGAAACAATTTTTTAAACTCTGAAGTTTGCCCCAAAAGGCAGAGGCAGCTGCTCTAGACTTTGTTTAGTTTTTTGTGTTGCTCCCTTTAGGATTACATGCCATTAGCATGTGATGGTCTTTCTTGGGATTAGGACTAATAAAGTCTGCTGATTACCAAATATTTATAAACACTTGGCCAGCACCAGACAATCAGAGGTTTTGTTCAACCATAATTACCCCATTACACTTATCCCTTATGTATTAATATGTGTGTAAGCCTTTAAGGTTTTGGACTTTAAACTAAAATCTTCAGAAATAAGACCTGAAGCATGTGATACCAAGAGGTAAGTCTCCTGATATAAAGCCTGATTTTCTTAACCCCCTTTTATTGCTGCTCAAGCAAGCATGTGATTTGCACAGAACATTAATTCAAATGAACTGAATGTCAGGCTGCACTATACATCCAGCCAGGCTGAGAAGTTCAGCGTGAAGAGGTTGATGCATCAATGTGGTCAATTATACCTGGGCAGCATTAGTTTTACAAAGCAATACTGATGAGGACACTATATAAATGTCCCACAATAAAAATGGCATTGAGTTTCAGAAACCAAATACTCACAAACCCTGAATTAAACTGGAATTAATTGTGCCACAAAGCAGATGGATATCTTCAGTTAAAGACTAATTATTTACCTGTCCTTTCCATGTCAATAGCTGGCTGGCTGGCAGCCAGCATAGTCTATGAGGGCAAAGTTCTTAAAATTATTTTTAATTTCAGAATTGTAAAGAATAGTAGCATGGCTGGGAAAATAAGCAGAGATATTCAATGCTTGCACCATGTAAAAGCTCTGCTACTTTAATTACAACAGTGCTGCATGATCTCTGCTCTTACTTTAAGACACCAATAGTTAGTTATGCAGGGAGAACAGCTATTTTTAGTACTTCTCTAAGTGTCATGACTCCTGAAGGCAGCTCACTCTGTTAAGGGAAGATTTGCCCATGATGAAACAGTGAGTTATGGGCAGTGTGTCTGTACTAGAAGGATTGCAGAGCCAAACTGCTCCCTAGCAAGACTCCAGGGAAGAGTTCAGCTTACAATGTCTGGAACTGCTCTACGAGGACACCAGTTAAAGTGGCTGCAAAGTGCAAGGAGAGCCACTCCAGGAGCAGTAACCGCTGAGCAACCTCTGCTCCGACTGCGCTACAGACACAGGGACAGCACGGCTGAGGAGAGGGAAGTGCGTGAGGATCAAGGATTTGTCATCCAGCCTGACTACATCTGTCAGGCTGTGTCTACAGGAGGATTTGGCTCAGCTTGCAAGGGAGTTTTCTGACTTGGTTTCCCTTAGAGGAAAGTTAACTAAAAGCTCCATCACTAATGTGCTCCCATGGAAACATCATTCCCCCAACCCACGGACAGGCTGCCCTGCCACAACACCCTTCATCCTGTACCTGCTGTGTTGTTACCCACAGAGAACTCTGCTGTTCCCCAGTGTGCTGGAGCTCTCACTCTTTTACAGTCCCTTTCCCAACTGCCAGCCCTATTCCTTCCTGGTGTGGTATCTTCAGTCTCCTGAAGTGCACGTGCTGCCTGGGGACCCAGGGAGACAACTTGGCCCACAAATCTGCACATGACAGGAGTAGCAGCTTCCAGAGCAGCAGCACAACCCCACATCAGGAGCTGCCAAGCTCACAGCTACCCCCAGGTACAAGAGGACCTGTCAGCAAAATTACTGCAGAAAACTGACAATGAACACAGTGTTTTGGAAGTCCTGAGGGAGCAACTATTTCAGGGGCAGCACTGTGGACCTCTGCTTCCTCAGGAGGCCTTGAGGAGACCTTTGAACACACTACCAAACAAAACAGCCATTAGGTCTCAAGGCCTTCAGTTCCAAAGTCATTGTGGGAGAGCCCAAAGAAATGAGAGCTTCTTCCTCTTCTACTGCAACTTGCCTCTCAGTTCCCCTAAAATATCCAAAGGTACCATTTAACAATTGTTTTCCAACTTCCTCCATATTTACAAGGGAGGAAGTCACCCGGGAAAGCAGCTGTCCCTCAACATGGAAATGCAGAGCTCACAGTGAAAATGCTGCTCTCACAGCCTGCACCCTGTCCCTCACAGCTGCCACCAGAGCCTTTTGACAAACTACCAATCCAAGATTCAATCTGCCCCTTTGTATTTTGGCTCTTGTGTTACAAATTTTAGCACAGTTCCTAAGACTATTTTTCTCTAAACCGAATGCATGCCAAATATCTTCAGCATGAACACCATTCCTGCTGGGGCTTTGGCTGATGCTTGTTTTTAAAATAGAGAAGTAGGTACAAGTTGATCAGAGATGAAACTGGACTTTAAATATGTTGAAAAAGCCAAGCTGGGCCAGAAACTGATTCTACTCTTAAGCGACTATCTGAGCAAGAAAAAAATTATTAATAAGCTATTTGTAGATCCTTTTGATTTAAGTTTCCCTACAGGTGTGTTCCTCTGCAGCTATGTTTTGACACTTACATAAACACACAGATATTTGAGGTCATGCCTGTTCAGAGATCATGTTATGCAATATGATTTAAAACTTGAAAAATAGGAGAGAAATGAGAGTAAGAAGCTTAGGACTGATGAAATTTGGGCATCTGGCAAAGCAGCCTTCTCAGAGACTGCAGAGAAAAACACTGTAGCAAAGATGACCCGAGAAACTGACAGTACAGGACAATGTTCACCACCTCTGTCAGATTTATTACTGAGGTCAAAGCCTTACACTGTTGTCAGACTGAAAAGATATGTGTTACAGCTTCACTGCAAATGCTAACAGTTGGGGAAGAGGCCACCACAAAGGTGATGATTTGTCACTGTTTCCACTGTAAATCCCTGCTATCAGGGCATCTGCAGTGACTTGTTTGTGTTCTCCTTCTGCACTCAGAGAATCCAGCCAAGAAGGAAACAAGTTTTCATCCAAAGAAGCTGTCCTGGGCTTTTAGACCTCCTGTACGCGCTAGGATGAACACAGTTACACATCTAACACCTTTCTCCACCACTCCCAGACTTACCAGTGTGTCTCAGGATAGGTGAGAACCAGTAGCAAATACTGGTCAAACAACAGGAACCCAGAGCAATTTTCTTTTCTATCTAATGCTCCCCACTGGGCTTCCATGAAATCTCAGGCCTGACCTCTGGCATGCCACCAAAAGCTCCCCAAAGATGCCATGAAGAAGGAGTACTTACTCCCAAAACTCTGTGACAGGAGAGGTGAAGTTAGTGGCATTCAGTGATATCCAAAGTGTTTTGTTCTTCCTGAGAGTGTCTTCCACGCAGGTTGGTGTGTTCCACTTCTGGTGGCAGTGTGCCCATGGCAGGACGCTCTGGAACGACTGGAACAGGTAGTAGAGTCCCCAGGCCAGGATCACGATGTAGTACACATTCAGAAGGGACACAATCACTATGGAAGCATAACCAATTCCTGGCAAGAAGGGGAGAGAAAAGAAAAATGTGCAGACATGACAGCTGCTGAACCTTGTGATCTCCTGGGGCTGGTGCTATTCCCACTGTGCCATGGGCTTGTATCCTGCCCTACCCTGCTGCTGGTGGAAACTCAGCTCAACCACACATAAGCACAGACCTGCCACCACCTCTGGCACTCAGGGCTGAGTTGCTGGCTGTGGTTTGCTGACACAGAGGGCATGTCTGCAGGATGTCTACCCAATTTAACACTAACCCAGCTATTTCAAGTTTTAGTAGAGGGAAGTTAAGGCATCAGGCTTTGCTTGTTTTCTACACCATCTCATTCTTAGCTACCTATGTGGGCAACCTCACTCTCACCACACTGTTCCCCAAGCCAGCTTCTTTGGCAGCAGCTCAGCTGGGCAGCCCCTGCACCACTCAGTTATGGACTGGCTGGGCTCAGTCTATGTGGGAAAAAAAACCAACAAAGACATTTATTGAATGAGTTAAAAATGAAAATTTTGAAGGAATTAATGTGAAAGTGGTTGTTTCTGCCCGAATTTCATTTGTGCAAAGGAATATGGTATTTGTGGCTCTTATGGTTAACTGGGTCAATCTGTGCTCACACAGTCTGCCATTTATGAACCACAGGCAATTAAAAAAAAAAAGATTTCCTTTAAAAACTTAGAGCTGTCTCTTACAAGAAGCTATGAGGCTCCCTTTAACATCACACGACAGATACTCCAGTACTTGGAGTACCTGCCTCATATTTAACAGTTTAAAACCTTTTTGCAGTAGGAGTCTTTATCAACAGAAATTATTTTTATGTCAGGTGGAAACACGCAGAGCAAGTGCTATTTATTCTGTACATCTGCATTACCCTCAGCATATACAGCTATTCACATTAGCTACACTTTCTCTTTATGGATGCCTGGGAGATTGCTATTTAAATGGGGAACATTCCTTCTTCCTCCTCCTCAAAAAAAAGTTTTCACAAAAGTGGGAGGAGGAGGAAGAAAACTAAGCTAAAGCAGCACAATTACATCAGCTTCAGCTGCATTTTGAGTACTAGGTGGGGGTGTGAGCCTCGGAGAAAGCCCCCACTTCTGCTTGGGGTGACATAAGGGGAGAAAGATGCCTGGAACAGCAACAGTGGCAGAGCTAGGGACATGCCAGTGTGAAATGCCCACTCTTTCCAATTGGGATTTGAACAGTGCCACATGTTTAGTGTAGTTTTTCCAAATGATTCTGCCTGTGCTGTCCAGCTGTAAAGGGCAATCTACGCACAAGACAGCCACTCTCGGCTGTTTTTCTAACCCATCTTTCTTTTTTCATCCTGCTTAACTTCCAGAGCAGCCTTCACATTGTTCCTGTGAGCACTGAGCAGGCAAAGGCTCTTCAATAATATCAGACCAACAAGCTTGGTTGCCAAGACCTGCTCAGTTATGACCAAAGCCCTGTTCCTGAATCCCATCAAAAATGCTGTCCGGGTTTTTACTTTATCAGTAACAGAGGGATGATGCCAATGATAAGCTTTCACATGGCAGAGGGATTTTGATTTCCAGAACAAAATAACATTTCAAAGATGGTTTCATTAATGCCATCTAGCCCTCCAAGACAACACTTTCTCTGATATCTGTAAACAAATTGTGCAGTTGCTTTTAAAAGGCATAATACGCAATTTCTTTCTTGGTTATCGGCAGTTCTGCCAGTTAACAAGATGATCGCAGCAAAATCAATACCTCACTTTGTCCTTCAGACTCTCTGACTTCCACCTTTCCAGGAACCAATATCATACCCTTCATTACTAGAGCAAATAGCTGAATTAATGGACATGAGGGGGAATAGTGTTGCTGCATATGGTTTACAGAGGTGTCTTTAAGCAGTAGAGCACAACAAGATGTACTAACCAGTGAAAATAGGGCAGATCTTTTCCCAGCATGTAATTCCACCTTCAGAGGTATACTGTCCTAGCACCACCTCCAGGAAAAACACGGGAAGACCTCCCCCGAACAGGAAAATGAAATAAGGTATAAGAAATGCACCTGTTGAGAAAATACAATAGTACAAAACTGAGATGAAATCAATGAACTCACACAAGATCATCTAAAAAGTGGCAACAGGCACATATAAGCAAAGAACCATATTTGATACTCTAGTATCAGTATGCAATAATCTTATTTTGGGGTATTTTTGCTCACTTTCTCTGCACAAAGAATGGATATATGCTGGAAAGGGCATTTTCTTACCTCTTTAAAGTGAAAATCTGCAATAACAATGGCAGATTGTTAGGCATACAACAGTTTCACGTGGCATAAGAATGCTCTTATTCTGAAATCCTCTGGTCTGAAATCCTACTGGTCTGAAATCCTACTGGTCTGTCTTAACAGCATATCTTTTGGTTAAAACTTAGACTCAGTTGTAGCAGAAGAACAGAGAGGTTCAGTAGTATAACATTTGAAATTGCTGTTGCTTTTCCTCAATCAAGTTTTCATAAAAACTATTAAGTGACCAAAGAATCTCTCCTGAAGATTGATGAGGAAGGCAGAAAACAGATTTACGAATATTCCTCTTAAAAACTGGTCAGAGGCACTGACAAACAGCGAGCACAGGGCAGACTGACCCCTGAGCAGGGAACACAAACTCACCTCCGCCGTTCTTGTAGCAGAGATACGGGAACCGCCAGACGTTGCCCAGGCCGATGAACCCCCCCGCCACGGACAGCAGGAAGTCGATCTTGCTCGCCCACTTCTCCCGCTGCGGGGGCTTTCCCTCTGCCTCATCCTCAGGCCGCGTCCCCGGGCTCTTGCCGGGGGAAGGTTTGAGGATGTCCTTGTGGAAATCTTTCAAGCACTGAAGCTTTTCCTTTGTTGCCATGTTTCTGCTTTCTACACAGAAAGAGAAAAAAAAAAAAGGGGGGGGGGGGGGGGGTTTGTTGGAA
>VZRZ01001598.1:2002250-2025714 GCA_013398175.1 Climacteris rufus | reverse complement strand
CGGCGGGGGGGGGGGGGGGGTTTATTAAGCAGTCTTTTCCAGTAGAGCTCTCTAACATTGCAAGAACTGTTCAGACAAGCTCGTTCCATAAAAACCAGTGCCATTCATCAAGCTGAGGTAGGAAAATGCATCTGTTGGCTTCGCTCACCAGGAGAGACAAAGCACCCCTGGACTGTGTGGTCAGCTGTCTGCAGCCAGAGCAGTGCAGCTCTGGCACTGTTCACTGCTGACCTGCTGCCTGCAGGGAAGGGTGCTCCAGGAGCACTCCCTGCACCAGCACATGGGACTCCCAGGTAAGTGTCTCAGGCTGCTTCCATGCCCAAAATAAAGTACAAATCACTGCATCTGGTTCCTTCTCAAGCACTGATATGAAATACAGAATAGCAAATCTCACCTCTCCAGATAAAACCCATTCTTCTACTTCCCAATAACCTGGGCGATCCTGTATCATTTATTGCCTGCAATTTCCATTCCCTGAGGTACTATAAAGCTTTCAGAAAACTATACATTCATAAAAACTAGAATTGAAAGTCATTTGTTCTAATCAACCCGCAGGAAGTGAAGGAATCTTTTCAGTTTATTCCATTCTCATAAGTGCACTGTTTTCCCTTGACATCAATAAAGGGACAAAAATAAGCCTTTATATTCAATTATTGTGTTACACACACCTATGCAATGGAACAGTTTGCTGAGAATGATGGCTCCTTAATTAATTAAAAAGTCAGTGGCATGAGTAATATTAAATCATAGCTGGTTTAATAATTTATATATATAATTTATTGTAAAAATCATAGATTGTATAAAAATAATAACAGAAATAATTATTCTAACAAGTGCCTTTTTACCCAGGATTTTCTAATGAATACAGTTTAGGAATAACTTCTAGCTTTTATGTTAACTCAGATCTCAGGCATATGAGGCCAATTCATTCCCCACATAACTCAACTGACTTTAGCTGGACCTGAACGGTTCTTTTTGCATAGTGTTTTGATACTGAAAGTTTCACCAGAACCAGGCAAACCAACAAGTTTATTCCAGACCACAACCATTTGCTGCTTGTACGTGTCATTATGAGTGCACAGACATAAAAAAAATCATGCTGCAGATTATCCTGTTTGATAGCTGCCAGCCTCCCCTGTACCTGTGTGCTGGGGTTGATCTCTAACCTGATTTAGCTCGTGGCAGTGACCCGAAGCTTGAGCTGACATCAGCTCTGCAGGAAGTTTTTAATCCAAACATGATTCTGAGATAGATATGCATCACTGTACCTGTAAATCTTTCCATCCACCACGGAAAGGTTCAGAAGGCTACCACTGCCACAAACCACAGCAGCTCCACACTCGCCCCACTGGCACATTGGTGGCCTTTGCAAAGCAGGCACTGTGCGAGCAGCTGCCTATCAGGCCATGATCTAAAGAGGGACTTTAATCTCCATTATGCTAATCGTTATGATTTTCTACCGGTTTTTAAACAAGGCCACTGGTGAGTGCTCAGAGGTGACATGAGCATTGCAATACCTCGTGGTCAACAGCAGAGAGAGCTCACAGAAGGAGAAAGGGAATTGAAGGGTGATGGACCATCACCACTGCAGGGGGATGAGGGCAGGACACATATTCTGCTAAAATATCCCCTGAGGGTCGATGTGAGAGACATGATATGAGATAAAATAGTGCAGCAACTGAATAAAAATGGTAGAGCTGGCTCTACAACAGCCTTGGGGCACTTTAGTTGCTTTTGGGGCTTACTTCACAATAACTAACTTGAGTTGAAGTGTCATGAATGGAGATTAATGGAGGTGCCTCCAAGAGGGAATCACAGCAGCCTTAACCTCGAGACATCTGCATGTCACTCCAAGCCCCAAACAGGCACCAACCTCCATAATCCGCTGGAGTCACCTCTTGAGTGAAAAAAACAAAAAAAAACTGGATGGAAGTGCTTTTCTTCAAAAAGATACCTACAAGGTGGCTGATGTCCTGCTCTCACCACAACAGCTACCAGGCATGAAGAAAGCCCAATTTTGCTTTCTTTTGCTATTTGTGCTGCCTGAATCCCTATCTTTAATCTTGCAGGAGGATGTCATAACCATCAGGCAACAGGCTATTCTGGGCTGAGGTATGGAGGGCATTCAGACCATATCATGGAAGTTGCTCTTCACAGGGGTTATTGAAACACTCATCAACAGAGGGAGAAAGCGTGCAAAGGAGAGAGTGTCTCACACCTAGTGTTTAGGGTATGCTCTTAATTTTCAGACAATTTTTTGGTGAACTGGTGGGACAGCCGTAAACCTGCTTAGCAGGGCACAGAGATATATAGATTTATAGATGCCTGCAGGATTAGGTTTGAAATAGGAGCTTAACTGCTCCCCGTGGGGACTGATAGTGGAAATACCCCGAAACAGAACACTGGGAGCACAGGCTCCCCTTATGTAAAAAAAAAAAAAACACCAAGGGGACCTGCAGCATTAGCCACCTCTAAGATTAAAAACTCTTCAGGATTTCAATTTTTTGCAATCTACTTTTATCTCGTGACACAGAGTTCTTTATTTTTCTGCCAGCTCTAATCCTCTTGCCTGCGGATTTACTTTGACCCAGGTGTTACTCAGTTCTGCCCAGAGTTTGCAAGGCTGACCAGTTGATTGCATTCTGTAAACCCTGACTCTCCCTGGGACAAGGTGATCACCCTGTGGTTTGTCCCAGTTACCCACACAGAAAGTGTGAAATGGTGCCTTTCCAGATTTGTCACTGAGTGCATTTTAAAAAGGGATTTCTAATTCATCTCAAGATACCCCAAATTAATGGCTGTGCTTGAAAACCTAATTAGTGAGTGTAAATTTTCCTTCAGCCTTAGCTGGAGTGTGGAGATGGATTGTGATCTCTCCCTTAGCCCATGAACCCTCAAGGGCACACTCACTTTTGGGGCGGCTGTTTCACTATACGGGTGGCAGGAGATGGACCACCACACCTTCGGTGCAAGTCACCAGCTCTCAATAACGGGGCACAGCTCCTATCCAACACTTGCAGAAAGTTAGTAACAGCCCAGTTTTACTGTGTACAGACCTGCTAAAATCCCAATTGTGTTTGGAGGGCCGGCAGCTGTGGCTGGCAGGCACGTACCGTCCACCAGTACCACAGGAACTGTCGCTAAGTGGCCACCTGGGACTGTGGTCCCAGCCCAAGTCACGTTCAAGGGATGTTGGATTTATCCCCCTTTGCTGCCAACCATTGGTGTCCACCCAGCCATTCCCAATGACAGGAACTGTCTACAAAGGCTGCAAGGGTGGGGGGTACGGGCGATTCTCCTTGGCGAAGAAAAGCCAAGAAAAGTAAGTTTGTTTAGTGAAAGGCATTGTCTTTTTCCTTAATGGGGTTGGAGTTTCATTTCCTTCAGTTATGTCCCACTGGGTGAGGTTAAAATGGCTCTTAAGGGAAATAGTCTGACAGAGATGCTGAAACAATATGTTGTCACCGCCCAGGTCAGAACCAGAGAATAATAGGTTATTTTTACTGTATCACTTAGTGGGGATGGTATCCGAGATCTAAGTCCATCAGATTCCCCCAAGGAAATATATTGTGAACAAATGCTCTTAGAACCACACAGTCCAAATGGAGCGATCCAAGTCTGAGGCATATGCCTGCCTCCTGGAGACACACGTCTGCCTTCCAGGAGCCACATCTAACTGAAAGTACCCCCTCCAGGAAGATTCAGATGGCCCCAGGAAGCTATGGCTTCATCTGATGAACTCAATATGGATAAATAAAAAGCAGCAGTCAAGCCTGCTATTTACCATGTGCACTAGGCTGAGCCCAGCCACACTGCAGGAGCCTGATCCAAAAGCAAGGGGAGAAGGGGTCCAGCCTGGGCCAGGCCCAGAACTGCTCTCATGTACACCGGTACAAACCCTCATTAACTGAGGGAGTTATTGATTGTCAAATCAATGCTGGTCAAACACAGAAAAATAGAACAAGGGAGCAAACATGGGCACTTTGTGCTTCTCAAACATCTGCTCACTAGTGCAGCCAGAAGACCTTCCACAGGAGAGTCACTTGTCTGTCCCTTGCACAAATTTCCTCAGGTGAGATACCCTGCATTAACCCAGGCTCTCTTGCTGGCCCCCATGACTGATCTTTGGTGCACAGCTGTAAATACCAGAAGAGCAGCCATAAGTGGAGCACTTTCACAGCCAGCTCCTCTTGGGCCATCTCCTGTGCTACAGCTATCGGATCTTCACACGTACAGCCTGCACCTCAGATAACCCATACCCTTTAAAAAAATACTGGCACTGAAATGTAATCCTTCATAACATTCAAAAAAATGAGGGGTAGGGGAAGGGGGAGGCACCAGACAGAGGGGGCAAACGGTGAGTGGTGCAGATGAGGGAAGGCCACCAGCACGGCCAGGACCTGCTGGTTGTCAGAACAGACACAACTCCCAATACTGCAGAACCATTGACTTTTTTGACAGACAATCCATGGATTACACATCTGAAAATACACTGTGTTCAGTTTTTGCTTTGGGATTACAGTAATGATCCGCTCCAAGCTTCTTAAAGATGGAGACAAGCCTCGAGTGCAGGGCAACACCTTTCAGGAGGAGCCTCAGGGACAAATCCATTGTGGATGCCACCTCATTTAATAGTCTCTAAAAATTAAGTCTTCCAAACAATGTTTTTCCAAATGCTGATGGAAACGGGAAAATCAAAGTCTGCCTGTACACACAGATATATGTTTGTAAATATTTACACACGCTAAAATGCTCGTCCTGTCTTGCATCTGAGCATCAGAAACCACAGCAAAGCAGATACTTCTTTTTTGGCCAAGGCATATAAACTTTGATTAGAGATTCAACGTACTGAATTGTTGACTAGAATGGTAACTGAACTTTTTTTTTTTTTCCTAGCTTCTTCTTCTGTTAGAAAACTAAAGCAAAGTACACATTCAGAATGTCTCTGACCTTGATGGGAATGCTGCCTGAGGAATGACTGTATGGCTGTACCACTGATTTTATGGACTATTTTTGCAGTATGATGTGTACTACCACTACTTTTACTTTCAAGGACCCTTCTCTACTAAGTTCAGCCTGTGCAGACTGTGTATCTTGAGCTTGTCAGTGCTCTTTCATCCTTTCCTGCCTCAATGACTTTTGAAAGACATCAGTTTACCACATTATAATTAATTTTTCCAACCCTATTTAAGCTCATTGCCTCTTTAGGCATTGCCATCTCTCTTACTTTTCTATAATTTTTTATTTTGTATCTTGCAAATTGAAGTCAATCTCCCTTTAAAAACGAAGGTTTCCTAGATATGCCAATCTATTTGTAGGTTGGTTCTTTATAAAAATTATTATAATTTTACATTCACACTCATGAATATTTCAAAATTAGATGCTCTGATTGCTGGATCAGAGCTGCTCTTCAAATAAGCAGCTTCCACTTTGAGAGCAATGGAAAAGCTGCTATTGATTTCAACAGTAGTAGGATCACGTCCCAAATAAAACTGCATTTATTACGTTTGGCTCATTTCCTCGGATTACTTGGAAATTTGAAAGCTGTTATTTTTGATGTTGACAGCTCTCCCTCCCTCCCAGGGCAGTGTGGTTAAGCCAATCGATACATGATTAAAATAAACAGCCCCTTGATCAAACTTATGGCTTTACTGCAAGTCTTTTTGATCTGCAGGAGAAAAAGCCTTTATGTTTGGCAGCCCTCAAGGCCACACCAGTATCCAAAGAGCACCTGACTTCGCTTATTGTCCCTAATTCATACCCAAGTTCATTCTGCTTCACTGAACAAGATACCTACATTTTCTGAAAAATAATACCGCTCCCTTTATTGCACACATTGCCTCTCTTCCTCTTCAAAGTGCCTCTAAGAATTCCCTGAACTACAGCTCACTGTTTTGTATTTAATGGACTCTTTTTTTCTGAATACTTTACCCTGGGTTTGGGTTATTTAAACATACATCCATTTGTCCTTTCTTCTTTCTCAGCTTTCGTTCCAACTTTCTCCATCTCCCTTCTCACTTCTCCGTCATTTCCTTTTCTTTCACTGTGATGCTTTTTTTAGTCTTCTAAGATTGACTGGAAAATCTGCTACTGAAAATTTTCTAGGAGCAAAATGAAATTCTTTATAAAGCTGAAGTCTATTCTGAAAGAAAAGCCCAGGGCTTAACGCAATTTCTTTTTCATCAGTTGTGGTCTGGACAAAAGGTATCTTTTTTCCCTACATGCTTTTTTCTCGCTGGTATTTCCATTCACGCTCTTCAAATACTTCAAATAGGCACCATGTCACAGCACTGAGCTGTTATAAAATCCTGCATCTTTGCTCAGATTTCAGCAGCAGAAAATCTGCAGTCACATAATACTCTAGATGCTCATTTTGTTCTACTTATTTATGTCAAAGAACAAAGCAGTTACAACTAAAGCCAGAACAGGAGGAAATTAAAAACTCCTTTCCCGTTGTGTGGGGTGGAAAGGAGGAAAATGAATACCCACAAACTCCAATGGGTTTCAGAGGGAACCTGACCCTAAACAGGGGCTGAAGCAAAGACGATGCTTCCCAGGCTCAGGGATGGAGCCTGAGGCCCCAGGGAGATGGTCCAGGGCAGCCGTGGCAGTCACTAAGGAGGAGCATGGGATACAGTGATGTAGAGGACTGGCATACTGAGTCACATTGGTTATGACTCTGTCCTACTAAAATCCTCTGTGGCCACAGCGTCTCCTGTATCCCTGTGAGAAACCAAGTGCCCTTCCTGGACAGCCATGGTCCTTCTGCTCTGCCCCTCCTCAGAGAAGAAACCCCAGGGGTGACTCTTGCAAAGACAACGATGGGGAAGGAGAGTGTGAAAGGAAGGGTTGGCAGAGGCAGAGAGACTGAAGGGAAACTGCTCCTACTTTGCACATTGTACTGGTAATTATGTGCAGGAGAACAACGAGTTAAAAGTTGGGTTTGTTCACGTGAAGCCAACTGCTGACCTAATTTAATGCCTCTGGGTGTGCCAGCTCACAGCCCCCTGACTGTCAATAGGCTGGAAAGAAGCACCAGCGTCCCACTGCCATCCCTGCCTGCTCCCTCTGCTCCAGCAGCTCTCCCACTGTGAAAGTGGAAAATCACTACTTTACTGGGTGACACCACCTTGAGGCCTTTGTCCTTATGAGAGAGCCCTTAACAAAATGCAGTATCCGCATGGTGTGGCAAGTTGATGGCTTTCCAAGGGAGATGGACATTGTTGAAGGAGATTCAACGAGCTGTGCACATCCTCAACTGTTCAACCACCTTGTACCCTGCAGTTATATCCCTTTTGACCAAAGGAAGAAGCTTTGTTCCATTTTGCTTTCAATTCCAAAGGTCTGCTCTTGAATGAACTGCAATTCTCTATCAAGTCCTGGTGTCAATTAAATTAGTTCTATTGCCACAAATAAACCACAACAAAATCAATAAAGGGATGTCCTTCACCCTGCTATTAAAAAAAAGCACAAGCCCCCTAAAGCTCACAAAGCTTATGAACTTGAACAGTCAGTGGTGTGCACTGTGCCTATTGAATTTTTTTGCACGTGATTAATAGTGTATTGATCCTATGTGACACTTCTGCAAGGCACTTACAACACATGATAATGTCAGACAGCAATTTCCATGCTACGATAACGGAGCAGTGCCCCAGTGCAGGGAAGAGAAACAATAAAGTAGCCATTTACTGAAGCAAATGTGCAATTAAATGTATGAATTCATTATTTCAAAGTAATTTTTTTCTCTAAGATAAATCATTTCACCCTCATTTCACCCTTTTACTTGTTTTCTTTTTTCCTACCTAATTCTAAATTTAGCCTTATATTAACTGAGTTTACCAATGCTAATGTTCAGGGCTTTCTCATAATTGAGGAGTACTGCATTTTTTCAGTATGTTTTCTAACTAAGAAAAAAACAGATGGATGTATAAGATTACATGTTTTTGGAAAAACAAGCAGAGTTTTCTATACCCAGCCATGGCTTTGATCAGCTGTTGCCATACCTGCCTAGGCCACCTCCATACAAAGCCAGAGCTGTGTTTTTACTGCCTCTATCCATTCATCTTAACAAACAATAACCGAGGACAGATTTCTATCCCACCTGTGGCAGCTGTTTAAACATCTCATGCAGCACCTTACTGCCACAAATCCAGATCCCCACACCATCAGTGTAAGGGAACTATCCTTTCTTCTTCTTTGTTCCTGTGCCCCATCTGCATAACACCTGATTTATTTTTTTTTTTCTAGAGTACATTAATGGAAGGAAGGTTTGTGCAACACAGCACGGAAGGTGGAAAGCAGCCAGCCAACCTGTACCAGGAAAACAGCTATTACACGCACGCGATCCGCCGTGTTAGCCCCATTACAGGGCTATAAAATCTGAGCAGGTTACAAAGCCCTGAGGGCTGGGCCATGAGCACTAAAACTTAATGGTGAGAGTGAGCTTTTGGTTTTAGCCTTGACTTCTCCTCCATGCTTGGCAGTAAATATCAGCAAAAATATGACCCAGTGACAGAAATGAGCTGTAATCTTTTAAGAAGTGGAGCAACGACCCTTGCTGCTGGTCAGGGTACTCGGGGGACTGGGGTGCTTGGCCAGGGCACCACTGCTCACAGGCCTTCAGCCACGGACATTTTCTAAACACCCTGAGGTTTTATTTACTGTTGCTGTTTTCTTTCCTTCACGAAAAAAAAAAAAAGGAACAAAAACTGTAAGCGTATGAAGTTTCTCACAGGAAATTAAATTGAAACCACTGACACGGCAGCGGGAGCAGCACGGGGCAGTCTGCAGGGGATGTGCAAAAAGAAGAAGTGGCAAATCTGGTGAACATGCCCATGGAGAGCCCAACTTTGCAAAACAGGTTGGTGAAACAGACTTTCAGACAAAAAAGCAAAGCTCTGTAGACACTCTGATATTTATTTGCTCTCCTGCAGCTGGTGCCAGGTGCTGGCTTGCACGCCTGGACAATGGCATGTTTTGTTTAATCCCAGAACAGCCTTGGCTCTGTCTCCAGCTGCAGCCCTGTCCTCTCAACTTCCATAGCTGTCCAGCCCACTCACTGTGCTCCTGAAGAGCATTTGACAAAGAACACCACTATGTCCTACAGGCCTTGCAGTGGGCATTATTGGATCAAAAATCACTAATTTAATCACTATGCATGTGCTTTGAAGTTCTGAGTTGGAAGTAGAACCTTTAGTATTGACCACTAAACCACTGTGCTTTTAAATACCAGGTGATTCAGACTGATTCCCAACCAGAGGTGTATTTTCAGTTCAGTTTTGCCATGGGTCTCTGACATCAGCTTTCACAAACTGAGAGCTGTGCTCGTTTTTATGTCAAGAGATATGAAAACCAAACAGCGCCAGAACAAATACTTCACTTTTCCAAGGAAACTAACACATAAACCACTTCTGCATACCACAGCCTGCAAAGTGCAGAGCACACACCAAGCAGGAACAAAACCCTGAGCCCACACACTACTTGGACAAAAGCCCCACAGAATTCACCCTGGAATTTCTGCCTCCAAAGGGAATTTTGTTAGAGCAAAGACTGACTCCAATACGAGAAACAAAGTATCTGCAGTCCCACCTTCATAGCAGGGTTAATCCCACAGGCTACAGGTACTTGTTTTTCTGTTGGCTTTTGCAGCCTGACAATATATGAACAGCCTGAGTATTTTTCTCCATCTCTTATCTTTTCAAACAAATGCCAGCTGATGGTTTCATTGCAGGTTGCTTTTACAGTCCCAGCCTGACTACTGTAAACTGAACTCACTCCTGTTACCAGTTGAGGATTTTTCTTAGTGCAATTTCATCTCAGCCAACATGCTTACATTAGATACCAAAGTGGCACATTAACCTTTAGTATCTAAAGCTGTTTTCTTCATGAGCACAATTGTTTTTCACTATTTGTTTTTTGTATGCAAAAGCTAATTGTGGACAGGTGTTTGCTGTTCCACTATAAACAACTGACACCTTACAAACAGTTGAGATAGAAAAAAAAACACTTCACACACAAACTAGTGGTGGAAAGTGAGAGACTTCCTTTGGTTAATGTGTCTGAATTTTTGCAGGTGACATGTACAAGAGCTGCATGAACTTGTGATAGTTTTCCAGGAGAAACCTAGGTGATTCAAAGTCAGATGCACTGCTTTAGATTCCACATTTGAATACTATCTGCCCATTAAATTTGACTTGCAATCTATCACTTGTGTACTGCACAAAAAGTGGAGGAGAAAGGCACTTCAACCCTACTGAGCAACAGTACCTTCCATTACTATATTCCCTCTACATGGCACAACACCTTTTTCACACTTGAAAGAGCAGTACTCTGCATCATTTAAGGAGGACCTGTATGAGGAGAGTGTATTGATGTGGTTACAGAAAACGGAGGGCAGCAATGAAAGAAAGTCTGTCCTGTTAAATCTTGATTTTAGAATCTTGCCTTGCATCAAAGGGGACAACAAAGGCTTTTGGTTGCTCATATTTAGTCTTTCCTCAACCTACTATGGGAGCCCCATTTGTAAACTTTACTTGTGATAGAGCCTGATGGGAAATAAGGTGTTTATATAAGCAATACAATTCTTGATGATAAAGGACAGAGATGGAGAAAAAACACCTTATTTTGTCAGACTTGAAAGAGCAACCCTATGAAACTATTCACATATTTCTTTTTCCCAGCAAGGGAGGTTTTTTCCCTAGAATAGCTACATCATTGTTGAAAATCCCCTAGGCCGATATGGTGAATCTGAGTGTGATTTTGCTTTCTTCCAGCACAATTAAAATAACATTGTTCTGACAAAGGGCGTTTTTTTGGCTAGCATATGGGCCAAGCCATGAAAATTTGCTACCCAGTGGAGCTCACAGATGCCCCTGTGCACGTCCCAGCTCTCTGGCAGACAGCTGCAGGGCTGGGAGGGCCTTGAGCTGAGGAGCAGATGCTCTCTGTGCAGCATTAACTCCCTCACGTGGCTACGGCCGCACGAGCAAACCAGCACGGAACGGCCCAGCGAGGGCAGTTGGTGACTCTCTAAATCCTACATACCCCAAAGCTCTCTCCAAGGCTGCTAGAGAATGAGATTTGTCACTGAAAGCGAAAAAAAGGCAATCTTTACTTTTTAAATACTTATTGTCCTGACGTAATTATGCATCAAATAGTTTAATTGATAACTTCAGTTGGCACTTACTGAAGGTTTGAAGAGAATGCAATTGAAATCATAGTAAAAATTCCAAATAATTCCAGAGATATGCAGATTTCACCTACTAATCTCACCTGAGACCACCATTTACATCTTGATTTTGTTCCCGTGTGAATAAAGTCACTGTCACCTCACTGACCTTCAGGAGGTTGCTCCTGTTCTATGCAGGTATGAACAAGAATGACAGTAACAGGGAGTGAGGAGTTAATGACATGCATAGAACCATGACTGAATCAGAGCAGGAACTGGGTATTAAACAAAACCATAAAGTAATTAAGGTTAGAAGGCATTTCTGGAGGTCACATGGTCCAGCCTCCTGCTCAAAGAAGGGCCAATAACAAAATCAGACTGGCTTGCTGTTGGCCTTATTGGGTCAAGCTCTGAAAACCTCCAAGAGTGGAGACTACAATGTCTGTGCAACTCATCCCACTGCTTCACTCCTCTCAGGGTGAACATTTATCCATATAAACAACCTGAATTTCTCTATTGGACGAAGAAAGAAGATGAGGAGAGGAAAGGAGGATTAACACAAAATGACAAGATGATACAACATGGAAGGCTCACTCTTCCCATGCGGGTACTGCACACGCACAACACAAGCAGTTGGAGAGCAAAGGTACTGAGGGGGTGTGCAGTGAGTGACAAATGGGTAAGCTCCAGGTTAAGTACAAAATAAGCAATAGTCCCTGGTGGCAGCATGTCAAACAATACCCATTTTATTGTCAGAGTAAAACGTACTCCTTTAAGAAAACCAAACAAAATGCCCTACTGAGTGCTCCAGTGCATGCCAAGCAATTATTTCTTTCCACAATGTGTCCTGTGACTCACTGTGCCACAATGAATTGGCATATGGTGCTCATTCAGGGTATGTAACTCACACATTAGCTCTGAAGAGCTAATAGTTACTTGGAGTGCAGTTAATTTCGGGGGGTTTTAATTTCCCCATGGCAATGCAATAAATGTCATGCTTATTATTGTATTATTATTATTTTTTAAAAATATGTTTTTAGTGGCAGGCAAGTGTCATTAACGCCTGAAATCTCTTGTATGCTTGGAAAATCCATTCAGACAAACTCTGGCATGCGAAAGCACATAAATAATTGGTAAATACTACCTGTGGTCTTCTGGGTCCAGATTTGACTGATGCCAAGAGCAATCAACTCCTTTTTGGCTGCAAAGGATAGCAGGGCACTCAATACCTTGCAGAAGGCACTCAGTACCTGGCAAAAATCAGGTTTCTGTGTGCCAGCACCCCATGAAAGAGCAAACCTTGAAGCACGTGCAGCAGAACTGGTTCTCTTCTCTTGCAAGGGAAGGCAATCTCCTAGAGACACAGAGCCAGCTCTCTGTAGGATGTCATATACTCTTCTGGGATGGAAAAGGGGCACTTTCTATGCTTAAAAAGAGCTTTAACTCTCCTATCAAAGGAGTAACAAAGCATCTGTCTTTCAGTGAATCTGCCCAAGAGCAGTAGACTGGAAATCCAGTTTTTATCATGAAGCAAACATCAGAGATGCTTAAAAGCAGGGTCTGAGCAATGGCAGAAGAAACTGTGTGTGAGTACAAGAAAATTCTTCTCCTGAAATCAAGATGACCCAAATGAGCCCAGGCTGCACCAGGACTTGTGAGTACAACCAAGAGAACATGGCTTCAGAGTCCTAATGGAGCTTTTTAGCACGACAAGATGATTTCATGGGGGTAAGAATCCTGTATAGGCAAGGTCTACTTAACACTTGCATACATTTGACAAAAGTACACTGAAGCCAGTGCTATTCATTAGCAAAACAGAATCAGAAAAATGGAAATTGATCATTGGGATTTTGCCCACATAGTGACTCAGAGCTACAGCAGAAGTGCCATGGGGTTCAAGGTCAGCAGGACTGATTCCTGAAAAATTCCTGACTTTTGACATAATGTATACAACAATAAAGCAATAGCAATGGTACTGGAATCAACAATGCTATACTGGAATAAATCAGTTGAGAATGATATCCTGAATTTGTATGTCTTTGAGGTCATTTCACAGGTATCAAACAACACTAACACTTCAAAATGTGACTTGGAAGGAAAACCACAAACATCTCAGTCTACAGCTCTATTGGTCCCTGATCCCCAAGGAGGCAAATATTCCCTCAGTGGTTTCCTGTATAGGCCAAATGCAATGATGACCAATACAATAATTTTGCTTTACAAAATGTAAATTTGGACTGTGTGGTCTCAGGTGTGTTTAACACAACCTGTTCTGAACAGTGATGGAGAATATGGCCATGACCTTACCATGAATGGCAATGGGGAATAAGGACCTGATCAGCCTATTTCCTCACCTTGAGTCTCCTGAACTGTTTAACTGGGTGGGAGACAGTTGAAATTGTACCTGAACCAAGATTCCCAGTGTTTGGCCTGCACTCTTTTATTGCTGCTCTGTAGGTTTTTTTGCTAGCGGTCACACAATATTCTCCATCTCCTCAGAAATATCTTTGATTTATTAAAATATTTGTTGCATCTCACTCACCTACACTCTTCTAGAAATGTGTATGAGAAAGGGCAAAGGTACTTAAAAATTAAGTAGAGCTCAGGCCTTTGTCCAATCAAAAGTCAGATTAATTTATGGAGAAATATCAAAGTCTTCATTTCACCCAAGAGATAAAACCAGCTTTTAGGTAATAACCACCTTCTCTTCAATGCAAAGACCCTCTTGCCAGAAAAAGAAATGCTGCCCTTTTCCAGATCCCAAATGTTCATTCTCTTGTTGGCTAATTCATGACAGTGTTAGCTAGATTTTCATTATGGAGTATTATTTGTAGCTGCTGTTTTCATGAAGCAGCTGTAATAAACAAATGAGATGTATGTTCCTTTTTAAATTGCTTGAAATAATTAACGTTGTTAAATTTAGAATGAAAAAACCTATTGATTTCTCTATTTCTTCAATAAATACAGAAGCCATAAAGCAATCTACCACCACCAGTCAGGCCTGGGTCAGGACAGTGTGCATGCCAAAATGTGTTTGAGATGAGGAAATAATCTAAGTTCTCCAAACAACCTTTTAAAAGTAAATGATGGTTGTGCTGAATGAAATGTTTTAACAACTGCACTGTGTGTTATTCTTGTCCAGCAGACAGGACTTTGTTTTATTCCTCTTCTGCTCTGTACAGGTGCAAATGGGCACCCTGGATCTGGATCACAGTGGCAAGCTCAATGGAAAACAGGATCAATACTGAGACCCAGACCCAGGTGACAACTTTGCAGCTGCTTCTTACCTTGATGATTTATGCTGCATCTAAAAGCCCTGACCCACGTCAGACATGCAGATACCAAACTCAGAGCTTGTGGTTTGCCCTCATCTCTGCATCATTTACTTTTTCCACTCATTGCCCCTCAACCACAGCTTGCTGTATTGACAGTCCAGACTTATTTAGAATAAGTAAACATAGTGCCCTCTCCAACCCAATTTGGCCATTTCACAACTGGTGCTGCACTTCAGAGCCTGATCCAACAAACCTGCTTCATGACAGCACCAAACAAACATCCTCTAAAAAGCTTTCCACTCATAGTTGGGTTTTTTTTGGTTGGTTGGTTGGTCACTTCTGTAAATCATCAGCCTTACAGTATTTTTCTTGGTGCAGGTGCCACCACCTCAGCTGTCCAGGTTTCCTCAGTGCAATGGGAAAGACAAGATGAAATCCCAGGGGCCAGGACAGAGCTCAGCCTTAACATTTCTACAAGAGGGGACTGAAGTCCAGCAGAAGTTCAGCTGGATACAACCCCAGGAGAGGTGAGGAAAAGATGATCTGCTGTGGGAGAGACCACACTGTGCCATGCATAGAAGAGATACAGAAACAATATACTTATTGTATAATGAGGAAAGGTACAAAATGAAGACAAGGAGAAGGCTAAACCTGTCAGTTCTTATGAACTTTTTTTTTTAACTAGAGAAGGGAAAAGTTAGGGAAGGTATAGAAATAAGAATGATGAAGCTGGGAAAGGAGTCTGAACTAACATGCAAAAGACAGCTGTAATAGGTATCAAAATATAAAATTTTAAGTACTTTTCTCTCTACATGATAAAACAGTAACAACTTCTATGTAAATGATAAAATCCCAGGGCATTAAAATAAATAAAGGCATACTGTTTCAAAATATTCCTGGGTAAAATAAGTAAGTGGCATGCAATGGGATGGGGATTTAGTGCTAGGAAGCATAAAGCCCTACATCCCAGGAGAGCAGTGACATTGCCTGAGGAGCAGCTAGCAAAGCTGTGAACCCAAGAAGAACCTAAAGGTGATTGCAGGTAAGATTAGCCAAGTAATACAATTTCTCTGTGTGATGCTACTGAGTGATGCACAAGGGTCAAAGCCTAAGCTATTTCTGGATGTGTACATGCAAAGGGATGATATGGAAATCTAAGGCATAATGCTATGTCAAAATAACCACAGTGAACAAATTATGAGTTGTTCAAAACTCCACAGATTAGAAAGGAGATAGAGAAATACAAATAAGGACAATAAAAGTGATCTAAGGAGAGAGTAAGAGAGCTAAAATTAATATGTTCTATAAATGAGAAGACTCCTGGGCTGAGATCCAGCTATAAATACCTCCCAGGTACTGTGTGCAAAGGAAGGTAATTAATCTAGCTCAAAAGATAGTAGGACAAGAAGCAATTGATTGAATTTAGGAATGGAAAAACTCAGTATATATAATAAGAAAAAGTTGTTTGAAGAGACACATCTGCTCAACAAGGCAGATTCCCAAGGTGAGAACTAAAGCACACTTACTGTATGCACTTCAGAACAGGAAGGGGCTCTGGGAAATTTTGCCATCACAACTTTCTACTGTCCAAAGAGATCACCACAGTCCAACTTACGATCTTTTAGTCTCATTCATTATGGGTTACCTTAAAGACTGCTTCTCTATTTAAAAAAACCCCAAGACAACCCCCAACCTGTATGTCCAGGTAGTGACAATACACCTGCACCAGAGCTCAGAGCTGGGGGTGTGCAGCACTGCAATGTGCAGCACAGGTAAGGACAAACCTCTCTGACTCTCTTCTGGCTGTGCAGTGGTGTGGGCAATGCGAGTCTGTTGGGTGGTGGGTGCGAGTGTCAGCAAGAACAAAAATGCTGACCCAGATCTCAGATTATTGTGAATATCTCAACATTGAGGGCCAAAGTGGGAACTACCTCTTATGATACTTGTGGTCTTCCTCATCCTTGTGTTAAGATATCCTGCATGAAAGCTTTCAATGTCACTGCGTAAATTATGTATTTTGATTTATGATTAGCTGAACACCAACACTAGCCGTATTTAACAACTCTCAGGAGCTCTAAACATAAAATAAAGAAGAAAATAAAATAAAATCCCCAAAACATTTGCAACAGACCTTACAATTTTCAATGACAAATGGGTACACACAAATGTGAGGAATATAAAACCCAAGTACCCTTAATACCCTCCCTTAAACAAATCCCATCCCAACTGCACTCACCAATCGGGACTTCTGTCCCCTCCTCAATGTAGATGGGCAGTGGTGATTCCTCCATAGGATGAGGCACTGATGGAAAGTAATGAATTGTGGTAGTATTTGTCGCAAAGAGACTACAATAAGATGGTCCCTTTCTTATCATTACAACTACATATGGCTGGTTACTATCACAAAGAGCCCTTTCTCAAAGTGGTCACCTCCTGTCACAGAGATCGGTCCAAGTCACAGTCTGAGGGGTTAATCCCCATCCAGCATTCACTGCCACAGGAGTCAACCCCCTCTGAACGGGCCTGGGAGAGATCCCTGTCCTGGATGCTTCACCATCCTGCCATTTTGCTACTCACTACTCCCATCCCTGGAGTTTAACTCTCTTGGAAACTCACACAGTTGTAGAAGCCAAGGGGAGCCAATGCACAGACAGGCACAAATAGAGTTATTGAGTCAAAGTCATAATATTTCATGCACAGAACCAGAGGAGGGAGGCTCTGATGCTCAAAGCTTGCTGTTAGCTGTTGGAAAGCCACAGCAGGTGATGGAAGGCTGCACCGCAAACGGCCTCTGCACCACTGACTTTTCATTTTGGGGTGCATGTATTGGACTTAGGAATTCTTCTTTGGGATACTGCAATCTCCAGGCAAAACTCTCCAGATCTGCACTGCATGGTTATTTCCAGATACTGTACAGTCACTGCTGTAGGGCTCATCTCTTTGGGTTCTTCTCTATTTGGGAGCTTCTTCTCTTAAAGATGTTTTTACTGCACCATTTCCCATTTATAATCTCCGGGAAGCATATGCTTCACTGGATTTTCAAGAGATTTGAATTTCCTACTCTAGAATGAAATAATAATGAGCTACAAACGTTGAAAATGTTCATATTCAAAAACCTTCTGGATTTTTTCCTTCTCTTTCACCTTTTAAAAACGATGATATACCTTTTGAAAGATAATAAAATCCCCAATAGTCTCAGCTGGGATTTCCAGCAGCAAGGAAGGAGGATTCTTTAATCCTTTGTGGGGTATCCTTCACTTCTGGATTTTTTGTTGATTTTTTTTTTTCCTAATTGTCTTATGATATCCATAAAACCAGCCAAAGAACACTTGTGGTTTAAAGCTATTAAATAAAGCATCTAACAATGTTTCTGCTAGCAACACGACCAGAATAAAGAGTGTTTTCAACAGATGCTTGACTAGCAACGGGCGTAATATAAACCCCACGCTGGTGCTTTGCAGGATGCAAAGGGCTGCCAGCTCCTGCCTCTCCATAAGCCCACCCCTCTCTCACGTGGAAGACGAAGGGAAGCACAGGGGAGAGGAAGAGCAGAACACGGTTGCCTACACAACTACTGTACAAGCCACAGAAATCATGGTCTACCCGGACGCCTTGCGCAAGCCACTTTTATCTAGAAGCTGAACTAACATTCCAGCTCAACAATAGCAAAAAAACATTTGTTACCACATGGCGTTTTGCTACTTATTAACCAGCAAGTTGCTACGCAAGCATAATGGAGTGCTGCAATTCCGGGATACATGTTATTAAAATTAAAAAAAAAAATTGCATTATGGGAAATCAGCCTGAGTGAGGTGAGTGCTCGTGGGCTTGCCATGCCACTGGACACAGTACATGCTTGGAAGTTAAGCAAAGCAGGCCCTGCATTGGGAACAATGCAGTCATTTTCCTCGCTAAGCTCATCTTGCATAAAGGCAATGAGAGTCTTCATCTATGCAGTCCCTTAAAACATTTAATCAGATTGATTTACTAGGAAGAAATACCAGAGCAGAGCTTCCTACACTACTCAACAGTTTTCAAATCTGAGTTCTGCAGAAAAACAGGTCACTAGATGGTGTGAAAATAAACCTGTTGTGTTTTTATGACATGCAGCTTTCTCAGTCCCACGAAGAACACTCTAACAGGCTCCCCCAGACCGAGAGCCAGGCTGGAGCCAAATGCTTTCACAAAACATTCTGTATTCACCAATGGCTGGTGGCATCTACTCTCACCTTAATGGGTATCACCATAGGTTGTAGGAAAGGCCTGAAATACCTACAGGCTATTTGAGGCCAGGTACACACACACACACACTTCCTCTTACCCACACACACACATGCACACACTTGTACATGTGCACACAAACAAATGGCTCTATGGGCAGAACTTGGATTCTGTAGGATCCAAGGCAGAAAAGCCGACTTTTGTCACAGGGTTTGGGAATCAAGGACTCTGGGGTGCTAAATCAAGCTCTCACTTATGGGTCTCCTCTGCTGTGGGCAAACCAATTTAACATTATCCCTCCAGGATTTACACACCAACTTTATGGGCGTGCTGCTTAAACGTCTGCAAAGTGCTTTGCAGTGGTTTCTAAATTTTGTGGTGATACACACAGAAGAACTGCACAGATAGATTTAAGGTAACATTTGCTGAGCATTATTGCTGTATAACTACAGCCTATTTTTACATGCTCTATACTTGATTTCTATAAACAGATGGTAAGTGTTCAGTATTTTAACATTTTAATGAGCTTTTTAAGCCTTTTGTAATTTCATAAACAAGCATAAATAACACTTACATGAAGAAGAGTCTCTGCTGAATGTATTTTCTTTTCCTGTTTGGAAAAAAAAAGAGAAAAAGAAAGGGAAAAATATTTTAAAGGAAAAAAAATGGGTCTAGCAAGATAAGTCAGACATGTTTCAATGTTATCATGCACTGTGTTTTCTGAATTTCATCAGTATGAATTTATATTTGAAGAACATCAAGACACTGAATATAGTACCAATGCCAAAACAGGGGATAATTTCTCCCGTGTTTCATCCTATGTAAAACATCACAGAAGATTCAGCTATATCTGTCTAAAGAGCAGCAAAATTGCACTGCAGCACTGAAATAAAATGCAAATGACATGTGATCTGGATCAAAAAATGAAAAAGAAACGAACTTTTAACTACACTCCAGCTTGGTGATAACCCATGGCTCAGTGTATGGGTTGCTCCCCTACCTATGGACATCGGACCCACACCAACACCCCGGAGCAGGGCCCTCCTGGTTTTTTGGCACAGCAGGGTTGTTTTTCCGTGCCAGCGCTCAAGCACCAATTGCAGTCAAACCCAGGCTGGGCAGCCACAAGAGCAAAGGCGTCCTTCGAGGCTGTGACAACTCTGAGCAAGAGCAAACCACAACAGGAAACCCAAAAACTGCTAAAATGCAGAACCTTCCCCCCAGGCCTTAACAGCCACTTCCTGCAGCCACAGGACTGCGACCCTGCTGCCACCCACCCAAAGCTTGGTGGCATTTGGTTCACACTCCCCTTCCAACCGAGCTGGGGGTTAGGTGGATGCTCCTGGAACGGGGTTTAGGGTTGGCACTGAGTGGATTTTTTCTGTAAATCTGGACACATTGAAAAGAAAGAGACTGATAGAAACACCAAAGATACAGTAGGACACCAGCCATAGCTTCATAAGACTGGCAGCACTGCAGTCCTTCCAACAGCAGGTTTTTGGGGGAAAAAGGAGAGCGAAGAGTAGCAGTTTCAATTAATTTCTACTGTATTATCTTGTATCAACATTAGCTACTATGTAAGCAATTTAAAGGGCTTTGCCTAGCGTTTACATGCCTTGGGATGATACTCAGCTCGCACAAATCAATTAAATCCATGGCACTACAACAGCTGAGGATTGAAGTAAATAGGCATGTATGGAAGAAATTCAACAAACGTTAAATCACTGCATTTTCATCCTCATGCTTTTCTTCTAAAGTCCAAGGACCCAATCCTGCAAGCAGTCCCCCCCAAGTGGCATTACAATAAACTTTAGGTGTCTGTATAGAGCTCTTGCTCGAGTAGACTCAGGATTACTTAAAAAAACCAAACCAAAACAAAACAAAAAACAAACCCTGATCCATCATTCTGGTCACGTAAATTAAGTTAGTGATGAAAAGAAGTCAAAGGCACTAATCCTACTGGGTAATCTATTCAAAGCTTCACTTCTTAAATGATCTACAATTTATTCATATGACCAATCAAATAAGCATTACTTACAAAAGGCTTTAACTACCATGGCTTTCCCATCCATTTTTATGTGTTGTAATATGGCTAAATTTAAAAGAAACTAATCAGCATAATCTTTTCAGAGTTGTTTGCCAGCATGATTAAAACCCCAGATAGGGCACCACTGCAGAGACTCCCCTTACTGGTGAAACTGGCAGCACTGCTGTCGGGGCATTGGTGCAACCTTACCCCACTGCCCACTGGGGCCAACATATGGGGCATTAGAAAACATAGAAGGGAGAAAATTAAAATATTAGGGGGTTGCTGCTAAGTCTTGATGTGCACTGATGAATCCTGGGAGTATCACTGCCTGGAAAACAGTTCAGCCTTTTGAAAGTGCCCAAGAGTCTCTTTAGAAACATCCAGCCCATAGGACCTGGCTAGAAACCACTAAGATACACTGAGTATTGATTAAAATACTCCCTCACTGAAATATTAGCAATGATTATCTGTAAGACAAGACCCTTACCTAGGCTTTACAAACAGAACTCTGCTCAGGCACGGGAGGTTTCCCAAACACTCTGCAGCAAGAGCAAGCCAACCTAAAGCATTTTCCTAGTTCTCCAGGGCACTGTAGCACCTCTTTTCTGCCAGCGTTTCACAAGGACTGAAGCCTCCTGCTGCTGCCCCAACATTTCACCTCTGACATGAAAGCTCCAGACAACCCACCCAAAAGCTACACATTTGAGACTACCAATGAAGCGTTGTATGCCAAATTTTGCTCCTGATCACAGCAAAATAAAATAAAACAGAAGCTGGTAGCATTTGAAGGATTCCAAATTTCTACTGGGTTCCAGACCAAGATCTCTAAGCAAACAAATGAAACACCCCAGGATTTGGATGTAGCACCCCTGAGCACGCAACCACCTTCTTGGGGCCTACCGCTATCACGGTGCCACCTGCAATCTCCTGCTTCTTGCCAGGTATGACAGAAAATAACCCTCACAGCGCATGGTGAAAGAAGCAGGTTAATAAATGACAGTAAGAAGCGGCCTTTCCTCTCCCGGCCGCGGGGTCGGGGTCCCCCGGGCAGCACCAGGCAGGGGAAAGGTGTCTGTCGCCCTCCTGTGGGACCTGCCCTACTGCACCAAGGTGGGAGAGGTGGGCAAGGGGAAGGGACAGAGGTGAAAGGCAAATAAAGAGAAAAAAGAAAAAAAAAGAACATGCAAAGCAGATAAGAGACAGTTAAAAATGAGACACGAAAATACTGTCTCTGAAAGTGCCAAAAAGAAAGTTTCCAGTGTCAGTTTAACCAGGGCAATGCAGACATCCTCCCTCCGCACTCATGATTCAGACTCAGTCCGGGTGAGGGACACCGTCACTGTCACGCTGCTGGCTGCCTCAGCTGCTCACACATTTTGCTTAAAAAAAAGCCCAATAGCCTCAAGGAAAACCTTTCCATAACAGTGGTGGCAAAGGCAGGCAATGCCAGAAAGCAGTCACCTCGGCTGAACGCAGACCCAGAGGTAAACACCCGGCTGTCAACAACCATCAGAGTTCTCACCAAAGCCTCTCCCCTCTAAATTCCACAGCAGCAGGTTTTAACGGGCTGATTTACCCTCAAACCTAAAGCCATAAAATCTAAACCGGTAGCAACTGTCATCCGAGCCCCGAATTACACAGCCGATGACATGTGCCCCCGTCAGGACTGCCTCACTGTTTTGCTAGTCCAAAACTCAAAATATTTTCACATGCAAGCAATTAAAAAAATGCAGTTACCAAAATAGCACTATCAACGTAACCAGCTCCTCTCGGCACATTTTCTTAATGCCTTTCCCAATACGGTTAAAAAACATGGGAACTAATCAAAAACCTCTATCTTTACACCTTGGCACAAACTGTGCTGGAATATGTGTGGGGTTGTATTTCTTCATGTTTATCTGGATCCTCCCCCACTACTTTTTTTTTTTTTTTTCACCCGTGCTTTCCTTTAAACACAACTCTTATTAAACAGCAAAAATCAGCTTTTACAATTTCTAAATACCAAGTTTTGCCACTCTCAGAGCTGCCTAAGGACAACACAGCTTGCCTTCAGTGTCATAAATAACAAATACTCTGCACATTTCTTCGCCTGAGCGAAATAAATTCTCCCATGTTCTTATATGGAAACCTTGTGAGTCCTCCCACGTACCGCCTGGTACAATATCAGGCAGCAATGGACATTCATTATCTTAAAGCCAGAGGGTGAATTTTGGATCCAAGTTACCCCCAGACGAACCCAGAATTATCATCCCTTCACACCACGCTGAGCTCAGTAACCTGCCCTGTGCAGTCCCTGTGTTTTATTTCCAAGCCCCAATCACTACTTTGATTTCAGCATGTCATGAACCCACAAAATAAACGAGAGGAATAAAAAGGAAAATGAGGGAAATAACAAGAGAGCAGCAGCAGCGGTATTACCCACCAGGTAGGCCCATTAGCATCAGATGTAGCATTGCCTGTACCAGTCTCTTCACTCGAGGTTAGCGCACGGCAGACAGAGAAAACACAGCGGGGAGGGATGGGAGGAGAGAGAAAATGGGCAAAAATAGCCGAGGAGAGAAGCGTGAGCCGTAGATGTGCTGGAGGGCCGCCAGCACGCGGAATTGCTGAGAATGTTATCGCCAAAAAAAGTTAACGCAAGGTGTGGGGGGGGTGGGAGGTAAATAACCGCTGGGGAGGAAAAACCCCGGCGGGGTAATGCGAGAGCTGGGGAGGAGGGGGCTGGAAGGAGAAGGATGAATTAATAAATAAATGGAAGGGGGGAAGGGAAAG
>VZRZ01001598.1:1878567-2001590 GCA_013398175.1 Climacteris rufus | reverse complement strand
GCCGCCCCGAGCCGGCCCGCGGGACCCGGCCCGCGTCCCGCGGCGGGCAGGGAGCGGAGCGAGGGCTCCCGGCCGCCGATCTCCTCTCGGTATTTTTCATTTTCGTACCTTTCTATAATCGCTATTTTTTATCTTTACACAAAGAGTGCCCTTCTCGCAGACAAAGCATCCCGCGGCGCTGTCACCGGCGCTGCCCGTCCCTGCCCCCGGGCCCTGGCTCTGCTCCTCCGCGACCAGTTTCCCCCCGCCCGGGGATCTGGACTCTGGACCCGGTGCCGCTCTGCCAGGCTTTGGGGACGGGTTTGGTCCCGCAGCCGTCTGCTGCTGGAGGAGGCAGCACGGGAGAGTGGCCTGGCAGGTGCCTGGGAGGCCGGGATCTCCCTGCTCTGCCCTGCCGCCTCCCAAAAGCGCGGTCCGCGGCACCGGGAAGTCCCGGTCGCAGCTGGAGAACAAAGTACGGCCGGGAAAATGAGCACAGCAACGTTTTGTCTTGAGCCGGGTTTCACAGAACCGAAAGTCCGTGCTTTTCCCCTGCAGGCGAATGGATATATGACTCAAACAAGTCCTTGCTCTCCTACCTGCATCCCCTCTGGTTCTCTTAAGGAAAGGGTACAGCAGCAGGCAGAGTCGCAAGGCACTTTCATATAACCCCTGCTGAAGACTTAGTAAGATCCTCTGTACTGTGAAATAACGTTTGCTTCGTGGGAGCAGAGTAGTGCTGAAAAGGAGATTTTGGACTGTCTGTGTTTTGCAGAAGTCCTGCGGTGCTAACCTTGCACTGGGAACAGAAGAGGAGGACCAAAGGAGAGTGAATAGTCCCCACAGCTCTGCTCTCCAGGTTTTCCTGGGTACAAGATGCTACCTTTCTATACCACAAACTAGAACAGCAGTTACTGGGAGCCCACCTCTGGAGCCCATCGCCTATGCATAGGCTGCTGGGGGGATCAAATTCCACCACAGCAGCCTTCGGGGAGGTCTCTATAAAAGGCTGATTTCCTTCGCTGGCTTTTGCAAAAGCTGCACCCGTTCTGCATATTCTTTGACGGCGATGCAGAATGCCAAACACTGTGCCACAGTCACACATCGGATTTTCCCTTACTCTAGTCCATTCTGTGATTTTCCAGTATCTGAGCGGATTTGCAACCCGAGTAGGTTTTTAGCTGAAAAACAGACAGAGGTATAGGATATATGCAGCTGATTGATGACACATCTCCACCAAACAGTCTAGTTTAAACTCATAAGGATGTAGTCCATGCTGCCACCTACGTCTTCTGATTCAGGTTTCTTATGTACTGCAGCTTTGATTTGCAGGCATCCTTCGCGGAAGGCAGCTCACATTTTGTGAGGCTCCACGAGGGACCACAAACACAGGCAGCTCTGACCGCACCAGGGAATGAAGCAAAACGTTTCTCACCGGCTCAGCCACTTGTTTGGTTGCAGTGAGGATGCCTCGATGCAGATTAGGAACCAGCAGTCACATCAGTGAAATGTAAGTAGCGGCTGGAGCCTCGTCTGTGTGAAGGATCCTGCCAGCACAGCTGTACCACTGACAGCAGTGGAATATTTTGCTCAAGTTCTCTAGAGGAATCAAAGCCTGTATTTTGTCTCTGGCTCTGTCTTGTTCTGTTGCTCCTCACTCATTAAAAGTCAGCCACACAAAGCACATGGTTGGTCTCTGTGTTTAAAAAAAAAAATGTTTGGGGTAAAAAAAACCAACAGCCAAAGCTGTTTTGAAGTCAAAGGCATGTAAATAGTACCTGGAACTCAGTGGAATAATAATAATAATTAGTTCTTTTGTGTCATAAATATGCACATTGCTGTCTGCTATTTCATTATGAGACAGCACAACTTCTGAGAATGTGCCTGATGAATATTTGGGGGAACTCTGCCTTCAGCTGCAGCGGCGTACGGCAGCACTAATGCCTTTGGCTGCTCCGCTCTCTTATGTAACCGAAATCACAAGTTAGAGCCCAAATTACAAAGCATAAGCATGTGTATAATATTAAGCCTACAAATGGTGCCTGAAATTACTATCCTTTTCATGTAGGTCTGGTTTTAATCTGTTAGCATGTTTGCTTCTGCAGCTCTATTGATTTCAGTGTGTGCTGATGCCATTCGTAGCGCAATCAATCCTAACCTCTTAAAAACCCCACTGTGAAGACATTAACCCAACCTTAACTAATACAGGCCAAAATCTCTGGTTACAGGTAGGTGGAGTTCAAATGACTTGTATACCAGACCTCGAGTGTATCCAGCATTAAGGTGCTATAGCAAGCAGAATACCACATCCCCGTGGCTGCTTGGGTGACCAGTCAGAGTGGCAGGTTTTTGCACCCCAGCCCAAGGCATGGGTTTGCCATCACCTTCCTTTGAGTTTTCCCTCTTTCTCAGTCTATTTTTGCCATTACCATGCTGATCTGCTTCCTGGAGTTTTAAGGTGTTGAGTGCTGATACAGCGAGTGCCTCTTGTATCTGTTTAATCCGATAACATAACTCTTTTTTAATCTCCATGTCTGGGTCACAGGGTTTAAAAAAGACACTGGGCCAAATCCCCAGCTTGGCTACAACGTGTGGAAATCTACTGAGATGGCACGAAAGTCAGGAGAGATTCGCTGTATTTGCACCCGGGTAAAGAGGTCTCGAGGGACAGGGACATGAGTGCCAGATTTCAGCTGGATGCATATTAACACAAGGGTATGGCAGAGTTAGGTCAGGTTTCCATCAGGTGAGGTGGTGGAAGGGATATTACACCAGGATCTAAAATATGCTCATCAGCAAATTCTCATTAATTTTTAAAGCTAAACCGATTTACTATTTCTTCATTTTTCAGGAGAAACCTTGTTTTCACTGTCTAGCTGCTAAAGGGACATGATGCTTCATGGACTCAGGACCAAGATGGGGTGAGGACAAAGAGGAGGTTTTGCAAGGGATTGGGAAGATTTTACATATAACCATTAAAATTAAAACAGCAAAATTCATCCAGGCACAAAGTCCAGCAGAAATCTAGGAGACAAATGGACAGCACTGTCTGTAAAAAATTGTATAAGCAAGAATGGCAAAAAGATGGTCTGAATAACTCCATTGCGTTAATGATTCTCTACACATGAATTTCATATACAAAGCTACATGGGGTCAATCTTTGGGGTTCCCCTGTGTAGCAGAGGATGCTGAGCCTGAAAAAGTGAAGCAGATTTTGTAAGGGATTTGCATATCATGGAGTGACTCTGGATGGCAGATTTTAAGCATTACTAAATTGGGGAATAAATTGTTGCTATTGCTGTTACGTACCAGGATATCTCACTAATCCACACAATCCACTAAGTTGCTGTAGTTTTAGTCTGTGTTTATTTTAGATGAAATTATGGCCTGGACAGTTAATTTTTCTTAGTTTATCCATATAATTCATATATAAATAAGATATCAAACAGAAATCAAAACATGACCTGTGTTTTTGGTACACTCCCCATCATGTGAACCTGCCAGTGATGGAGCCCTGCACCCAGTTTACAAGTCAAACACAAAGGCAATGAAAAACCACAGGTCCTCTTGAAAAGTAGCCAATTGTCATCAAATTCTCTTGTTTTAATGCTCTGGGCAGCCTATTTTGCTTATATTTGAGACTGCCTAGCCATTATGGGATTGCCTGCCCTGGTCCTTTCCTTGCATCAACCTAATTGCAAATTAACTTGAGGCACTTAGCAGGCCTGAGAGGCTGGAGCTATCCTTCCCGAACACCGGTTGAGTTTGAAAATGTCTGTATCTTTACAGGGGCTGATTCCTAAAGTGAGGGGCAAACACAGAGGAACTAAACAGCCTGGAACAAAAGTGGTCACACTGGCTTTTGAAAACAGTGAGTGTCTCAAGTTAATTGACAGTCAGCTACCTGGAAATAAAAACCTCTCATATATCCAAAGGTTTTCACTGGGATTTTTGAGAGCTCCTGAGCAATTTAAAATGCTTGAAAGGAATGCACTATAGAATGAAAAATGTAAGTATTATTAAAGAATGTCTCAGAACTGAAAGCTAGCCAGTTTCATAAAAATGAGCTAAAAAAGCAATAACAGGTACTCTGTCTCCTGCTGGATGCTGTATGAACCGTATGCTTTTTATTTTGCAAGTCACTCTAAAGCAATGTTCTTTTCTTCACTATTGCTGTTGGGAGGAACAGTAGAAGAACTATGCATAAATTAGGTTAAAGTAATCTAATTAAAAAAATAAACAATGTGCTTTCATCTTCACTTCATATCCAGTCATTTGGGATCTAACTGAAAAAAATAGATAAAAATTCAGAAAGGATTTTGAAGGGCAACTGTTTCCCTTTAAGATTAATGATAAACATACTTGGTGTGTTCAAGGGAGAATAGATCCAGTGTTATGTAACAGGATAAAGAAACAAAATCCTTTTTCCTTAAATTAAAATAACCAGTATGTGTGTGGATTTTAGTCAATCACTGAAAACTCAGGAAACCCATTTTCTTTCACAATTGCATTCCACATGCTAAAATTGTCATCTTCTAACTTTTAAACAGAAACACAATAATTAAAGACAAAAAAGATTTGTTTGTTCTTTTTGACTGCACTTTGCCAATAAAGGATTGTTCCCTAGGAAAAATTATGTGGCACTTGCCCTGGGCAAAAATCCAAATATATGCTCATCTTTTTATTTTATGTGGCAGTAGCAAATCCAGTTATTGCACTTCCCAGGTTTGGGGTCTTTTTCTTTTTGATCTGATTACCTAGTACTAGATGTATGGTAAGTTATCTCTTTTAATAATTTTTTGCCTGAACTAACTATTACATAACAGTTCTTATAAAATCTTTCAATGCCTGTCTAAGTTTGCCAAAATCAGGACAAGATCAACAGGTAATGGGTTTTTTTTTTTAATGTTGATATTGTTCTTTGCTGGCTCAATCATATAAAACTGATTTAAATAAACACCCAAGAAAATAATTTTCTACCATAGAATCTGCATTTTCCCACTTCTTTTTTTTACAAAAGCCCTCATATCAGAATTTGTGTATCAGAATTTCAGGCATAAAATTCCTGTATCCCATGAGTTCAATTTTCCAAAAGAAGGAAAATGGTAGTATTAATAACCAAGATACAAGCTCTGAAAAGGCTGAATAACTGAATGTACTTGCTGCAAAAAAAAAAAAAGTTATCTTGTTGGATCTAATTCTGTAGTCATGATTTGACACAATGCAGAGCAGCTGGGATTTGCACAGAAGGGCTCTGCTGAGCCCAGGTGATGTTCACTTGTGCATGGGAGAAGGTGGGTGTGCTTTGCTGAGCGACTCCGAGCTTTGCCTGCGGACCAAAGTAAACACTGCTGGTGTTGGCACGTCCTTGCACACGTCCACACTCAATGTTTTCAGTCCTGAAAGGAAAGCTTCAGATCTGGGCAGCTTAAGTGATGTTGCCTCAGTGGACTAAGTCCTTTGTTAGCACTACTCCAGCAGCACAAGGTGTGCTTGAAGACGATGCACATGTTGAATATGCCTCTTTCTCTGCTTATAACAAACCCACCATGCTGCAGCTAAATATTCTTCTGCAGCATGGCCTGCAGAGATCTTGGCCTCACAAACAGAACAGGTCTTGCAAAGTCAAGATGGTTATGTGGGTGTAGCAAAGGCAATATGAAAGCTGGGAAGCCATAGGAGATGTGGGTTGGGAGACAGGGGAGAAGTTGTGGCAGACCCTCCCTGAAAGCAGTAAAAGGTCAGTTTTAATAAAAGCCTCAGGAGTCTGAGGCTGCCGTGCAGAACCACTTCCATTTCCATTTGGAGCTGGTCACTGAGATGGGCAGGCTTGGCCTGACCACATCACAGGTGACAGTGGACACCACAGTGGAAAATAGTCCAAAAATGTGTGGTGGTGAGCTTACTGAGACAGTTGAGCCTTCTCGATTTACACAACGGATCCAGAAAAGCTGATGGATTAAACTCACCAAAGAGGGAGAAGAGTGATCACTTGAGTCAATTCATACATGCTCATATTTCTTTCTATTTGCTTATGGGTCCCTCTGCTCCCTTCCCTTTCAAAGCGATGGTGAAACAGTTATGAGAAGTGTATAAGAAACTATTTTCAATTACTTAGTTTATTCTGACAAGTTACATTGGTAGGTATAGGCAAACACTAGGAGAAAATACTGTAAGAAACAAAACCATTCCCAAATGCATGCTTGTACGAGTTCAGGCAGATAGAATTTCTACCTAGGTGAATTAATGCACTGCCAGCAGAGAAAGGGCTTCAAATGCCTGAGTGCCTAGAAAAAATAAGAAATTTCAAATGAACCCTGCAAGCGATCCAGCAACTGCTCATCCAGTTACATGATTTTAATTAACAGAACTGGAAAGCAAACATATAATATAAACTTAAAAACACAGCGCTTCGGTTTTCCGGCCTACCAGTCCAAATGCAAAACAAATTGCTTGCATCTGGTGGCAGAGAGGCAGAGCTGGCGGCGGGGCCGAGTGACGCCACAGCATCCGCCCGCTGCCCACGGAGGGCGGCCCAGCCGTGCCCACTGTCCCCTGGCACAGCCGGGGCACGAATGCTCCGAGGAGATGCCTGGGCTTCCACCTCTGCTGGCAGCACGCCACTCCGTAGGGCAGCAGTGTCCCTGAGGGGAGGCCAGCAGCTCCTGGGCCTGGGTGACCTTGAGCTTCCCCAAGCAGTTACCTTTTCTGGACCTTTGGCACGCTCTCAAGGGATCTTTCAGCCGGAATCTCCGCTGCCTAAAATAAATTCAGCAATATTCACTGCGGCATCCCTGCACTTCTCTTGTGGGATACCTGACGCTTATCTCCCAACCTGGGCAGAGACAGCTTTCGGAAAATTTACCCGGCTGCTTCCTGGGTGAGCAGCTCCTGGCCTGGCTGCAAGGCAGCACCTCCCTGGAGCCACATGGCCCTGGAGCAAGCAAACACCAAAACTAAGGAGACAAAAATGCCCCAAACCCCCCACACTGGCAACATCACCCTGCCTGGCCAATGCTTACATGTACACATTGCATTTCCAACCTTCCTTTTGAAGGCCCAGACCATTGAGCCCCTCCTCTGTATATGGCCAGTCAGAAATAAGAAGAGTTGACAGAACTGATGGACACAGGCCAGGACTCAGGAGCAGCCACCACTTGTGTTTGGCTCCTGACTGGTTTTAGAAGCACCTTGCTTTCTGAAAGCTGTAAGTTATTTACCACATCTTAAAAAAAAGAGTTATCTGACCTTGCCTTCACATGCAATTAGTTAAATTTGCTAACACTTTATTTAAAATGTCCATCTAAGCAAAATAGCATGTAAACACTAAGTTGCATTAATGTAAAGCAATATATGACATGAGCTGGTAAGGTCTCCCTCAAGCTACTCAGGGGTCTCTCAGCTACCTTGGGCCCAGGTTGTGGGGTCACAGGAGTCCCTTGGCCCACTCAGCCCTGCAGCTGTTGTGTCAAGCAGAACCCAACCCAGTAAAGATGGGGGTGTTTGCCTTCCTGAGCTCTACCAACACAACAGATCACACCGGGATCCTTCCAGCCTGGCAGCTACACATTCAGCAGGGACTGCCCCTGTAAAGGGCATGTTTTTCCTGCTAGGTACCCACTACGAGTCCCATGAGTCATAAAAATGAAGCATGTGGGAGGTGGCATTACCCTGGACAACAACACCACCAACCCAGTGATGCATCCTTGCAGAGAGGGTCTTCTGTCTGTCTCTCCCAGCCAGAGTAATCCTGCTTTGTTCTCTATACATAAGAAGTTGGGGAAAAGGGAGAGGGTGGAATAGGCTCAGCATGAAGCACAAAAAATCCAGACTTGTGCCTCTAAATCTCTTTGGCCAATCAGCTCTGATTTGTATCAAAGCCCAATCTTATCACTAGCTGATTACTAAATGTGCCACAAATGGTTAATATTTTGTGAACTAGTGGTCACAGGCTGCCTGTAGCACTGAGAAAGTTTCTCTTGCTCTCTGTATCAGCCGAAGTCCTCAAGTTTTCTCATTTTTACTCCTGCAAATTTCCCTATTGGGCTCGTTAAGTTCACGGAGAGATGTGTGAAAACTTGCTCCCAGACTCCCACATTTCCTTGGGAAGCACATCCCAGCAACCTGTGGAGCAGCCAAAGTGGATCTGGGACACCCTTGCCCCACGTTGCTGCACAGCGAGTGCTGCCGGGGGCATTGGTGCTGGGGAGGAGCTGTGTGGCCAGGCTGGGCTGTGGCAGTGACCAGGCACCATCCAGAGCAGCGAGGGCCTGGGACTGCCTGATGACAGAGATGAATAAATCATGGAGCAAAGGCACACAGTGGAGGGTGTGGTGGAGCCCTGGGAGCTTTTCCATCCAGTGCCTCCGGAGGTCCTGTGAAGCCGTGTGGAGAGGGCTATGGCACCTATCAGGCACATCCATTGGCCTGTGGGAGCTCAGGGCACATGCACCATCTCCAGCCAGAGCAGAGGATGCTGCCACATGCCCACTCCACCTGGCTTCAACTCAGATTTCCCCTTAAGCTGAATTCATGCCACCCCAGAGCTCTTTGCATGTGTTACTGCCTGAATTTCACTTCTGTACTGGGACACTAAGTTACCAGTTCTCCCAGTAGGATATAGGTTTAAATACAGGTCATATTTCTGCTGTTATCCATCAGCAAAACAGCTGTTTGCTCTAAACAGGAAGATATTTTTGTAAGAGCAAAAGCATGAATTATTTCAAACTTGCCTCAGGATGAATTTTCAAGGGTACTGCGGAGACTGTTTCCACAACAAAACGGGAGCTCTTCTCCTACTGAATTGTTCATGTTACTTTCATGAATGCTAGAAAAGAGGCTGGCTTTTTAAAAATGTCAACAGACACCTGGAATGGGAATTTGTTTTCATACATCCTTTGGAAGCTATTGTTGTTGATGTTGCTGTCTACTCTGACCAAAAGTTAAATTTGGCAATTTTTATTTGACTTTGCTGTTAGGTATAGGCAATTAGCTTAACAAAATATCAGATAGGATCTCTGCTGTGTTTGCAATGCCTGTTGCTCTGATTCTTACCTGGTGGGAAATGGCTTTGGAGGAGCACAGCCACGTCTTTGTAGCTGTTTACATCATATTTTTGACAGAGCTCCACCCTGTTTTCCCCATTTGTACTTTGTTTTTCATGAATAAAGGTCATGGCATTGGCATCACAAAAAAATATTGTTGTTGTAGAAGGAATTCAGCTGTCCCCTCTGGCTAATAAACAGTAATGTACTCCAAGGCTGGCAGGGCAGAAATCAGAGATGGAAGAGAAGGCCAAGACCCATAGAGATCTCTGCAGACCTCCAGCATCCCACAAGTCAGCAATCTCCCTGCCTATGCTGGCCACTGCAGACTCTGCATAATCTTTAATATTCTGCCCAACCTAGATTTAGGCATCCTCCAGCTGTTGGCAGTGGGTCTGTTGTGGGTACCTGCTTCCCAGTCAGTCAGACTATTGGAGATTGTTGTCTGATAGTCAAAGGGCATTTTCTCTACAACAATGTCATAGCATTAGCCCAACACCTCCCTGTGTGCGATGGTGGCCCAGGGACATGGTTACCAGATTTAGTTGCCAATCATTGGCTGGCCCTGCTCTGGACTGCCCTGCAAGGAGGTGCTGTGGCCAGGGCACATTGTTTAGTTCAGTGGGCTGTGTGGTACTATGACCTGGCTGTAGCCCAGCTACACAACACATCTTTTGGGCCATGTTGTATCTAGATCAGGGAATAAATGTATGGGAACTACATCCCTTGATTCAGCTATAAACTAAATGAGATCTCTCCCTTGTTTCTGTATAAATATCCACACTGACTGTCGTGTTTGTGCTCATGTCAAAATCACCACTTGTCTTCTGGTTCAAAAGCCATTCTCCTAATCTTTTGTTATGTGTGAAGCTCTCAAGCTCGCTGATATTTTCTCCTCCTTTCAGTCTGCCAACACTTTCCAGCTAGGTGATATTTTAAATAACTGTGATATTCCAGAAGTAATTTCATCACCAGTGCCTATAGAAACAGACCCCTAAACTTATGGTCCATAGTTTTATGATTCTCTGGGCATGGACCAAAATCTGAATTATTCTGAGAATATAAGGGAAATGAGCCAAAGTTGCTGTGTTATTGCTACAGCCAAGGACACACAAGAGCCAACAAGCAAAAGCTCAACATCAAAAGCATTGGGACTACTTCTAGCAGGAACACCACTCAAGCAATTCCCAATTCAGCAGAAAGCATATTGGAGAAAAAACTCCAGGTTAAGCAGACCTTGATCTTTCTTTTCCAGGGTCACTCCAATTGAGTAGCAAATCAAATTCTACAGAAATAGTTGGGGATTTTATTAGTAAACAGCCTAGAGGTGAATTCCTCAGTTTTTCTCAATTAAATATGTTTGAAACTGAGAATTGTCTGAATAATAATGAATACTTGTTTTTACATGGTACTTTAGCATAATCCCAGAAATTATAATTTACAGAGTGCAGATCTTCCTTGTTGCAAAGCCCTCAGGATTCCTGTGGTGATAGCCAGGAATCAGATAAAATAGAAGCAATTAATAAAGTATTTCATCATAAGAAAATTTTCCAACACCGGAAGATTTTGCAAATCACCCAGCAGGTTTTGTGCATCCTCTGGCATTTGAAATTTTGCCAGTAATGAAAGCTAAATGAATGCTGAATACAAGTATAAGACTTAAAACAATGTCACATGGGTGTCACATGTCAGTGTGCACAAAAATAGTATTTTAAGGGAGTTGTTCAAATAAAATCAAAATTGTCTATTTTCTTTATAAAGCATTCTCTTCTTGATTATTAACAGACTAAAAGTTGCCTCGAGGTTCTAAGGCCTTATCGCTCCTATTTTCCCTTGGCATTGACTAAATAGTGGCTGAAGTTACATCCCTATTTAAGATTTCCACATCTCTTACTACTTTGCATTGTATTTCCTCCATGAAGTTTCCTAACTTCTGCTAACATTGTAGGCCTGGGAGGCCTGCAGAGCACATCCACGCTCTATAGGAAGTGGTTTTGGTGTTGCTTTAGCAACATCAAATCAGCACTGAGTAAGCAGAGGTGCTGGTCAGCAGAGAAATTACACAAATGTCTGTACAACCTCACTGCTATTAAAAATGGAAGCAGCAGTTACAATGATCAAGCCTAATACCCTTCAAGGAAATTGCAATTCTCTCTTTTATTCATCCTCTACGTTTTAATTTGATACAATTCCTATTCCTGGTGCTTCTTGTTGCAATGCACTCTCCATGACTGGGTAGCTGTTCTTTCATTTGCTCACAGTGTCCCCAGATAGGAACTAAGGTTGGGTAACAAATCCTTTGTGACTCTGCAGCAATGTAAAGGGAGAAGGATCTCAACCTCTGGAGAATCCAGGTCCTCTTTTACTTTACACCAGAGCTGACTGCATTTTGAAAGAAAGAAATTAATCCTTTTCTTTTTTTTCTAAATGTGAAGGTCCTTTAATTCACCCTTTTAAAGCACTTGGGGATCATCTGATGAAAAGTCCTAAAGAAACACAAGGCATCCCTGCTGCTTGGGTTGCAAAGCTAAGGCTCATGCTCTGAAAAGAGAAGCGTGCTTAGAACAAAGAGGTTTTGAACGCAAAAACAAACCATGGCAATACATGCTGACAAACACTTCATCTGCCTTCTTCCATTTACATTTTTTACATATACATGGAGTACTGTCGAGGGCCTTGGTCACCTTGACCTGTCACTGACACAAGTCTATTTAAGCTTTTTTCAAAATTAGTCCCTGCTGCCGTTCAGGTATTTTTTGCTGTTGCTTTTTTTTGTTATTCATTTTTGAATTGCTTCCAGTCTGAAAGCATCTTTCTGATCCCAGAACTGAACAGAATATATCAGGCAATCCTCTAAGGGCACTGAAAGAAAGTCTAACACTCCCTCCCCCATGACTCTTACACAGTCAACCCATATCCTTTGGATTTCAGACTTTGTTTTAGGTCTACACAATCTAATCGGGTTTGGTTGTTTTTTTCCTCCTTTATTTTTGATTTCTTCCAGTTTTCTGGATAGATTTCACACAGCTTGCCACCACAGCTCTAGAGGACAATAAAAAAATGTATGGGAACTCCTCCAAAGTACGTGTTTGCAAGGAGTGCTATGCCAGGAACATCATTACCAGAGTCCCAGTAACTAATCCAGAACTGATGCCATAACTTTTATGTGTACCAGGGGCACTGAAACCCATGCTGAAATACTTGGCAAGTCTGCCCCTAAACTAGGATATATTGTATTGATATTGGCTGTGATCAACCACAACATTCCTTGGTTTTGAGGTAGTATTTCTGGAGGGGGAGGGTTTGCAATGCCAGTTCTTGTCATATGTTTTCCTGTCTCATCCTATCTCCGAGCCCAGCTAATCTGATGATATCCAACTGTCCTAATGAGCTGCATCTACTTCTAGGCTGAAGCGTTGACAGCTGCCTGTTCTATTGCCAACAAAAACTTCTGAGACAACTGTATCTCATTCCTGCAAGTACGCAAATCACTTGGTTTCTAGCATAAATATGAGATACAATGGTACTTCTTTTTGTTGATCCAGGTCTCTAAAGAGGTGTGTGAAGAATGTGATCCAGCAGTCAATTATTTCCTCACGTGCAGTTTAATCCCTCAGCTGGAAAAAAGATTTCTGTCTATTGGTTACAGGGAAATCAAGGGCTTGTGTCCCTTACAGCAGAGGTACAGTCACATGGGCTAAGGTCAGTGAGAAGGACATGTTCCTTCAATTAATGTTGGCATGTGTTTATTTGTATTTTTATACATTGGTAATTCTGCCATTTGCTGCTCTTGGATTCAGAGAACTTGGCAAGAGCTTCAGCTTGTTCTTATTCATGTAGGATTTAATGCACTTAAATCTTCACCACTGCCTTGCCCATCTGAAGCACATGGGATTTGCTTTCTTCTCCAAAGCTGGCAGACCCACAGGCTCATCAGCCTTTCCTCCCCCTGGACTGCAGGTCCAAAGCAAAGAAACTGGGAAACAGGTGAGCCGGTAAGACCAGGTTCCTAACAAGCCATTAGAAACTACTCACAGCATCTGGAGAGAAAGCTATCTAAACCAGAGACTGAACTTGCAGGATAAATTTTATCTTGGGGGAATACAGTGTCCACAGCAAGAGCAGACAACAATCCTCAGACAAAGATTGGGAAGTGATACACAGAAACACTGATTTTGATCCAAATGTGGTCAGAATAAAGAAAAGCAACACCTCCAGTGTTGATTAGGGCAGCTTGTCTCCAGGCAGAAATAATAGTTCTCCTTGTCAAAAGAAAAACCCACACCTACCTTTTGCCCCTCATAAACTTTATGACTTGCCAGATTCCTGGAATCATAGAAAACACTACTGAGCTGGGGCCAAGGAGCAGATAAGCTAGGGGAAGCACATCTAATCCTGTCAAACTCTGGTAGCAGCCCAGGTCACCACTGTGGCCTCTCCTGTGCCAGCCTTTCACACTTTTCATAGCTGAAGGTAGGACCCATTTCTTCAATTCAGCTTTGCCTCCGTAGGTTCCTCACACACATACAAGCATAAAAACTCAAGATTCTCCCCTAGGATAAGGCTGGGAAGGAAGAAGGAGAGAGTTTGTTATTGTTCTAAGGGGTTTATTTAGTTATTTTTTATTAATTCTTGAGATATGCTCAAACATTGCGATGGTGGAGACCATATAAGTAGCTAGATGAGTGCAGCAGACATAACAGCGGTATTGGATACAGAAATAACAGTCACTGCCAGTTCCATGGGAAGAGACGACAAATGAATAAACATCAATCATAACATCTGAAACCACCAGACTTGGAAAAGCCTCTTTATTTTAGGAATAATCCACTGAAAGGTGCCAGGGCTAGATCTGGCATCTGACTTTTCCTCAGGAGTATAATTGCCATTGAGGAAGAAGAGGATTTTTGAGGATCCATGAATCCAGGAACCTTCTTTGCCATCATGTTTTAGTCGCTAAGCTCTATGGACAAATACAAGGGTTGGTTTGTTTGGTAGGGCTTATTTTTGTTTTTATTTTAAATCTATACTTTTTCTTTTCCAGATGCTTTTCATGCTGAAAAATTGCATGTCGTCCCAGGATGATGTACAAACTGAGTGCAATGGCAAGCAAAAAATCCAAATAGGTCTAATTTTTTATATCTCTCGAGTACAAGATGGTGTCACCTCTACAGGACCTTCTCCACTGTTAGCAGATCTAACACACCATCAAGAAAGCAGGGAAGAATTGAGGAGGAAATTGTAAGAACATATGGACTGAATGTCAGTGCAACTGTACTATAAGTCTGATCCCAGCCTTTGGGGCCAGAAAGGTATTTTCAGTGTCTGGTGTTATTTACGAAGATGTTTCTGAAGGAACACAGACTGTGCCATTTTGGGGAGGGAGGAATTGGCTTCTCTAGGATTACCCAAAACTTATTAAATAAGCTTTCTGTATTTCCTCACAGCTGGAGCCCAGTCATTGCAACATAGTAAGAAAAGCTGGAGGCTGCAAGAAGAAAAATTCTCTGATTTAAGCCAGGTTCCTTCCACACACAGCTGGTGTGTGCAAAATGCATCCGAGTTCTGTGAAGTGTGAGATACTGAATATCTCTGTCTGCCTCAGCAATATTTGGAGCTTTACATTGAGCTGAGTTCTCAAATCCTGGAAGGTGGCATTGGGAGGCCAATCCCTTGGGACATCCTTGGTGTCAAATTCCTTGAGGATACTTGAGTAGACCATGCAAAGGGATCACTTAATGCATCACAGGGAGGTGACATTTACCTTCTATAGGGCATAAAGAAGACCATAAGTTATAAAACTGTGTTCAGCTTTAGTTCCCTTGGCAAAATAAAAATATTGAAGAATAAATCCAAACATAACTGCAATGCAGTTTTAAAAGACTTGAGATACTGATTCAAGATGGGGATGCCCAAAATACACATTAAGGGTGAAATGCTGGCACCATTAATATTAGCAAGAAAATCTCCTGGTGACTGCACTGGAACTGTGTCCATACAGCTTATCCAGACAAAGACAATATAAACACGAGAGGCTCAATTGTCCCTGAGCTAACAGTGCTCAGTTGTTTAAGCACAGGAAATGGCCCACCCTTTTCCCACCTTTGTACACCCAAGCAGGGGTCAGGCACCGTGTAGCTGCCACAAGGGCAAAGCTGATCCGAGTTAGTGTCTGGCATAGGGTGACAGAGGCAAAGGGATGGCAGAGCTGCTGCCCTGGAGCTCTGCCAGTGACTGCAGAGGTGGCACAAACGGGGAGAACAAACAGTCCATTTGTGAAAATGCCCTGTGCCCAAGCAGATACATTCTACCAATTGTCTTGGAGAAACTGGCTTAAACCACTGCTCAAGACACAGTTTTCTTTCTTAAAGTCAATACTCAGGTGAAAGAAAGGTTCCAATACTTTCCCTTAATAGTCCCCTTATATGGGGAAGATGTCCACGGAAACAAAAGTACCACCGTAATTTGTTGCCCTGAGTTTTGCAGTTCGTGATGTTTTCATTCTTCTGTAACTGTTTCTCATACATTCTCTGTAAACATATCCATGTTTTTGTAACGGTAGCTTATTCTTTACATTCCTTTCTCCTGGGTGGAGAAGTTTGATGGATATTTCCTTTGACCAGTATGATTGAGGGGCAGCGAGTTGTCCCTCCAATCCACTGTGGTTTCTAAGACACATATAAAATAAAGTCGAGCGGGTTCGCCCACAGTTGTTGGTTGCTCTCTTTTAGCAGGTGTCCGTGTCCTTCTTTTCGTGTCCTTATTGCGACAGTCATTGACAAAACACAATCCCACCTCCTTCCAGTATCTTTTGCTACCATAACAGGATCCTGAAGTAATTGTTTTTAGTTCAGGATTGAGATGATTTCATCTTTCATGTTCATTACCTGAATAAACGAGTACATACTTCTCTCATTCTTCATATCTGCCTTGATTATTCACCTTTGGTAATGGAACATGTAACAGGAGTGGGAAGGCATGAGTTCACTGCCAGGGAGTGCCTCTGCAGGCAAAATGAAACACAAGTACAAAAATCAAAAGCCATGATGGAAAACTACTTTTTCATTTTCTCCAAAGTTATAAACTCAAGGCGAAATAGTTGCCCAACCCTCTCCAGGAGTTCTCCACATGTTCAGCATTGTGAAGCCCCTATCTTGGGAATAGTGGGAGCAGGCACTGAGAGCTGAATTTCCATGCTACATAGACATGCACACATTTAATCTGGTTGTGGTTTCCTTAATATGCAAGGATCCTAAAGTCAGCTCTGGTTTGACTCATCAGTTCCAGCTAATTTTCAAGCTAAGGACTCTAATAAGCAGATTCAAGAGCATCTGGGCAAATTTAGCTCCAACCAATTTGCCTCAAGAACATCCTTTGAATACATTTGCATAGTCTGTGCTCACAAAGCTACATAAAACATGCTTTGCCAGCTGCCACCTGAGCCCCTCAGCCTGGCACACTGTTGTTGCTCAATATCCTCTGAAGCCGTGGCAAAGGGCTTACAGTAATTCACCTTTCCTTTAGTTGGTATTATGTGTATCTCTGTATCATGGTGTGTGACAAATGCTGGGAATAATGATGATTGAAATGCTGCACAGCGTGCAGGCAGGGCACTCATGCCCCCCATCACTGAGCCACAACCTTGACCTGACCTCAGAATATCTGAGAGTAAGAATGTAGAACCATCACTAGCACCCAGGCTTGGCTTTCCCTCTGCAGTGCCAAGTCTGATAGTCTCTTTGGTGATCCAGGCACATGCCCATTAAGAAAGTTTATTTTAAAGAGGTCAGGTAGCAGCTGATGGGTGGTGGGAATGTTTTAGTATTCCAAAACAGGCAGCGTTTGAATGAACAATCTACAGATGCAAATGCCAGCAGATGTATTGGCAATACCACATGCTGGAGTCTTTGTGAACTCCGAGTACTTGCTGTTTGGAGTCTAATTATAGTCCCTGTAGCACTTCTTTTCTTGCAGCATATTGGGATCTAGGGATCCCAGTCAGATTTAGAATCCCTTTGTGCCAGGTGCTCCGCAAACACAAATGCCAGTTCTGGTAGACCCTACAAGCTAAGAGCCTGCAAACTCTTCCCCATGTGCTGAACTTTCTGTACAGCTGCAACTTCACTGGGTTGAGCCTGATCTGTGCAGATATGCAGTTCTATTGTGTTCTAGTTCATTATCCATTTAACACCTACTGAACTCTCTGCAACTGCTTAAAAGCATAAAGTAAATCATGTGCATAAATGTTTGTAGAATGTGGGGCTTAATAAAGACTGGCAGCAATATAGGCAGAGGAAAGCTTGAGTGAGAAGGAAGATAAAAGTAACCATAAAGGGAACTTGTGATTACACAGACTGGCTACATAGTAACCATAAAGGGAACTTGTGATTACACAGACTGGCTACATACATAATTTGTGGGCTTCACAGTTTGGGAATTTTGTTTGTTTGCTTAATGTAAATGAGCAAGAGAATTTAAAGAATCTCTGCTACCTACTGAAGCCAGAGCTGCAGTGTTGCAGGCCTCGCCCAGTGCATTCATAAGTCCTTCCTTGTTCAGCAAAACACTTGGCCACGTTTTGCACTATAAGAGGAGAATACCAAATAGCACGTTCTCGGCAAGAACTGGGGACCACTTGCCTGCAGAGTGCAAACCCAAATAAACATGCTATTCCCCAAAATACTCCTGCACAATGAACATATGGAGGGAGGAGCCTGTGAGGTTTGGGGGTGATTTTTCTTTCAATATTTGCGAACCCTTTGTGTTTTACTTGGCTAGCCCTAACCAAAAGCCACCTTTGGGAGTGTTCTCTATTCAGTCTAATTTAGATGTACCCAATTTAGATGCAAGTTCTCACCATGCATCACTTTCAGAACAAGTTTCTTTGTAAGCTGTTGACAGAAAATGTTTATAGTCCTATTATACTCGAGTAAAAATGCAAACTGAGTAATGGATGTAATATCTTTTCCTTCGGTTTACTGGATTTTATTTCCCTGTTGTGCAAAGTTTTGTCCATATTTTTTAAACAAACTCACTTTGTCTTGACTCATGCTTTTTGTTCTCCATGAGCAGTTTAACAAGCTGAAGTTTGGAGAATTTGCAGAGTGCATTTATTTTGGAGCAACAGTATTTCCAGGGAACCAGGATTCCTAAAACCGATTATGTTAATCAGAAATGTGTTGTAATTTCTCTGCTTTGGGAACACTGAGATAACAGATCACCTTTAACTTACTGACACAGTTTTGAGTTTTGGCTACTGAATAGTTGCAACAATCTACACATCGAGTATCAACTATTTGTAGCACTTGGCAAACAGGATAAAAAAGGTGAAACTCTGACTTTTTATCAGCTCTCTGCAGGTCTGAAAGCCTTATTTAACAAAGAGTTTCTATACTTACTGAAGTTAAGCATACACTGAAGATAAGCAAAGCCTGAAAGCTCTGCTGAATTCACACTTGGTTAGGTAAGGTTACATAGTTTTTGCTTAATCTGGGCCACAGCTAACAGCTGAGTAGTGATACTGAGTGCAACAACCAGGACTCCAGGGAGGGTGTGGATGCTATTTTTGCCCCACTTAAATTGATTGCTATTCAAGTTTTGTGTCAGTTACAACACATTACAAAGAAACAGAGAATCTACAAACAAGCCCAAGTCACCTTCTTGGTTTAATGACAACACACTTCAGAGCCCTTCAGTTTTTTGCCTTTCCTGGTGGCCTTCTTTTCACCCCAGCATGCCAAGTTGGCTGATCTAACTGAATATTGATATGTGAAAGAAAGAAACCTCCTTTTTATTTAACATGGGTCTTGTTGCTCTTCCTGGCATTGGATCTTTATTACGTCTGCAGGGAGGGTTAGCTTTTAATATGTGTGTTATTGCAACGTGTCTCCATCAAGATAGAGGCATGCCCCAGCAGGACAAGGTGCTATGGAAGTTCAGGTTGCTGCTCTTTGCTTCCAGCAAAGGAAGCCACCCATGTTGAATTGCCAGTGGCCAACACAGAAATCTTTTGTAGACCAAAAGCTACTGGACCATTGAAATATACAACACCCAAGATGCAGCTCAGGGACCAGCAAGTCGAAGCTTCAATCTTGAATGTTCTACTGAAGTCGTGATGTTGTTAAGCTTGACTTGCCCAAGAAATCTTCCTTCGTGGTATTAAACCTATTGATTTGAACATGAACCCAACACTTTCCTACTGAAATCCTCCCTGAATGAAGTTAGGAGAAGCCAAAACTTGTGGATTACTCCAGTGAAAGGACAGGCTATAAGCAGGCATTATGGGCTTTGGAAGAAACAGAACACAGTAATGATTAGAATTCACAGGATCAAGCTCTCAAACACAGGGTCCTTACCAGTTTTCCACTGAACTGAGTGGGAGGGAGGCCTTCAAGGCTAAGTCAACGCTGTATTGCAACACACCTTTGCCATAACTTTGACTCACACTTCTCCCAGTGTACCTGTCTGTGGACAAAGCAGACTTTTCAAAGCTATTTATGACTTTCATGTACAGATCTTGTTCCTTTCAACAAAAGCAAATGAAGCTCCCCAGTCGCAAAGAAAGACACACAGATTATGACAACCTGCTGACACACATGAAAAAAAAATTTTTTCAACTCAAAATAGCCAGAACACCCCTATGAAATATTCTTTCTCACACAACATACTGTTTTCTCATTATGTGTGTTGACATTTTTCAGACTGACCTCAGCTAGATATTTTGTTCCGGAGTCCCCATTTAGTGGAACATTTAAACAATAACACTTTGAAGCATGCTCAGTCTCTCTTTTGAAGTCCATTCAGGCTCTGCCCTAGGGTCAGCAGGCGCATTCCAGCAATGATGCACGGACCATCTGCTGTACAAGTTTAAATCCCACTGGTCCTATACCTAGAGGTACTAACATGTTGCATAACTAGCACTGAAAAACAGCCTGTCAGTTCAGATGGAGTTTGGATTTATTCCTATAGCTCTCTTATGCTCCCGCTGGAGGGCCTATGTACAGTAACCTTTGAGTGTGGTTTCTGGGAACTACAAATTAATGGGATAAGTAATAAGAAATGACATTAAGTTCTTGCATTCAAAACCTTTATTTTCTTTTGCCCCTTTACACCCTGGCTCCATGACTCCCTGAGTTCACTGTCTGGCATCTCATTTAGGTGCCTTTCTATTTCAGACTTTTCACTTAGGTGGGCTCTGGCTAAGTTACCCTAGTAATCCATGGCTTAGTGTCAATTGCTGAACAAAGGAAAATCAGGATGGTGCAATATAAAGGGTGAATTTTTCAAGAAAATGCCAGTGATTCACATGACCAGTGACTATTTACTCGAGTAGGAATCTGGCATCAAAAACATGTAAAAAAAACTCTGCCAAAAAAAGTCTTTGTCTATATATTTTATCCATTGTGCTTTAATGTTAACTAGTCATTATTAAACTTAACAATGCATTGGCTGAGATTAATGTATATCAGACCCAAGCACTGTTGGTCTCATTGATGCTATGTAAACATAGAGGAAGGAGTGGTCCCTGCCCTTGGGAGTTTAAAATCTAAACTCGGACAATACACTTCAAACATATGGTATATCCTGCAGGCTGAGTTACCAAACTTCAATCAGCATTAGCCTTAACAATTAATTTATTTTGCACATATGTTCTGCATTTGGGAGCATTAGCCCTGATGGACCCCTTAACAGAAATGTGAGGGTATAGACATGCTGACCTTTTAATGGGGCAGAAGGACATGGGAACGAGCAAAGGGTCAGCTGAGACCTGTGGGGTGGAGCATGGCACGAGGGTGAGCATGGCAGAGAGCCATACAAAGGGTACAAAAGAGGGAGATGTGGGAGTCTGGTAGCATAAGTGAAGGAGAACAGCCATATCAGAGCAAGTTTTTTCAGAGTAGCTCTAGCACTAGTTGAGCACCAAAAGAAGTGGGCACATTTCCACTTCTGAGTATCTGTCACTTATTTAGATGCCTCCTTGGAAACTGAGTTCTCCAGAAAATCTGTCCTCAGTGGTGGGTGCTGAGCACTAGACAATCTGGCCTGTTCATTTTCTCAGTATGTGGTTCATCTGTTCTAAGGAACAAGTCCTTCTGGAACTGGGAAATTTAAAAAAGGCAGAAAGAAGTGTTGGATACAGAAAAGCATACAAGCTGCCTCATGGGCTAATGATCAAGAAAGGCAGAACAAGCAAAATTTCATAAACCAAATGAAGTCAAATGTCTTATAAACATTGCAGTAGTCCAGGAAAGATGGTGGACATGGGTTAAAGCAGTGAGTAGGAGTCAGAAGAGATGAATTGGATGATTTGCTTCATCTCCCTGCACAAAATGTTCGTAACTGTCCAAAAAAAAAAAGAAAAAAAGGTGGAACAGGACTATTTGCCTCACTACCCAAGAGGAGAAAACTGTGAATATTAGTTAAGATCAAAACATGGGTTCAGAAGGAAGGAGCAGCCCATGGGGTTGAGAGGAGATGATCTGAAGCTTTCTGCCTTCACAAAACAGAGTTGAAAACTGCGTAACGGAGCATGAAAGGACCCAAAGCTGAAGTGCATAATGTGGGACACACTTCCATGTAGGCAGCAATCCAGCCCCCAGCTGTGCAGGGATATAAACCTCCCATTTGTTAGCCATGCCACATGATGGAGTGTGACATAGCACTAGTGGTAGCCAGTCAACATTTTAGTTAGAGCTCCTCAGGCCTTGCTGTCACCTCTGAACCCTGCATATCCAGTCAGTCACCTTTTGCATAATGCACCTCTCTTTGCGTCACCTCCAGACTTGTCCTTGCATCTCCCTGGTGGGATCCTGTAAGAGGATTGGGTGGGCCACGAGGAGCCACTCCATTGTATGAGCACAAAAAGCCATGTTCATTAGCAGGCAGGCATCTTAGAACCAGTCATGGAAAAAAAGAGAGTGGATTTGCCATTAAATCGGATATTCTTGGAGGTTTTCCTCAACTCAACTCCCTCTTTAAAGCTAAGAGAAGCAATTGAGAAAACTGCTCAGTAATTCCTGAGTTCCAGTCCCAGCTCTGACATGAACTCTGAGGCCAATATAATCCTCTTGTTCCTTACAATAAGGCCTCAATCCTCCCCTGCTGTAAATCAGCCTAACACCATTCACACAAGTTAGTGTTACCCCATTGGAAGATTTGGTTCAGAAATTAGGGCACCACGGGACAGGATCATGCAAAAATATCCAGGAAAATCTGGTCCCCAGAGAAGTTTACACTCCAAAACAGAAACATGTGTACTTGTGAGCTGTCCTCATGACATTTTAGGCCCATGGAGTGGTTACCTCCTGACAGGACATGTTCCTGTGAGATGTAGGTTTATGAGTGATGGATATCAGAATAATTAACCCTCTTCAGTTGCTGCTGCCAGTGAAGGGAGGCAGCTTTGCAGTGCCCACTGCACATTCACTCTGCAGAGGAGCTGCCAGATACTCACTTTGTGTAGGATCCAGTTCAAAAGGGCCAGGTCAGGAGCTGGGAATGACCCAAAATTAAACAAGGTTCCTAGTTCACATCCATTGCCGTTTGCTAGTTACATTTGCCCTCTTCTTGGTAAACAGCAAATATTTTCTTGGAATCAGTCTAATTTCTAATGCCAGTGGCAAAATAAACCCCAGCTCATCATGGATGTGTCCTTTCCAAAGAATTACCACAAAAATGTCTGAAACCCTATAAAGGCTGTTAATGACTATAAATCTCCATAGGGCTTTTCCCCCCCTTCCTCTTTGCTCTTTTCTCCTTGCTCTGACGAGCTGGTGAGTTGGGAATGGCTTTAAATACCACAATAGTCATGGCAGGACATCAAGAAAGAAAAAGGAACAGGGTTTTGAAATACTTTGTGTAAGGCTCCAAGCACTTGAGTTGGTGCTTAACTGACTGGCGTATACCACACAGCAGTCAGATGATCTCTGCAGCTTTGGGAAATAGGAGAAACTCTGGAGAAGGGTGGGGGGGAAATGGTCTCTCCCACATTGGTCTTTATTGTCTTATGGATTTTATCACAGTATTGTTCTTTATTTCCTGCTATTTATAGGCTCTCATGTTTGGTGCTGCTTTCATGTTTGTGTTATCTGCCTTCCCACGACATGCTTCACCCCAGCCCTTGCCTACAGCTGGATCCATAAAGGCCAGGCACACGGTTTGGAATGGCACATCAGGGCTCATCTTCTTTCCCTGAGTGATGCATACAAACTGCCCTTTTCTGAAGTGCTGAGCAACCCAAGATGGTGATTTAAATGATGGTGGTTGCTCTGCACCCTCTCAATAAAGGGACTGAAGAGCCTGTCATTAGGTTTTTGGTTATCAAACAATGGTATTCTTTAAGAGCCCCAGACAGTGATGCTGGGGCTGCCTGCTCTGAAGTCCATGCTCTGCAACAAATTTAAACCATCACCCCATCAGTACATGATTTGGTGATAACTCCAAAAGCTTCACCTGAGTTATTTTATAACTCTTGTCTTTATGCAAGGTACTACAGAGATTATGTGCTACAAGGGCTATCCTTGTACTAATTCTCTGTGATTTAGGGATGTAACTCCACTGAGCTAAACTAGCAAAAGTGAAGTTAGTTCTGGTTTGAAACAAATGAGGAGCTTCTGAAAGTCAGGTTCCTGCCCTAATAAACTTGCTAAAAGGTGGCTCCAAAAGGCCATGGGACTACAGATAAAAATGGGAGAGGTGCAAAATAGTGCTGAAATCACTGAAGGCAGTGATTTAATCCTATCACTGTCCTTTTACCTCATGCCAGAGCAGTTTTGAGTAGCCAAAACACCAGCTCCCAGCACAAAGCAGAAACCAGGCTGCTGGTTAGGTGGACTGAAACTGAGAGATTTGCCCCCACCAGCAGTCCCTTTTGTCCACTTAAGAAGTGACAACAAACCTCTTGCATGATTCTACAACTTGCATCACTTCTTGTGCACCAAGCAGCCTGCCATGGAAGGGTCCATGAACAGCCCTTCACCTAAACAGAGAGGAACAGCAAGCCCTGCTTTGGGACCCTTTCACAACAATCATCCAGTAGCAACACCTGCTGTGAGCTGCTGAGGAATTTTAAAGAAAATTGAAGCCTTGCTTAAAGATGAAGCCAGGCTTGGGTACCTTTTGCTAATGGGACTTTTGGGCAAGTTATTCCCATTGTTTCACCTCTGAGTGTATGCAAAAAGGCCACAGAACGTCATTCTTTGGTGCTGTGGAACAGCATAAAGGCACTTGTTTGCCAAGGAGAGTTATTCTCTTTTGCTTCAAATTGTGTCTATTTTGGGAACATCCCTTGAAAAAAGAAGCACCATTTTTCTGTAAGCAGTGTGAAGTGCAGGTTTTATTCAGACAGTTTGACACAGGTTTCTGTTGTTATCCTCTCTCCCTGTATATGCCAGACCAAAAGAGGAGACATGATGGAAATTGGAAGTGTCTATAATACACCAGACTAAGCAAAGATTAAGTGTGGTGCAAGGAGAATTAAGTGTTGGCGAAGAGCAAGCTCATGTTGGTGAATCCCAGGATTCTTTCTAAGGTGCTGCTAAGAAGAAAGTTTATGTCATGCCATGAACATTGCTAAAGCACACGCCTTGTCTACCAAGCACCAGTGAGTCCCAAAAGCTGCCATTTAAAATTTCTAGTGTCCATCACAGGGAAATCATCCACTACAAACAATGTGGGGAAAGCTATGTGAAAATTCTTTTTCAGGGTGGGATGAAAAAGTCACCAGTAGGAACTCCACAACCCAGGAAAACAAAGACTGGACCAACTCTCATTCCATCTGAGAAACAATTACAAGTGTGAAACCAAAGATTTCCAGCAGAGACTGCTGCAGAGGCTTAAAAGATAGTGGCTCTGGAGTAACTGCTATAAAACATAGGCCCAGCCCTCCAAAAAAGTGCCAAGTGCCTTAACTTCCATGGGGATCAGTGTGGATGGGGGTTGTCACCTCTCCCAAGCCCAGCAGTTACATTCTCCTTCTGTCCTTTGTTTCAGCTGATGAAAATCCGACTGTTTTCAGCTCGGTGTCTGGTGTGAGCCAACTCCTGTTTATCTCCTGAGCCACACTTTCCAGTGTGTCATCAGGTGCCCTCTTGGCCACCATCTAAGGAGCACTGACAGGTTGCGGTAGTTTTCCAGTCAGACTCTGAAATGGTTATTCACACTTTTATCATGGCAAGATTAGATTATTGTAATTCTTTATTGGCTGCCTTCCCAAGGGGGGCTCTGCACAAACTCCAGATGGTGTGAAATATGGCTAGCAGGATCTGAGTTAACAAGGGACAGTATCATCCATTCTGTTAAAACCTCTACCTTGGCAACTGGTTAGACAGCAAACTGATTTCAAACCTGTCCTTTTTCCCTCTGTGCCCAGCTGAGTTCAGGTCTCTGTCAACAATATTGTGATTTGTTATGGTCCAGAGTACGTTACCACTACCTGGTAAATGATTCTCTGAGGAGGGATTTCAAGAAGGTGAGGGAAGTATAAACCTGATTTCCATCTGCTCATTCTACTCTAAAGCCTGTGCAAAAGCTGGGCGGGATACTGCAATTACACCCTTTGCAAACATCACAGAGTGTCAGGAATCAATGAACTGCTCTTATTGAACTGCCTTAACCAAAACTGCAGCCTACAGACTCCTGGACACCTGCATCCAGGCATAAGGCCCCAAAACATAGCCCTCCTCTGGCATGGCTGAGGAGAAATGATGATGCCAGTCTTATCCCACAGAGGCAGCCACCTAAATGCAGCACATCCCTAAAGCTCTTCTAAGTTTCAGGTGGCCAATCTCATCCTTTCTAAGCCCAGTGTGAGCCACCAAGGGGACACTCAGACTGCAGCCAGCTCCCTGCTCCTGCTCTAGCGCTGCGGGGCCTCGTCAGAAAATACAGACTGCTGGTACGTGTTCCTATGTGCCATCTTTCACTTTCTGTAAACAGCGGCTACACAAACAATTGATAGGATAATAATTGGCTTCATACAGACCAGCACAAATAAAACCTTCCGGTGTTTTGGGCTTTTGTCTTCTTAGGACTTTTCTCTTCTGGAAGAGTGTGATACGAAAGGTATATTCCTTCCCATTTGATTTATTTTCATACTGAGCCCAAGACTGAAAGCGTTCCCTGATTTAGCTCACAGTGGCTAAAACTCCTACAGGCCTTTCGTGCAAGGGAAACATCTTGGGCGGGCTGTAATTAGGATCTAGTAAAGAATGATCATTTGACTTCTTTTTATTAACTGCTATTTACACAGCAGTATGTGGTTTGCTGCATAAGGGGCAGAAAGGCTGGGGACAGCTTTTGCTGTGCACTGGAATGGCATGGCAAACACGGCGTGCTCTGAGCTGTTTACCTTCCCCGTCACTTCTGCAGGGAACCTGTGACCTGCCACTCATGGACGTGGATATAAAAGCTCATGCTGTTTTGGTTGGTTGTTTTTTCTGTTAGTGCAAGACAGCTGACACAGACTGTTTGCTTTGGGAAAACAACCAAACCCTTTTGTTTTGCATGAAGGGGGTGAAAAAACCTGTATATAAAGAATTGCCCTGACTCTGCAAACAGCTACTGCACAAGGAAGAACAACTGGTGGTCAGCTCTGGGGCACGCTGACTGTTATTTTAGACCTACAATGCCATTGTCATTTTAGAAATTCAGAAGCCTTGGGAAGCTGAAGATACAACATATTTCCCCCTATGGATAAAAATACATATTTAAGAGAAAAACAGCAATGTGAGAGAACAGCCGAAGTCAGGATGGTTTACCTGAATTCATGAGAATGTGGAGTTGAGATAAAATGAGATAGAGGTCTCTGTTCCTTGAGCTTAGCTGATCGGCACTTTCCACAGAGTGGGAAGTATACAGTGACTTTTTGTACCACTTTTATAAACCATGTCCTGCTGGGCCAGATGTCTGGCCATTTTAACATGAAAGAGCTAGTGGGAATGTCTTTGGGATTACTGCAACCTGTAGCACCCTGAGAACAGCTTCAAGGGCAGGAGCTACCACAGTCTAAACGCAGCACTCTGAGACAGCCTTGCCTCAGTGCTGCCTCAAGAACCATGAGAGATGCTGACACCTGTCAGCTGCCTATTCATTCCACTTCCAGGTTTCTCCAAACCAGACCACTCAGCTGTGGAATGATGGTGCCAGCTCAAGTCCCACCAGTGCTGAGGTACAGCCTTAGCTTAAATCTAGAATGAAAAGTTTACACCTTTTAATTTTCCAACAGTTCATTTTAAAGACAATTTTTACCAGTACTTGTTCAGCTGGTACCCTTCACCAATGGGTGGGCTCGAGGTGTCAGAATAGAGGCATCTAGAGCTATTTGAAAAGTTTGTGACCCTCCTAAGGCACCTGCACAGGGCTGGCAGGTAAAATTCAGGACCTGCAGGAGATCCATACCCTCTTTTAGGAACAGATGGAGCTGGTGTGGGATACACAGAGGCACTAGAGTATATCACAGATCCTATGTTGTGCCAGACACATATGGGTATGCAACTCAACTGCCTTCTATGTGAGTCAACCCAATGTTTGCAGAGGATCTGCTTCCAGCTTCTTTGTCTGCTGAGAACTGAGCCATGATTGCATTCTGTGCATTTCAGTAGACTGTCCAAAAGGAGTGCTGGGAAAGGCAGTGCCTGCTTATTTTACACAGAATGTAACAGCTTCCTTGTATTCCCTTGGAAGTCACTAGAAAGGAGAAAGGTCTCCATGACACCAGCCACCACAGCCTTGAGCAGCAGAGCAACCAAAGCCAGATCTGCTCAAGTTTTCATGCACAAAAACATCAATCCATTCAGCACATGCACATGATGTTGATAACCATCTGATAGGTCATGTGACAGACTAGAAAATCAGACAGCAAACCTCACCCCACTGCGTGTCACAGAGCCCACCAGCCCAAGCAGGTGCCATTTCAAGCCAAGTTTTTTTATCAGATGAAAGGAAGGCTCTCCTGATCTTACTATGATAAACAGCATAGTAAGTGCTGCAGCCTCAGCTGTGAACATGAATGCTCAATATGCCAGGTGGCTTAAGCTGCAAGCATGTAATCTTCTGTTGCTGTGCAGCTTTCAGGCATCCTTCCACGTTCTTAATTCTCCTGATAAATTTGGAGAGATTTGTTTCCAAAGAACACATTTTCCAGCAATTCATGACATAAAACATCACACATCATGAACTCTATGTACCACTACAGCCATAGCCCATCAAAAGGAGGCATGTTGTATTCTCTAGAGACCACCACTGTGACCATAAGTGAATGACTACCCAAACCTCAGGTTATTTGCAAAGCTGAAGAACAAGCAGACAAATAAATAGATCACAGCCATTCATACAGAGCCTTTAATTAGAGAGAAGAATGTGGCTCTCTGCATAGGAAACCCAAATCTTCTCATGGTGCAAATCAAAGCAGCTCCATTATGGAATTACATCAGTCTGTGCCAATGGGAACTTGGTCCAGGTATGCACACAAGGATGTCTGTATTTACCATGGAAACACAACACCTAGGCAAAGGACCGCACGAGCAGCTTAACAGCAACTGTATTAATACTTGACAGGGCAGGAAAGAAAAATGAAAACAATTGTTCTAATTGAAACTATGGGGGGTGTGCAAGTAGGGCAGAACGCACAGCAATTACCTGATTTGGAGCTGAGCCACAACACCAGCCACTGCTGCTCCTGCTCTATGGGACTGTGAAGGAGCCTAAGTAAACAGGATTTTGGTGTTCCATCTTCGGCTAGAATAGTTTTTTACACATAAAAAGACAACTGTGTAAAAAGACATGGTAACCTGCTTAAATCTGAGGACTGAAATGAGGACGCAAGCTGAGGAACTGAATTTCTATCCACACTTGCACCAAACAACAAAGAGATGTGTTGCTCCCTGGGAGAGAGACTTCCTACCTGGATAGAGGATGGGCACAGATTTTACCAGGTATGGAAAGGAAATGCCAGGTCATTACAAATGAAATCAAGGCTCTGTTTCCAGAAGTGTCAACATGAACCTTCTGGATTTCCTTGGGTTGGAGATACTACCAGCTCACAGTTCCCTTTCTCTGCCATCCACTTGCCACATGCCCACTCCCATTCTTTCCTCACAGCCATCACCAGCAAGCCCAAGGTCCTATTTCTTGCTCTCTATCACACCCTCTTCATATTGCCTGCAGAGAGGCAAACCTGCACAGAAAACTGTCCAGAGACTGGTTCCCAGAAATCCCACACTGCAGTGGATTCCCAGGCATGGGGTGCACGAGAAGCACAAAGACAATGGTTAATAACAAAAATGAGGCTGCACTGGTAGCATGGAGAGGGGACCTGGCCTAGAGGTACTTTGAAGTATCAGTTGAGAAGCAGCAATAGTTTCTACAGGAAAGACTAGATGAAGTCCTGGAGGAACAAAACTCCTTTTCTGAGGAAAAGCCGGTGGACAATGGCTTACCCAGTGATTCCCATTCATGGCCCAACAAGCATGTCTTAGTCATATAACAGAGGAACAACCTGAAGCATCTGCTCCACCATCAGTCACTGCTTTGTGACTGTGCCAGTGACTGCAGCCACGGGGGTCCAGAGCTACAGGCCCCTCACGCACCCAAGACACAGGTCTGAACCTGTGACCCAGAGCTTCTACAGACCATCACAAATCCCCTGAGACACACAGCTCCCCACAGCCTTGCAGGTTGTTTTTAGTTAGACAAATTCAAATGGCTGCCACAAAAGCTTAATCTCTTTCCAGCCACACTCACGCTGAGTGTCAATAGGAAAAAGTCCCATGAATACGCTTGATAATTACAGAGCCGTGGCTGTAGCAAAGAACAAAGTATAATGCAGGCTTGAATACTCAGGAAATTGACTGCTGATATGTTTCCATTCATTGTTTTGTTCTCTGTTCTCAGTGTTATATTAAAATCTCCTACTAAGAATGAGCTTTCTTGTTTAATGGAACTTGTCAGTTAGAGGAAATCTGCTTGAGCTGTTTGATCTATTCTTTAAAATAATATTAATTGCAAATTTAGCACATGACCCTATCTTAGTTAGTTCAAAAACTAAAGCTGATATTTTTCAAAATTTATTTGTTGCCCAGAAAAAAATCATGGGCCATCATTTTCTCACTTGAACACATTCCCTGTCCCTTTGGCCCGACTATTCAGTCCTGGCTATTCATTAGATATGTTGATCAATGGTACCAGTCACCTGACATTGTTTGCCCAACTCTATTAGTGAAAAGTGATAGTAGTGAATAGGAGGTAGTAAACACGGTGCAAATCTCTGGTCACGAGAAAATTCATGAAACGCTGGAGTTTGTGAGCATTTTTATAAAATTCTGACAACCATATCAACTTATTCAAGTGTGACCTCATGTCTATAGGAAATCACGCCCAGTGCTTCTGCCTGCCTCTCCATTAACGGAGCTGGCAGTCTATTTTTGATTCCATGTGACTCATAATTAAGAACTGAATTTGCATGTTTGCTATTCATCCTGATTCCCAGCATGTACACTCACAACAACAAATCTTAATTTCAGGCTCAGAAGCTGATGTACGGCAGAATATGGATTTCCAAAGTCCTACAGTTCAATGGTATTTAAATCTGAAGGTTTCACTTGGTTCCTTGCAGAAATAAAAGATCCACTTAGAAGAATCAGATGCAGTGGCTAGTTTAGTCTCTATATAAGTTTGTAGGATTATTTCAATTTGCTGGTTCTGAACCTTCAATGGAAATCTGCAAAAATGGGTTGCACGGGGTTGTTCACAGAAACAGTATTTCTTTTGTGAATGTCTTCCTGTGTCCAATTATATCAGAATGACGGAAGAAAGGGGAAATAGCTGATTTCAGGGCTCGTATAATTAGATATAACACATTCTATCATCATCAGTACTCAATGCCTTTCTTTAGGCAATCTCAAAAGAGTTTCGGAAGTGCTCAGAAACCACTGCTCATGTCAGCATGGCCACAAGTGCTGTCACTTTCAGGAATTTGACTGCACAAACAGAGAAGTGGTGCTGTGAGCCCCTTCCCTGAGAGGCAGCAGCATCAGCTCTGCAGCTGACTCTCTTTCCCCTCCATCAGAACACCTCTGTCAGGCACCAGGAGTCACCTCCCTTCTCTGGTGGCAGCAGGTTTGGTTATCCCTGGGCTCATTCATGGAATTTGCTTCATCTGGGCCTTACTAAGAACGCTGCCCTGGTGCTGTGCACCTCTGTCAGTGCGAATTAGGGGCAGCAAGACACCCCCACAGAGGCACCTTATTGAGGGATGTGTCTCAGCCACGACTGCTCATGCTGTCAGGGGAGCCTGGGCTCCCTGCCTACGCACCTTTCAGGACATGTACCACCCTCCTCTGCTCCATCTTCCCTGCTCCTGACTAATTCAGGCAGCTCAAAGTGCAGGGAATTCCTCTCAAATAAAACCATCCTCCCCCGCCCTGATCCTTTCTTAAAGCGAGGGCAGAATTGTTCAAAACAACCCAAGGGAAGAAATCCAAATAGGAGATGACCTCCTTCCAACCTCCAGTGCTGGGGGCTGAGGTGTGGCCCCCTCTCCGGCTCCCTGGGTCATTCCAGCACCTCTGTCTCATTCCCTCCTGGAGCGAGGTCCTCCCACGCTCGTGTTTTCCGCGGCCCATGAAGAGCTCTCTGTTCCCCGCATCAGTCACGCCCGCAGGCTGGGCAGTGACATCAGCCCCTCGCAGCCCTCCTCGGGCTGGGAGCGGGGCTTTGTGCCGAGGAAAAGGGCCGGGACTGTCGGTGGGGAGGGCGAGGAGCTGGGAGCATGGCTCGGCACGGCTGCATCAAGCGGTCTGTTGTGGGGATGCCAGCCGTGAGCCACCGGGGGAGCAGCTGCAGAAGCCCTGTTTTTCACTCCTGCCAGGAGGCAAACCCTCTCCTGGAATCCCCGGCGTGGTGCTAAAGCCCTGCCGGCTGTCACTACCTGCGCCAGCCACCCCGGGACAAGGCATATGCTGCAAACACCTTTTCCTTTGACGGCGTTGGCACTTCATCTGAGCCCGGGACCGAGAGGGCGCGGCCGGTTTGCAAGGCTGCTTTGACACTACAGTAAGAGCTCTTTATGGGCTTAAAATTACCATTCTGCAATACTGGCAAACCATTACCTCTTCCAGGAAAGCTGCTTTGTAGTGCCGCAGGAAAGTTATCCCTCCGGTGTTGTGAGCTGCACCAGCAGCATTGCAGTCCTGTATCCCTGACCAGAGGCTGCTACATCAAGGCACTGAGTGACTTCATGACCTTGGTGGGTGCACAGAGTCAGTACAAGAGTGCTCAGCTATGCAAATAAAATGCTGCCACCTCACTGATAAGAGGGGAGAGTGCCCGTGCCAGGGCAAAGGGGGGGACGTGTAAGGATGCAGCAGATAATGGTGACTTGGGAAAGGCTCCAGCTCTGAGCTTGCCGTTTTGGGGAGATAGGCACCCCACCTACTGCAAGCCAGTTCCCTTCCCTCTGGCAGAAGCAGCCAGCCTGATTTGCCAGGACTTTGCTATAAAATGTGAAGTATTTCTCTACCCATTTTCTTCTGTGAGTGCTGATGGAGGTCAGAGCTGTCCCAGAGGGGTATGCTCACCTATGGAATTCAGCTATACCAGCAAAGACCCCCAATGTCTAATAAGGAAAGGTGACAAGTGAGTTCCCCAATCTAACATTGCTTTGAAACATCAATAAGGCAATTGCACACAGAGAGGAAAAACCCAAACTTCTCAGTTCCAGTACAAGTAGAGTTCTGCTTTTGCTCTCAGCTCACTACTGTGGTGCTGTTTGAGGGTTACTCTGCAACTCAGACCTACAATTCTGCTTTAGATTTGTCTGAACCTCCATGAAATGTCAACTACACTTATGAGATTCCAGCATGAGAGATGGGAAACACCTGATGCCAGATATTGCTTTCTGAGGTCTTTTTTTTGAGACTTCTATACCCTGAACCTAAATCCTTCCCCCAGTTTGTCCTCCAACCCTGGCTACATGCTCTGTAGCGAAATAACATCTCCTTTTTTTTTTTTTTTTTCCTTTTGAGACCCAGCNATATTGCTTTCTGAGGTCTTTTTTGTCCATGAGACTTCTATACCCTGAACCTAAATCCTTCCCCCAGTTTGTCCTCCAACCCTGGCTACATGCTCTGTAGCGAAATAACATCTCCTTTTTTTTTTTTTTTTCTCCTCTGGAGACACAGCAGCTGTTCTGTTTTGCTGCTGAATAAAGCAATGTTTTACTGGCTACAGTTTCCTGATTTGCAGATTTTGGTGGCAGCGCTGTCACGGAGTTTCCACCATCAGCCCCTGCCAGTGTTCCCCCTGCCACACAACACTCAGGCCTTTCAGCTGGGCCAGAGCAGTTGTTCCCGGGGGCAATGCTGATCAGGCACAGATCTAGTTGAAGCAAATTACAAAAACAAAAACCAAACCAAAACACACATGCAAAACGAAAAAAGCAAAATCCTTCCTATTTTACAGGGTGCTTTGTTCACAATCTTCACCACCATCAGTTCCTGGTGCAGCTTGCTGCAGTCACATGAAGAATTATTTAGATACAACAGGGAGGTGGCTGAGCTGGAGTAAAACTGTGTGGAAAAAAGTCTGAGATGGGAACACCTCAAGGTAAATTACTACTAAAGCTTGCTTGTCCTCAAACCATGGCCAAGGTTTCTTATCTTGGACTACCAAACAGGAGATCACCAGAATTTTCCAGTAAACAGTCAATTAATTTCACAATTTATACATCGTTATGCATCCCCCATGTACCAGAGAATTAGCTCTACAGACTCCTTTCAGGGCTTAAAATGATCCTCAGGCTTCAGCTTACATTTTAAAATGAATATAAGCATTCAACTGAGCTGTAAACTATTAAGGGAAGACAACACTGATAAACTAAATAATTTCACAATAATTCACTTAATTGTCCCAATCATGGACCTATGCCTTTGGAAAGGGACATGCCTTGGGATTCCAAATAACACAAACAATAACAAAAACAACGAGAGCACATTCCATTTCACTGAACAAAACAGTGATATACCACAACACAGCCCGTGCTACATTATCACCGGCTGTGCAAGAGTGTGGGTGGGAAGCAGGAGGCTGCAAGAAGAGACAGATAGAGCAGCTCCTACACGCGACTTTTCCCCTGTGCTGCTATTTGCCTTTTGTTGAAGAAGCTCAGCAAATACATTAACACCCGCATGAAAAATGAGCTGAGGTAATTCCATCTATGAGCATGTGACCGGTCCCGCTGCCACAAATGTTTTCCCTCTAGGTCCATATCTGAATCTCACACAGACTGACTCACTCTGCGGCCGCGCATGTCACTACCCGGCAGCGTCAGGCTGTCATTTGTTTCCTTTTGGAACGGGATGTTCTATAATAGCTCCAACTCCCACTCAACAGTTTATGAAATTGCAGTTCTTTCACATACCTCCTTTGTTCCTGAGCAGCAAGGAGTTTTCAGTTTGTTTCTAAGGTGCTAAAAGAGGATCAGAGTGGCCTGAGCTCAGGGATGCCTCACCTGAAGCTCTAACAGGATGTGTCTTTTAGCAGGATGAAGGTGTGATGGTCCTTGGTGTGCTGTAGAGTTTGTTCTTCAGGAAGACAAAGGGGGCACAGGGCAGAACTGTTGCTTCTGGGGTTGCTGCTTGAAGTCTTATTCACAAGGCTTCTTCTCTCACAGCCAGGGAGAGGCTGTCATGGACGTGCAAGCTGACATCTGGACATGCTGATGGAACCATCAAAGCAGAACCAGCTCTGCCTCAGAGTGTCTTGCTGTGATGCTCAAATATACAAAACTTGCTTTTCAGCACTGGCTAGTTTGACCCTCTGCTCCCCAAATGCTAACCTACATCTGTATCTTAGTCTGGAACAGGTAAGTGCTGCAGAAGCGAATCTCTTCTGTGCTTCAGTTCATACCATGGCACAGTCCCAGAGTACAGCCTACAGAACTAAGCTCATGCTAGTCTCAGGTTAAAATCCCCAAGTTAATAGTATAGACACAGAGTCCTCAGCACCAACGAGTTTGTTCTGCTGGCTTGGTGCTCCTGTCACACAAACTACCACTGCTTGTTATCTGTCTTTCAGAGCCCAAAGTCCTGGAGTTATTGGATCTTGGAACACAAGGGCAAAAGGAGGAACGTGATGTGGTTCTAGAAATGCAGCAGAAGAGAGGAAGCTGCAGTCCTCCAGGGTTCCCTGCCCATGTAAAGACCATGTTCATCAGGATACACCCATAATGCTGCCAAGTTTCCTGCTGGGAACATCTGATAGACAGCTGACACAAAAGGACGGAACTGAGGGAGTAGAGAGCCAAAGAACGAAAGGATGCAAAAGCATCGGTGTTTCTCCTGCTTTCTTTTGGGATGCTGCTATGATTCAATGCAGGCTGAAATGGATTTATCTTCACACTGGGTGTACAGCAAAATGGATGCATTGTTATGTGGAATCCAGTGTCCCTTGCTCCAAGTGCTGCTCCCCTATTTTTCTAAAAGCTTTAACCAAATGGGGTTCTGACATTTCTTCCTAAGGGTGCAGCCATTCCTAACAAGGAGGTCAATACCAACTTCAGGTGGGGCAAAAAGAGTATTTCTAGCATTCTTCAGAAAAAGATTATCACTTATTACCTGCCCCTAGGAGTACAATGGGAAGCTTAAAGATGATCTGCAGACAATTTGGCAAAGCTAAACTTATACTTTCCAAACTGCACACAACATTCCTCTGAGAACCAGAAAAGTTCCTGAGGCTACTGCCTGCAAGAGGGTGCCCTGAGAGTCTCTGAGGATATTTATTCTGGCCTCCTGGACCTTTGTCCGAGGTTCATTCCTTGGGTTTAAATAAACAAGCATCAACAAACCCAAAGCCCCAGATGTTCCACTGTCCTGCATTGAGCCAAGACCTTAAGCAAAGAGGCTTAAGTCCCATTTGTATTTCTTTTGACCTAAAGACAGACCACAGCTCAGTACATCTCAGTTATGGAGCAAAAAGACCTTTATGGCTGCACAACCTTGCATTCAGCTGCCTGAGAAATCTTTAGAAACCACTGTAAAGGCAGAGCATCACCGGCTGGCATTCCCTGCTCGCTGCAGACACCTTCACATGCAGCACTGGCTGGGGAGAGCAGCCAGAGCCCCAGCCCTGACTTACTTGCACGACAGCCTCAGGAATCCTCCTGGTGCTGCCTGGGCAGCCGTGGGTAATGCTGCACTGCAGGAATACAGTGCCCAGGCTCTCAGAGCCGGCCCTCGAGCTTTGGTAGCCACCAGGACAAAAGACAATCTCTAAATGTAAGTCATTATAATCTCACAGACACCACCTACGACTTTACCTGGGCTTACCTGGGTCGCTGTAGAGGGCAGGGCAGCGTTTCCCTTGACATTCACAACAAACGCGTGCACCAGAGAATACGAGGCTCCTCGTACACAGGGTATTGTTCTGGATTCCGTATTTCTTCAGGGTTGTCTTGGCAACGAAGAGGGTTTGCCGCTAGAGGTGTGTGAAACACTGGGTAACAAAAAACATCACAACTCCCACTTGTTTCATTCCATCACCCTGTTAAACTGGACTCTTTTTCAACCTGCTGGGATGCTCTCGGTGTGCTGTGTGCCAGGAGGGGCAGCACAAATCAGCACGGACTCCTCTTCTTCCCCCTTCCCCCAACATAGTGATTTTAAAAATAACAAAAAATGACATTTTTCCTTAGAAGATTATGTCTATCCAGACATGCTTACAAGCTCTGCTGTCCCTACAACTACCTTCTTAGGGAATAGTTCCCTGGATGAATTGTTTTAAGCAAAACTGGGTGGTTTTTTTTTTTGCTTGTTGCTTTGGGTTTTTTTGTTTCAATTACTGACATTTTTAGTGACTTCACTGAAGTCAATTGGGTGACTGTGGGCTGATTACAATATAACCAGGTTTGCCAATTTGCCCCGATCCAAAGGAGTCTTTCCTTCATAAAGAGAAGAGATGCTGGACAGTTAATGCTACACCAGGTCAGCAAAAGAGTGGAAATGCTTCATTTGCCCTTCTGACTCAGCTCCTTCCATGGACAACAGACCTTTATCCAGGGTGGATGAGGTTCAGTAATTACTCTGGACAGTTTTTAAAGCATCTTTGAATGCAGTTTCACATTGTTTATTCATGGAATTTGCCTTTGTTTTTACTTACTGAAGGCATTAAAAAATTAACCCAAACAGCTGTTCAGATGCCTCTATTTTTTATGCAGCAAAGGGAAAAAAGTCTGAACAGCTGTGTCAATGAAACACATCCAGGTGGCATCCCTAAGGCAAAGTTTCTGCGAAATCTGTAGGATAATGTTTTTATTATCTGAGTTATTGTATTTCTTTTTTATTGCTTTGCTGTTGTGGATTCTAAAAGAGGCTTTGGCCACTTATTTCTTACCTTCACCCTTGTCCCTCAGTGTTTGAGCTGTGAATAGCTCAACACAAATGTCACAGTGATTCAGCCATCAAAGGTGAAAATCACCCTTTCATCACAATCCTCCTGAATCTATTCTGAGATCTTAAATGGGATTTAAGGCTGGGTAAGGAGCAATTTTACAAATCTGACCTTTCTATGGGGAGAAATTCAGGCTATGGCACCACACATTGCCCTAGGGACACTCGAGGGCAGAGGGAATTTGTTTTGTACGTTGTATAATCTGGTCACCTGAGATGCACAATTTTGTTGCAGTTCCTTGACAAGGTAGCTGGATCATCCTCAAGGAGAGGATAATGAATCACAATTACACAAGAGTCTGAAAGAACAGTTATTTGGGACTCCAACATGTGAAGCATTGGGGATTTGGAAACTGCTAGCCCAATTCTCAGCCACATGATGCTGAAATCTGTGTAGCCAGGCTCACATCAGGTTCACTGACAAAGGCTTATGAAGATCTTCCCTCACTTCAAAATTCCCCTCTGAATTCCTCAACCAGTCTCCCATTCTGCATTGAGCAAATTTTATCTTTCAAAGCTCTGGTGCCCCTTCCATGCACTCACTATCACGTCTCAACCATGAAAGGCTTCCAGACACCTGCCCCCAGCTCTGTTTCATGGCACCACACTCCATCTGTGCTCCAGAACATCACATCGTGGTCCAAACCCTACACCCTGTCCAGTCATCCAGGACTCATCTGTGTAGTGCCTTTCCTATAAACCCTCCTAAGAGTGTGATTGTGTTGCTATAAGGCAGCTTGCTGATTTATAGATGTGTTATCTGTAAACTGCGGATTGATATTTTCTTCCTTCACTTTGACCCTTGGATTATGAACTCTGTAGAACAAAGTGAAAGGGCTGAAGTGTCTGAAAATTGCAGCCACATCACAGGTGTTGCAACAAATTATATTCATAATAATGAATAATAATAGAAATTATAATTACAGTGTTTAAACTATTTGTTGCTGCTATTATTCTTTCTCCTATTCCTACGATATTTGACAAATGTGGGCTCTCCAGCAAGTCCCTGACACTGAAGAAATATTTCCAAGTGACATAGAATGCAAAGAAAAGAGTTTTTAAAGTTGCTTTTCAGCTTATAGCACAATGATAGTATATAGCTAAATACCTGAAATGTTTATACACCAGTAAGATTTTTTTCTTTTCTATTTTTTTTTTCTTATTGGCTTGAGAAGGAAAAAAACTCTCTGTACATGAGAAGGACCATCTTCCAGAGGAAAGCTCAGCAGAATCATCCTGAGTCTAAAAGAGAATTTAATTCTCCTCTAAATCATTCCCTTTTGGTACGTTTTCTTCATATTTAGTAGCTGGATGCAATTCCCTCTCTGTGTACTAAGCCTGTGTTATTACAATTTGAGCACGATATATGTTTATTTGGAGTCTAACAAGATCATCAATCAGGAAATAGTACTGCACTTCATATTACGTATTTATTTATAGTGTTAGGATGAAATTTACCTGGGTCCAGAGAACAAAATTAGGCTGTTGGTTTCATATAAGTTATTTTCCTCTCAATGCCTATGCCCTGTGGACACAAATTTATTTCACCAATACTGGATGAAAAATCTCCCATTCTCTCACTGCCTCCAGGTAATGATGTCTATACCTTTCCTTCTGCTTCCAATTTTGTGTCCATTACTTGAATGCTTGAAAACATGAAATACAATGCCATAAGTCACAGAGCAAGAAAGTCTGCAGTGTGTAGGGAATGTTTTTTTTTTCCTTTTCAATCCTTTTGTCATTACAGAAATTCTATTCAGTCATTTGATGTCTTCAGTGACATTATCATACTTCTGATCCTAACCTTCCAGTTGCATTTTAGGGGCTAGTTGGCCGTTAGGAAGCAGGACTATTTTGCAGACAGGTTATGAGATGCAGATTTGGAAGATCTCAATTCTTCTCTGAGGTATGTCACACACTGAACAAAGAAAGATGACTTTAAATGGAATGTGTACTAATAAATTTAAACATGAAAGTGGAAAATTACATCACAGAATAGGAGAGCCCAACATAGTTAGTAATATAACAGTAATTAACTTAAATAATACTAAAAATATCAGTGAAAAACATTAAGAGACCTTTGTTACGTGTCCAAACGTATTCTGATTGCTGTATTTGGTAACTCTGCAAGAACCTAAGTCTCAGAGGCTTGGAATCTAAATGAGATTAGGTAGTGTTTGCACACAAAATGCAAGAGAGAAGTCAAACGAACAAATGGCAAGTTTATCTCAAATAGAAGAGTTATAAAACCATTAGGCAAGTAAAAGTTTATTCAGTTAATTGGCTAAGGCCCAAGGATTTCACAACACAATCAGCAGGGTGTTGAAATATTAAAAAAAACCAAAAAACCAACAAAACAACAACCCAGCAACCAAATGCTTGATTTCGGAGAAGCACTGTCATTTAAGAAACACTCTCTTCAGTATTTCTTAGATAAGAAACTGTTTATCAGCATGTGTGTATGTTCTTCCTGGAATCAAGGTCTGTGCAATTTATTTCACATACAGAAATATTCTCTCAGCACTTTGTGATTTTTCCTTGCTCAAGTACCAGGAAAAGTGGAAGTACCAAACATATACAGTTACGAAGAAGTATGACAGGTATTATTTATATTTACTTAGTGATTTGAGCTAAGACAGACTTGCAATCACAGTTTAATGAGTTAAACAACAGGAGCTTCTGACACTTTTTGTGCACAGAGAAAAAAATCTCTTAGGAACATGAAACGACATAGGAATGTGTCAAAGCAGGAGCACAAGGAAAGGTAGCTCATGCATCTAGTGATACAATAGAAAATTGGAATGCTCTGGAATAAAATAAAATAAACAAAATAGAGGTGCACCCTATGTAAAGCTGATGGAAGAAGTGCTCTGGACATCCAGTAAAACTCCAGTGTTATTGTACTGATCCTGCAGCAACTTTTGAAACAGAATGTTTCTGAATTTCTTCTCCCTGATGTAAATTTTCTTAGGAATAGTCTGACCGTCTAGGAAATATCTTACTCTACCTTCCAGCACACACAGAAGTTTGAAAACAATGAAAAATGTAAATAGTTACTGTTGCCAAACACTTCAATTGCCAAAAAGAAATGATGCATTTTGTACCAGGATTACATTATGACGAAGATTAATTTTTGGATTGTCTCTGGCTGTTCTTTAACAAAAACACCTCCTGATGAAACACAACCTGTAACTCACAGGTTTTGTGTATTCAGGGGAACTTATCCCAACAGTTGATTTACAGTGTTCATACAGAACAAGCTGTACTGTGACCTAATCTAACTGCCAGATACTACAGAGGTAGAGTCGTGGGAGAGGGCCCCAGGTTTTTGAAGATGAACTTACTCAATGATAAAGTTCTTATGGAAAACCAGAACAAAATGAATATACCCCAAATTCTCTTAAGAGAAAGGAAATATCTTACCATTGTAATATAAGTACCTATCACTCAGTAAGAACTTAGGCCAGGGCTCAATTGCTGAGCGTATCACAGCACGAGTTACATTATCCCCTTGCTTGGTGCAACTGCACCTATTGCCTGCTCACACATGTCCCTGCAATGTCTGTATCCAGATCTGCTCTCTCGCTTCCTGAAAGAAATCAATCCATAAAAAAGCAACCACTTTGATGAATCTACATATAGAAGTGTAGATATATAATGTTCAAAACCATCTACTATAAATTCAAAGATCAATTCTGGGAACAAACCAGGCATCATCAAAACAGAAACCTAAGAGAAAGAAGAAGGGAATAGAAGAAAGGAAAGGAGAATTGACAAGTGGTAGAGAAAATATCGTGAATACGTTAGATTATTTTCAGATGGAACTTTCCTTGCATCCAATTTTAGTTATTTTTGGGAATAACATGTGACTAAAATTTGCTTATGGCTGTCATTGCTAACACACAGAAGAATCATGTGCCGTTTGAGTTTTGTTGATTCCTACCATGGCAAAACCTTTTGATTAGAAGTAAATTTCCCTGAGTAATGTGTCAGCCTCTCCTTCCAACAACCAAGCAATATTTTCCTGAGTCGAATGCCGTTTGCAAGACTTAAGTCATTAAGCATGACCGAGCTGACCAATCACACCATGCGAACACCGACTCATCACTCCTAAGTCAAAAAATAATCACATCAAGAAAAGCAAAACCTTAAAATTTGGAACAGTGCAGGGACTGAAAAACTTCAGTTTCTACACAAACAACTTGTCAATCTCCCCCCGCTTAACTTGACAAGGAAATTATTTTGCTGAAAGCTACATGTTCCGTTATGTGTTATATATGTTATATATACATTGCTGGTGTTCCCCTGCTCCTCCTCTTCCTCCTGTCTTTCTGTCTAGGAAATATTTCCGTAACTTGCTGGTTCAGTTACCTCTTTCAGAGCTGTGGCATTCAGTGATTCCAGCAACAAAGCCTTATTATTATAAATACTTCAGCTATAACATTTCTAAGGAAATTAGACAGACTGTCATAATCTCCTGCTGACTCTCACCTGGGAATTTTAAATTCTCTAGTGTGGAAGAAGACTCTGAGGACAAAACATTAATTTTTAATTTAATTAAAAGCAAAAGAAGAAATTTAGGACAGAAATTTGAAATCCTGTAAGTCAGGAAACGGCAAGACGAAAACGTATGAAAACCAGCACCACACTGATGACTCTGGAAAATTCCAAGTCAGTCAAAGTACATCACAAATTTTGTTTGGTACAACAAGATGATAAACAGCACATTTGGATTTCAGAGACCTTTTTAAGAAGTTTTTTTAACCTATCTTATCCTTGTACTTGAATTACAGCCCGTTCCTGGTTTACAGTCACGCATTTTCTCCACACTCACATGTAAAGTTACGTTGGCTTTCAGCAGATTACTTTGAGTACAGACATCACCCCTGAAGATTATCTTCTGGCCTTCAAGTTTGTCACCTAACATCTAGTATTTAGGTATTAGCTACTATCTAGAAATTAGCAGTTTTCACAAGATCAAGGTATTTCATCACTCTGCAGCAGCACATGCAATGAATGAGCAGGGGCACAAGAGATGTTCTGTCACTCTCTCTTGTACTCAGGCCTGCTTTACAGAATGACACAGTATCAGAGAAAATAACCAGCCTCTGGAACAAACAAATCACAGACTAATGAATACAGAACATTAAAGCCCAAAGTAATTTTCCCTGTACCCCCCTAGAGAACTATAACCAACACTATAGAAAAGTCTCAATGAAATCTTGCTGAGTTCTGTGTGGAGCTCAGCTGCAAGCCAAGAATGATGTAAGATTTGCCTGGAGTTTGAACTGAACCCTCCACATTGTTCTGAGAGATCACCATTAAAAGAAGAATAAATTTTAGCAATAAAAAGGTCAAGAGAATGAACATCTGAGAGCATCTAAAGATCTGCAAGGGATCTCATAAATATACAGCAAACATCCTCCCTGATGGATTCCCCAGAGGAAAAGAATTCTGCATCACCCACAAAGCACATTTTTTTACAATCTGTTTCTTTCTGTCTAGCTACAAAGAAGTAAAGCAGAGCATTTAACGTATGACTTGTAAAATTCAAAGTTTAAAGCTTAGGAAAACAACTAAGATTAGAGCTGTTCAATAAAACTGTATCTCCCTTTATACAGTGTTTTTTTATTCTTATAATTTGTCAATAAACCAACAAATGAGACTCTCATCTTTTAGTACTCATAGATAACATGACTTTAGGTGCACAAAAACAAATTAAACAGCATGGGCTTCAATCATACCAACACCACATGCAACTGCTGTGAGTTTTCCCACCTGGTGTGTTGGTCAGGGTTTAGGGTATTTGCTGTCATTTCATACTCTGGTACCCTAAACTCTGAAGAATGCAGTAAGTCCTGGCAATTTTTGTTGGCTCTGGTCCCTCATACATGAGCTGTGTGTGACCAAGAGCAGCTTCTCAGGAAGAACACAGCAGAAATTTGAGCATGCTCTGCCAAAAAGCCCCTGGGAAGCAGGGTTTGCTGGCACATCCCTATCTTCAAGCAAGCAGGCAGCAAGGGTGCATCTTGGACTTATTTGAGGCAAAAATGGCAAAGGTCTCCTCTAAGATAGACTTTGAAAGCAAAATTATAGAGGATACAAATGGTAAATACAAAATGGGAAGACAGAGAAACACGTACCAAAGGATATGCACAGACAGAATGGGAACATGGTTCTGTTACTGGCAGCATTTACACATATAGGATACACGTGTATAGCCTTCTGTTTCCCCTCCTGGCATTCAGCCCTGGGTGGTGAAACAGCTGATGATCTAGACTGCAGTGGTCCATCTTTTCCCAGCTGGTCAGACACCAGCTGAGGGACCTCTGTAAGCACCACACAGCTCTGGCAACAAGGACTTGCAAGCCAAGTTGATGCCTGCACACAGATGTTCGAGGTGGCCTTTAGCTACTGGAAATCCTACTGCCCTTTTATCTACTCGTTGTCATCTCCTAGATCACAGCACAAAAGGAGCTGGGCAAAACACAGCTACCTAGTCATGGACTACCCTCTTGGGGTCCATTGAGTTGACTCTATGTATGAAGTGAGAATATTTGACAAAAGGAAGAACACCCGCACATCTAAAAAAAAATCTGGCATAAACGACATAGAACTGCTAAAGAAAAAGAAGTGACAACAAACAAGTACTGCAGTCAAGTAAAGGGTAAAATCTTGGCTCTACTGAAGTCATTGGGAGGTTTGCCAGAAAGCTGTAGACAGAGTGTTTTACCCAGGACTTTTAATTAGTTATTAAATGATTCAATGGCAAGATGGCTGGTTTAAGGCACCAAAAAAAAAAATCATAGAATAGCTCCAGCATGCCTCTCCCTGCCCTGCCTACGCCTTGGGAGGTTCAGATCATACACAGTTTTTTTTACCGGAGACTTGACAGGTATTTCATTGAACCTGAGCTGAAATCAGTAGTTTCCCAGGCCCTGCCTCCTGCCCAAGTTTGGGGATGAAGATAGGAAACACCTGCTAATGACACCAGAGACACAGCAAACAGAAAAGTCATGTGTCAGCAAAAAGCACCCTGGAAACCTGGCCCCTGCAGTACAGACACAGCCTGTCTGGGGGGGATAGTGCACATGAAGAAATGGGATGCTGTGTTCATTTAACTGATGTACATTTGAAAGGATTTGAATTATTCTGGAGTGACATACCCACAAAGAAATAAGGCTGCTCTCTGCCTCCAGGCTTTAGTCACTTTATGAAGAGACCCGCCACCCAAATGACCTATTCACGCCACACACTTCTGCTCTGCCTCACTTTCCTGCTTTCCTCAGTCTCCTCCCGCCTTTCCCTCTCAGAGCACGCGGGTTTCTGTGGGAACAGAACAGCTCAGCGGGATGGACAGCGCTTGGCAGCATCCCGGAGGCATCGGCGGAGAGCACGGCGCCCATGGGCGCCGGGCAGTCCCTGCCACGCGCGGGGATGGGGACGGCGACAGCGATGTCCTCGCACGTGTTTGCGCACGTGCCGGGCGCACGCGCTGTCCCCGCCACGCACGAGGCTCGGCCACCGCGGCACACGAGGCTCGGCAGGGCCCGGCCCCTCCTGTGCTGCTGCCGTACAGCTGAAAATTGCTGTGACAGCTGAATAGCTGCTTTGTTTATAACTCGTTCTTAGCTGACTCTGCCGCATTACGGAGCTTTGTGAAGGGATTACTTTGTCAAGGGCTGAACATATATGGTGTGGGCATGAACAATTTAGTGATGAACTGCATTCACATTGTATGACGTGCAAGCCAGAGTCCTACTGCCTTTAATGCATCTGCTTTTCTCCATGGGTTTCATTTACTGATCTCAAGTGTTTTATGAATTTTCTTGGGGTCTTTGGGATTATCTTCTTTACCCTCTCCTGGACAGATGCAGAAAATTTTCAGTATGTCAAATCTCAAGACATTATGTCTTGTACTAGATGTTGTACCAAACCAAATTTTTTGCTGCAAATAACAGGAGATTTCTGTTATCTAGTCAGCTAATTATCCACCTGCAAATATCCCATTCCTGCCCTAAATTGCTATAGGTTTGCTAGTATTTGAACTAGTATTTCAACACAGTGGAGTCCCAGCTTAGAAACTGTACCCCACTATAGGGAACACGATCTGGAACACATACAGCTTCTTACCTTGTCCCTTCATCCACAGCCCTAAAACACTGAGCAGACAGATCTCCATGCACAGGACTTCAGCTGCACCTGAGCCAGTCCATTGTCTTTACAGAGCATTATCTATAAAATATTAAAGCAAACCCAGCCTGCACTGCTCTGTTGGCACTTACCAGGGCCTTGCACTGAACCATGCACCATGCACTGCACCATGCACTGAACGAGGGTTGCAGGCTCTGAGGCCGTTGCCTTTGATGGTGCTAGAGGTGACTGCTCTGGTCATTTCTGATCACCACTGCAGCTTTTACTTCTAGCCGTGGCTTGCTTAGAAATTACATTATTGCAGATTCACTTTGTGCCTTGCCTGGAGGCACAACACAGACTCAAGGCATTTTTCTCTGGTTTCTCCTGTCTTATTCCCATCTCCCTCACTCAATTGTTTAAATAAGCAGCATTAATTCTGATGGGTAGATGATATGGTCCAGTATAAAAACGACTTAAAACATTAATTGTCCTAACAGCAAAATTCCTATTGGCTGTATAGCAGGCATTAAATTGATCTTTTGAGGGCTGGAGACTGAGCACTTTACTTAGAGACATCACTGGAGGCTTTTCTTGTGCAGGTCACAGAGCTGGGCCTTGGAGCATCTTGCATTTCAACAGGTTTTGCTCAACCCATGAACTGGCAGAACTCCAATTTACAGTATGCTCTGCATTTTGCACTCAGTGGTATTTTGCCACTTCTGAACATACTGATCTTCTCTCTAAACAGAGGGGAAGTTTTTCAGACAGACAAATCCCTCCTTATCTCTTAGTCATAACCCTGATCCACCTCAGATGATTTAAAGATCTTTGCACATATTAACCTTTCAAATAAAAAAGACATGAAAATGGCTTCTTTGCAAATCACTGTTTGAAAACAGAAGCTGCAGAAAGATTCCTCACAACCTTACTTGCTCCCACTCATACTCCTAATGTGCTCATATTTCACAAGAACTGGCACACTACATGCTAATTTGCTGAATATATATATATAATTTACCATCTCAGTGGACACCTTTGTACTAGAAACTAGTGTCTTGACAAATTAATTCACTATCTTTCACCCCTACAGCAAATGGTGGACTGCTGTCACTGATAAAAAGTAGCACTGACCATGCAATATTCAGATAAGTAATGAAAGGTGGTCTCACAGGCAGTTTAGAAACAATTATTCTTATTATAGTGGCATTTTTCAGATTTAGCAAGAAGTCATGAGGTCTTTAGAGTTAGTAAATTTCCACAGACAGTTTCTGTTCTTCACCCCCCCTTGTGGCAAACGTGGCTGAGCCACCAAACGTGTCTCAATCGGTCTGTAACCTGCTCTGCCGCAGGAGCCCTTGGAAAATCCCAGCCCAGCAGACACCAGCTGTACTGGGATATGGCTGGTGCCAGTAAGGGCAGCAGGGATTTGCACCATCACTGATTGTGTGCATTGGTTGGAGAGGCTGAAGTCAACTGACCAAAAGCTTTGTGTAAAAAGAGACCATGAGAGAGAAGAAACAGTCATGGTTTGCAGAGGAGTAAATAATTTCCAAGCTCAGAGAGCCTTGATACAGAGAGAAAATGAGAAGTAGAGAGAGGAATGAAGGCATGTCATCACCTCACAGCATGATATTTCTGGAGTAAATAAAGCTTTGCGTGTGCTCAGTGTGCCTTGCACTTTCCTTCAAAGACAGGTCTGTATTGTTAACATCCTAAATGGTGAATTTCCACATTCATATATCTTCTCATTTCAGAGCTGCTGGCACCTACAAATCTGAATTGAAGTTTCCAGAACCAATTAAAATCCCTGTCTCTGACTCTAGTCTTAGCTGTTCCCTGACAGTGTATGAGCATGACTGTCCTTGCATAAGGTCATAGTTAATAACAAGCTAAATATGTCCCACCTAGAGGAGCATCCATGGGTCATAGAGTCAACCTACAATATTACAAGTAAACATGAGAGCTTAATAAAGGCCACTTTTTCCAAAATGGACCTTAAATTTTGGGCCCTGACAATGATTTAGTGTATAACTCCTTTGACTCAAGAAAGGTAACTTATTTTCTCTTTAGGACTTTGCTAGGGAATATATTAGACAGTGGACTCCAGGAGGCACCCACTTCCGACTCCCCACTGGCTCACCAAGGCTTGGATGGATGACTTGCATCAAGCTCCTCATGGACATGAGAATACATTTACCCAGAAAGGAGATCTTGTACGCTCTGGTTTCTGGAAATGTAACAGAAAACACAAGGGATGATGCTATTAGCAGATGGATACTTTTCCTGTTCAGAGTGCTTTCAGCCTTTGATACTTATTGGAAAAGTGGGCATGGCGGGAGCAGAACAACAGGCCCAGCTCTCAGTGCCCATTAGAGGTAAAGATGCTGGACATGAGCACATAATCAGGATTAGCAGATTAGACCTCAATAGATGAAAGCATTTAAGACTGTATCTGCAGAGCTGAAGGACTGAAGGAAGTCTAAGGCTATTACAAATGGATCTTTACTGTTAGTGACAAATTTTTCATAAATATTGGCAAGCTTTCTCTGGATCTCATCAAAGCAGTTCCTAAAAGAAATTTTGAAAATCCAAACCCAGAAAGAATCACCCCAAAGGAGCTCTAAAGTGATTCCCTTTCATGAGAAGGGGTAGGTACACGAATCTCCTTGTTCTCTTATCTCAGAGACAGGCAGTGGGATTTTGCACAACCACAACAACCTGGCTCAGACTTTCACATTTCAAGTTCTCCCTCAGCAGGGCATAAGTCCACCTGAAAGAGTAGTGATGGGGAAGGAATTGCCCAGCCACTGCCCCAGCCTGGATGCTATGAGGCTCTTCCAGACCTGCTCTGTAAACAGGAATTGCCTCTGGACCCTTAAAAAACACGCACTCTATCATTCTGGAATGGTGTTAATCTCTTGGTTGTGGAGGTCAAAGCAAGATTTCTATTATAAGCTCTGTGAAACACATCTCCTTCACAGCCACTCACTTGCAGGGAACAAAATCCAGTCAGCCAAAATGATCCGTGTGTAACAGGACACCAGGGCAGGCATTTGAGGCAACGTGGGCGAGGCGTTTTGGAGCTGTGAGACCTCCGGGCTGGTGCCGAGCCCTTGGTGAGGCAATACTGGCTCAGTGCCACAGTCAAGGAAGCAGAAGAGACAGTTTTCTCTTTGCTTCCTTACAGAGGACAATGGTCTATTCACAGACAATACCAGCTGGAGAGGCCACTGCCACACCTCTCACCCAAGGCCCAGAAGGGCCTTCCAAGGTACTCCCCAGCATCACTCATGTTCCCTGCCTGTCCCTGCTATGTTTCCATTTTCCCTACCTCCTCTGCATAGGTTCATTCATCTTGATAGCACTTTCAACAGCTGGAGCCCAGGAGAGACTGGGCCTTGTGGTCACAAATGACAATGCCCCAACCCTTGGAGTCACGTTGGCTGAGCAATGATTGACATGTGCCAGAGCACAGACACTGATACCCAGGGTGTGGTAAACTAGAGGTTAGCTGAGGACCCTCCACTTCTCTTTCTTCTTTTTCTTTGTATTTTCCTCGGGGTCCACAGTGCACATTGGCTTTGCTGATAAACTTATCAGTAGCAGAGTGAAACATCCGTTTCGTTTGTGCTGTTTACACAGAGGCTTTTTCTCCAGTTGGTAAGTTGCGATTCAGGGAGCAGAGTGACCCTGTATTTTCTTCCATCCTCCATGAACACTGCTCCCAGCAGTGTCTCCTACACAGCAGAAGATACGGAGAGACTCCATCAGGAACCAGCCCTCCCCCACCCCACTGCTGGAGCCTTCACCTCTACACTGGAGGTGGTCTATCCCCACACAACATTCCCAGCCCCAACCCAAACCCTAGAGATGAGGAAAGGCTGTGGCACAGTATGTGGATGCCGATTACATCTCCAAACAGGAGGAGCACACAATCGGTGGGATCCGCCTGCTTTCCAGCCCCTTTGTGCTCAGGGGCAGAAATACAAATAAGCCTCAATGTCTTTTTCCTGCTTATATGAACTGAGATCCGTTTTTCAATAGCATGCCCCAGCAGATAAGTATTCCCTATTCTTTGTATTTATTTTTGGGAGGGAAAGCCTTTTGCTGGCTCCCATGACACTCCCCTCCAGCTCTTGGGAGGTGCAATGGAATGGCAGGTAGAGCTGTGATTCAGGGATGCTCCTACACCCACTGGAAGCTGATGTTGCCATGCCAACCCTGTAGCCTGTGCACAGCCAGCCCAGGGCACTGCAGTCTGCTGCAGAGTCTCTGCTTTTGCATATAGATCAGCCTCAGGACCCTCCAGTGGAAGATTTGGTTGAACCTTTGGCTGCAGGATGGGTGATGGTGTCCCAGTGAATTTTCAGCTCACCCGCCCATCTCCCCTCTTTGTCTTGTCTCAGGGAGAATAGGACCACAAATTTTATGAGGGAGTTTTCCCCCTAAATGAATTACATCACACAACCATTGCTAATAGCTCGTGTTGTTTCAGAAGGACCACAGAGAGAGAAGTGGGTAGGAATGGCAGCAATCCTCCCAACAAGCCCAGGCAGCCCTGGCAGAGCCGCACCCACCCTTCACCCGCTCAGCATGTCAGGTCATGCGCTGCCTGAGACAGCACCCAGAGCCCATCTGAAGCACCCACAGCACGTGACCAATTACCTTTCCTCTGCTTAGACTCACCAAAGGGGACATTTTAAAAACTGTTCTTTCCAAAAAGCACTAAGTGACAAAGCCAGATCTGTGCAAAGCCAACAGAGGTGGAGGCCACTGCAGACAGCTCATAGGAAAAAGATTCATGTTTGGAGTTTATTGCCTTGTTGGAGAATTCCCTGGGTAATTTCCTGGGTATTTTCTAGCTTACTTCCTTATTGCTCTCAGGGTAAACCAGGTCATAACACTTGCCTTCTCTAAACCTCGGTTTGTCAACATATTAAGTGAAGGCGATGGGACAAGTTGTTCCCTGCTTTTTCTGCATGGAGTTCAACCTTGTGGAAAGTCCATAAAATGCCCTTCTCCTTCGTTAGAGCTAGGAAAGCCTTTGGAATCCCCAAACGCAGACATTGAGAAGTGTTGCATGCTGCTATAGGCAGCTCATGAGGAGCATGTGTGAAATGTGAATAACAACTAGAGTGTTAAGAAGGATGTGCTCAGAGTTGGGCAGCATTTTGTCTCTGAGAGAAAAAATGTGCTTCACCTGTAATTGTTTTTCCTTGATTAGTCTGCCTGCTAAAGTAGGAATACCCTTACAAACAACAATACCTAAATTCTCAAGAAGTATTATAGGAACAAAGAAATTCCACCACCCACTGTGCTGCATCCCAGATCTGGCTGCTCCTTCCTGAGATACTGTAGTACATCCCAGCCCCGTTGGCTTCCACTCTACACACACTGCTCATTCACCTGCACTGATTTTGTCAACCAAAAGCTGAGCATTTAAAACCACAGTAACCTCTGAGGGTCCTGCAGCATGTACAGTGGGATCTGATAAAGGGAAAGCTACTGTGAACAGACAATACAGACACATAGGTGGTCAAGTGTCTTTGAGTCTGAATTAATACATGTGGCTATCAAGTTTGCCTTAACAAAAGGATTAATCTACAGCACCACAGATAGGAAATTAAAAGTTCTTTGGAAAAGTTAGGCTTTTTAAAAGTAAGATGTCAGTCAGCAACGTTTTACTGCATTGTTAACATGCAGGGTAAAATATACCAACTAGCAGCACTTAAGACATGAGACTTTCAGTTCTTCTGAAAGCTTCTGTATTTCAGTGTCTGCTTTAAATATGGCAATAAACCAGGACCAATTTCACTGTAGGTTACATTGCATCAGCAATCTCATACATCTATAGCTTCCCATCCTTTCTCATACAATAAAATCCAGCAATCTGGATAGATTTTTTTTTTACTTGAGTGATTCCTTACTTCTTTAGTGTTTCCCAATTTGGGGGCAATTTTGGCATCAGGTCTTTAAAAATGCAACTACAGTTTTTCAGGAGCAGAGATAATCCAAGTAAGAATTGTAACGCAGCAGGTAGCAAGACCCCTAAAGGGAGACAGAGGAAGGAACTGTTGTCAGAACAGTATTACCATGGCTGTTGTTTCCTGTGGCATCCTTTGGCTGCCTTCCACTCCCAAAGTGCCCCTTGGCTGGCTCCTCCTCCTCGGATGTCCCACCTGTGGGCTATATATCTTCTGTTCCATGGCCCTGCACGGACTGCCTCCAGTTTATGACACCTTCACAAGTCATTACTATGACCTATATAGCTGGGCTTGGTACACAGGTTCAATAGTGCAAGTCCTTTGAACTGCATTCCTCAAGTCCACTTTTCATCCCATTATCAGACTGGTACTGAATAAAGGCCAAGTGGAAAATCCCACTGTGACATGCACATGCTGTCATTCACATAATGGCTTTGATCAGAAAAGGGTTGGTAAGAGACCTCACTGTATACTGAGCTATGTGAATTATGTGTGTTTAGTCTAACTGGAATGATTTCTGATATCTTGGGGTCAAAGTCTCACAATTCATAGGCAAACATTTTAGAGGACTCATATATTAATGGCATATCATTAGCCAGAATCGGAACTAGTTCTGCTTAGTCAGCTACCTTGGACAAAAAACGTTCAACCAGAGACTCTGAGACATGATCTGGCTCCAGGCCTTAAAATGAAGACCGTATCCCACACTGCCCAGCTATGGCAATTACCCAGTCAGGGTTGGGGCTTCCAGACAACAAAGCTACTTGAAGATGTTGGGAAGGCCCCTCACTGCCTGTTGAGAAAAAACCCCAACTACACACTAACAAAACATCAAATTTTTGGCAGTTTTAAAGCTTCTTTGTTTGATTGCTTGCTACAGTAGAATAAAAGAAAGTGCCATAGTGATGACCTTTGGCCACACCAGGTCCTTTAACGCACACACATCTTGTGCTGCACTGCACAGAGCCTATAGGGATGTGCAACCTGGAGCATCCCTGCACATACAGTCCCCAAAGGGGCTTTTGCAAACTGCTCAGATAACTGTTGCATTAAATTACATTTAGCTTGAGCGATCAGTAGCTCATCAGTTGACTTCTGGCTCTGATTTCTAATGACTGGAAGCATCTGACATAACGAAAGCCCTTAGAGAAGGCACAGGGAAAGAAATAAATGTGCTAATTAAGCTATGCAAAGTGCCTTGGAGAAGAGTGCTCCACTTCAAGGATACCCTGACATTTCTGACCCATTACAAGCAGCAGTATAGAAATTTCAAGAATTTAATGTAGAGTGTTTAATTGAGACACAGATGAAAAGAAATCAGTAGAATTTAAAACTGATTTCTTCCCTACAGCTTGGTAAATATTCTTAGCCACTAATGTGGCTAGCTTTGATTACAGGAAGTAAATCATATCCATAAATGTTATAGAAAACATGCAGACCTGCACGTTTATGATGAATTCTTTACTTGCAGTGCAAATGGAAAGCAATAGTCCTATTGCTATATCCTGCTTAGCACTTAAATACCATTTTTCTAATTTATTTACATCATTTAAACCTAAGGATACAGAGGAATGTTTTTAAGTTTACATATGATTCATGTTTTCTTCCAAGAGTGAACCTGAAAAATGCAGCCCAATTAATAATACACTCTCCTCCAAATCCCCTAATATTTACAGCATCCTCACAGGATATATTTTGGTTTATCTGTTTTAAAACATGGTTAAAATGAGGCTTGAAAAACAGAAAGTTACCACGGTCAAAATGCATGTTAGCTACCTAGTTGGGAAGACAAGTCCTGATCCATATTCTAGTAGTCAGCTCTACCAGTTCTCAGGTATTCTTTTCCTTGCCTGCCTTTAGGAACAGGTTATCCAGATGTCCCATTCATATAAAAGGTGTTGAATGGGAGACAACTCTTCTTAGGAAGGCTTGAAGCCCCTTCTCATCCCCTCCTTAAAGAATTTCTACTTGTTCCTCAAATGAAAATGTATGAATTATTAAACTGGATAATAATTTTATTAGCAGACAAAATTCACCCTCTTGTATTGTAAAATAGCTCTCAGTTTTAATTTACCCTTAATTTACTCTATAGTCAGCACCTGGCATCTGTGTTTTCATCTGGATTTACCACGTCACTAAAGAGTGTCAGAGTATCCCTTTTTATAGCTATAAGGAGGAATTTAGAGCATAGCCCAGACTATGAGTATTTGGGAAGTCAGAGTTTAGTTCATACTCATCACAGATTTCAAACTGGCTTAACTTTTCCATGCTTCTCCATGTTGCTAAATATTAAATTAATGGGTTGTGATTAATACAGGAGGGTCAGTTATAAAAGCTCTTTCCATGCAGGTGGTTTTATTCAGTGTCTGAAAGACATGAATACTTGGATCAAGTCTCTCTAAACATATTTCTCAGTTTTTCCTCTGAGTGGGAACACAGAGGACAGGATATGCAATCTCATACCCCACTTTGTATCTCCAACTCTAAGCTGTGTACCAGGGCTACAGCTTGCTGCTTCTACTAGCTGAAAGAATTGCAGTGGAAGGGGGTGATGAACCTGAAAAAATCCAAATAAAGACAACCTAGAGTTACACCATTTTTCCTTCTGACCTCCTAACCAGAGCAATATCCTGCAGGGAGAAATCTAGATCCCATTGAATGGGAGAAAGTTGGCTGGGAAAGGCTGCAGCATCCTTTTGATTGCAGAGCCAAGGAAGAAAACTATCTAACTCTTCCATTGCAAAATTTCCACTGGACCAAAAACAAAACCAGCATTCAGTTTGGTCACACAGAGACTGGCTTTTTAAATACTCATGGGGGCCTCCTATTCTTTCTCCAGCTCTGGATGCTGTGCCCTGGTGCCTTCACTCCTGTCGTGTAGCCCCACAGCCAGGCTCTGAGTTGTGCTGCTCTGCATTTCCTAATGGGCTCAGGTGCTGGTCTAAGCTGCCTTATAGGGTAATAAACTATAAGAGGAGAGATTTGGATTCGATGTTAGGAGAAATTCTTTACTGTGAGGGTGGCGAGGGTCTGGCACTGGTTGCCCAGAAAAGCTGTGGATACCCCATTCCTGGAAGTGTTCATGGCCAGGTTGGATGGGGCTTGAAGCAACCTGGCCTAGTGGAAGGTGTTCCTGCCCATGGGAGGGGAGTGGAACTGGATGATCTGTAAGGTTTCTTCCAATCCAAGCCATTCCATGATTCTAAATAAGCTATTTGTAGTTTTAATACAATAAGGAACCAGAAAGATTGTATTTCTGTTGCTTTACTTACATAAGGAGCAATGTCACTGACTCTCCCTGTCTCAGTCTTGTGCTATTAATAAAGTCCATGTGAGGAATATACATATTTACAGCACGCGTGAAACCTGTATACGTAACCAGTCTCGAGCTAGAATAGTTTCCATGCTGTGTATCTCCATATAGCCCATCATTCTGGCACATGTGACCCAGAAATGTGTCAGCAGGACTCACGTAGTCACTGGACTGATGAAAGGAATTCAACAGAAACAGAAGCAACAGTGCTGCTTCCAACCTTTGCTCAGCTTGTTGCTACCGCTCTCTCAGAAAGCTAGCAACACATGAGAAAGATGTCATCCAACTTGGCCATGGTTTTACCTTTTCATACAGCAGACTTTTATGTAAAGCCATATTTCCCCAGAGATTATTAAGAAAAAAGAACCAAAAATCCACATCTGTCAGTTTTTAAAAGCAAATAATCACACCCACACAATGGCTGAAAGGCAAACTTGTACCTAAAGACTTGCAACTGGCATCACTGACATTTTTCATTGTCCAATCAAAATGTTAAAAATAAAAATAAACAGAGCCCACAGAGAAAAATACACTGAATTTTAACATTCTTTCACAATTCATAACCAAAGCTGCGGTCAGTAACATGGAGCAAGAAAGATGTTTGGTTATAAGTCACGACTACAATCCAACAGTCTCACTGGCATCACATGGAAAATTTCCAAAGTAGATGGATGTCCAAATTAAAGACATTGAGACTAAAGAAGAAACAACACAACCTGATTTTGTCTAGAATAAATAAAATCAAGCCAGTCAAATGCTCAGGAAGATAACTGATACAACACTATTCTCTTGGGCATCCTTGTTAGTGATTTACCCAATGTGTTTTAAAGGCCTAAAACAATTTAACTAGTGGACAAGTTATTCTAGTCCTCTGGGCATGAACTGTCCTCCTAATGTTTGCCCCCCAGGTCTCCCCACGGCCTTCCAATGCCTTGCCTTTTCCTTCCAGCCTTCAGCTAGTGACTCACTATTTAATCAGTGCAGCCAGCAGGATATTCACCTGCCAAATCAGAGCAACCCTTGGTCTCACTGCCATGACCTTCACTATGCCTATTCCAGCTTCTGCTTATTACTTCCACTCATTGCACCAAATCCAAAATTAAGACTGCACTTCAGGCAAAGCTCCCACCTTGTGGGGCACAAAGCCCAACCTCCATTGCAGTGTCTGCACACCCTGCACACCAAAGGATGAAAGGACCACAGTCCTCAGGCCTGATTAGGTTTGAAATCAAGGGTAAAACTTCCACTGGCATCAACAGTGCTGGATGAAGCAGGAAGGGGCTGATCCTGAAGGTGCCATTTGAAGGGTCTGCATCTTCTCAATGGCGAGGGACTCCATCTTGCAGACTGAAGTTCTAAGGCCAAAAAATAATTTTAACAAGAACTGTGAAATTCCTCCAGCAACCCTCGTTAGAAAGTTACCTGCCACGAAAAACAAGCCATTAAGGGGTCTGGAGGTGTAAAGGTTACCAGAGGGTATTTTGTCTCTCTCTCTATATTTTCTCCAGAAACAATAAAGGAGATGGAAGATTAAAAGTGAGATTATGTCACAGCAGAGAAATGCCTCTACTCATAGGAAATAAGCCTTTTCCACTGCAGTCAAGTAATCTTCAAAAGATGACTGAGCTGTATTGCCATACACTCTGCAGAGCTTTGTACAGGGTATTTTATATAAAAAGCTACATTATATATTACATTATATGGCTCAGCTGATCTTAAGGTCCTCTCCAAGTCCAGTTACTAATTAGATTAAGGAAGAATATCAATGTAAATGGCAGGAATTTTATCGTGTCAGACTGGCAATGGATACTTTAACAAGGAGAACAGTCAAATCATGTCTCAGCCAGTGTTTGATATCCACAGATGGATTACCTTGGCCATGGATTGACCCACTCTTTCTTTCCCCTGCAGCTTTGGCTGTGTCACAGCCAGGACACAGACTCTCACCTGCTTACAGCTTCCAGGAGCCTTAGGTTATCCTTGGCTCTAAGGAGATGCACTTACTGCATGTTAAAAGATGCACACACTGACTAGTCACTGTCTCACTGGCACATGTTTCACATTAGCTGTGGGTAATCTTCCCCCTCCCTTTCCCTGCCCTTCTTCATTATCTGGATAACTGGCTGCAGACCAGACTCTCTGAAGGAGTAGATTTGGGAGTCATCACAGGGGTGTATTATGAAAGAAAGAGCTCAACCATAATAATATCTTAATTATAAGAACAGTAAGGCCACATAACACAAAGTTTCTGCCTTACCGACCCCTGTATTTCAGATCCCATTTTGCATCCAGCAGTCAATGCTGACACTTCTGCACAGGCCAGACTCCAGCCTCTGCAGAGCTCATCAGCCCATGGTTTGTCTGGAGAAAATCTGCACTTCAAACACAGATTTTAGTGAAGTTTCTTATATAGAAATGTATTAAAATAGCAGTTGGCAGAAAAGCAGGATATAGACAGCAGTGACCTCCAATTCTCTTTGCAAACATCCTGCTGCAAAGGTGCTCTAATTGTATTTATGTTGGTAAGTGACAGAGGGACTTCAGGGTGCTCAGGCACTTTTTGGACCTCATAGCGGCAAGAACTCCTTGCTCAGTGGGGTGGAGCTGGAAGCCTCAGGCTGAAAAATCTGGCTGGTCACTATCCAGACCACAAGGATTACAAAACATATGGTACCCATGGGCTGGATCTACCCACTTGCAACACATTGCTTTCCCTGTGCCATCTACTCACTTCCAAAAATCCCACAATTGCTTTTATTCCAATTTAGCTCATCTCTCTTCTCTGAAAACACACAGTTGTGAAAAGACAAACTTTCAGACCATATTTGAAGTAATGATTCTATTCATAGTTTCCAAACTCTCCTTTAACCATGGTCCAGCAAGTCAGCAAAAGTGATAAATCACACAGAGCTGCACAAGCTCCTCCACAGAGCATTCACAGGTACCCAGAGAGAAAGGGCACACACAGCTCAGGACACACAATCTGGCTCAGCAACACCTAGGACAAGTTAAGATGAGGCATAATTAACATCTTAGGCTGGAGTAATTGACCTATTTCATTGGAGCTGAACAAGGACCTCATGCAGACCCTTCCTTTCCTAGATTCTACTTTTTTGATCCTGGTAAAGTTGTTCCATCTGTTACACCTTTATTTACCCCAGATATTTACTTCAATATTAACAGTCAGATACATAAGAGGGTTTACTTTTCATTCTACTGGATACAGTCACTGTGAGCTTCCCAAGCCCCAGTGTATCAGTTGCCACACATGCAATTCAGGACTGTGACTTCTCTGAAATATCTAGTGATATGAATTCTTGGAACATGAGGGAAGGGAGCCTTATGCCATACATAAGGGAGCATGGCTACACAGAGATAACACCTGCCAGCTTCAGGAGACTTGTAATGGCAAGTTTTCTTCGTTGCTTTCATTATCTCCATTCTATATATGGGATGTTGCTGGAACACATATGATTCCTGAAGGTCAGCTCTGCTTGTAAACATGGTTAAGAGTTTCACTTTCAGATTGCTGGAAACTAAAAGTGAGGCACTTCTCAGTAAACTTTTGTTCTACAAAAAATTAATGTCCCCGGAAATAATTTTCTTAACTTATGCTAATTTATGCCCTTTAGAAGGGTACCTTCCTGGCATTAAGGTATGAAATGTCCTAAATTTCATTATTTATGATGACATTGTCATCAAAACCAAAAAATAGCTACATGAAATTATAATAATTAAGTGTACTCAGCTGCATTTTCTCTGAGAATCTCTGCATGCTCCGAGTGTGGGAGAAGTGACTCATTCTATGTGAGGAGAATGCAGTATAAATCCTGCTAATTATTTGTGCTGAGAGTGGTATCTACAATTCATTTATTATATGAAAGTTATAGGGCTCTGGCACTTTTTCATAAAGTGCTGGCTAATATATTTCATAATATTGCTGGCTAAGCTACAGACACCCTGCAAGATCTTGAGAAATCATATTTCAGAAAGGGTAGAAATACTTTAAATATATTTTTATTCAACAAATTTTAGTATTTCTTCTTTGAACATACTCCCCTGACAAATGAAACAATCTCAGCAGCTCTGGCAGGACAAAAAAAGAAAGCCTCAGCTGCAGCTAGAATTCAGAAATAGATATTATGCAGCACCAAAAGATATTGTGCACTGTTAAAGGATTCTTGGAATCAGTGCAGGACAGGAAGGGAATCCCCTGCCATTTATCAATCCCCTATTACCAAAGGCCACACTCCAGAATAACTCTCAGAACTAGCTAACAAGTTGTTAATTAGTAATTACTACTATATAAATTAGAAACAAGGGACTAACAAGACCCCAGATACTGTGGCACAGGTTGGAGCTTCCCCAGCCCATTTCACAAACGGTGTCTGTGTGGAGAACAGTGCCCACACCCAGATCTGCCATGAGTCTGCCCAGTCCCACCACTGAACCCAGTCACAGCAGAAAAAGCTGTGAGTAGCAGTATGTGTTTGTATAAACCAAGGAGATGGCAATATCCAGGGAAGAAGGAGAAGGGAGACGAGGAAAGCAACACGAGATGACGCAAATTACATCAAGCTTGAAAGAACTTGTCAAGTCCTTATCCTGCTATAGATAAGTTGCTGCAGTTAACTGAGCTGATCCACCTTTCTGATACCTGAATCCTGTTTAATTTCAGTGCCATTTGTATCCAGGCTGATGCATGTGTCTGGCTGTCTCTAAGACATACACTAGGAAACTAATGGAAAGCACCTGATAGCATCAGTCAGATAAGATGACTGATGTTCCCTCTACAGTCCAAAATGTTGCAAAAACACAAAATAATATTTTAGGCTAGGATGACTCAGAAATCAGCATCAACTTGCCAGTTTGGAAGGCCTTAGGATGTTTGCTTCAAATAGTATCTTGGTAACAAACTCATATGTCACATTCACATACACAAATCCATACATAATGAGATTAAAGGTCACAGATCCTTAGGAGAAGCCCTATTAATACTGAAATACAAAGAGTCTGCTGTCTACAATCAGAAAACTTATAATCCAAAGGCACTTCATTAGGTGAATTCATCTGTTTCTACAGCTCTGCTCTGTAATAGCCTCCAGCAAGAAAAGTCCATTATTTGTTTGTTTGTTTCCATGTTTGTTTGTTTTTTTAATCTAGCATTTTTATCATGCCTGAATTTAAACTGAGAGCATTATATGTAGGGTAAAGGACTTATTTTGAAGACTTGGATTTCTAATAGGCTGAAAGCAGTTATGTTTTAGTTTTTTTTGTCCAGGAAGGGTTCCCTTTGGTATCTAGGAGGTCCAGTAGGGAGGACAGGAAATAGCTCTTACAATATGTGTCAACAACTGACTTAGGAACCTGATAACAGTTTATTTTAATGGTGCCATCACAGAGATGAGTTCTATGATAAACAGTAACAGGAAGAATTAAGAGTGAGAATAGTCAGACTGCATGTGAGAATCAAAAATTCCTGCCAGTCCTCTAGAAAAATTTCCTTACAAAGAGGATCCCATATACCTTGAGATGTTTACAGGTAATATCAAGGAAAAAAACCCTAAACAAACTTACTAAGAGAAGCATGCTAGAGATTAGGTGTTCCTGAAAAGATGGACTGGCTCAGCCACAGGAATAGGTTATTACTGCACAAAAGGCACCAAGCACTTGAGTTATGACACAAGCTGGCCATAAACATCCTGTACCATGCCCTTAGACCCTTTCTTTACCCTGCATGGTCACCAGTCACATGTGAAAACCATGAAAATTTCGAGCATCATGATGAGATTTGTTCTATTTTCCCATGGGTTGTTTTGCAGACTGGAAAAAGATATTTGGGGAAAAATGTTTTGGAAACTGAAATCACATGCTTTGATGTGAAAAAAACAGCCAGCCCGAAATTACATATTCTGAGCTCAGCACTAAACAGAACTTATCAGTTTCTTAAAAGAAAACACAGCATGCTTTGGAAATGAAAATGAACTTCCACATGATTGGAGCAGAAACTTCATACTTGATTTCTGTGCATTTGACATGAAACACAGAAACCTTTGATTCAGAGCTCAGCATGTTTCAATAGATTCCAAATAGCCCTAAGGGCAGCTCCAAAACGAAAGGTAATTATGAAAATAAAACCTTGAATTTCTCAAACAAACCAAAGGTTTGGTTTAAACCCTGAAAAGAAACTTGTGGAGACTGGTGCATGCTGGGACACCAGAACTGGATACATGGGCTGGTTCCACACTGATCTGGTCACACCTGAAGCATGTCTGTGAACAACCTCTATGGTTGGCACTTAGGAGATGTGCTTGTAAAAGCCTTCACTGGGTCTTACCTACAAACTCAGTCTGGACCATCCCGCTAAATTAGGTGCCTTCAAGAGCAAGGCTCCCACAGCCCTCGACACAGAGAATTTAAGATTAGGTGCAATTTGCTTGACCAATTAACTGCTATTTGAAGTTGTACATGCTTGGCATGAATTCATTTCATCACAAAAAAGTTTACAAAGTCTTTACCTTGCCAGAAACAAGCAGCAGTGGAGAGTTTCCCTGTGCAGAAGTCCCTAGGTCTGCTCCACTAGTGGATTTAATGTTCAAGAAACCCTACTGCTCCTTGCTCTCAGGGTCTCACTCACACTGCCACCTGACCTGCTCCCTCTCCAGCATCTGTGGCTCTGAGTCAGTATTTCAGTCCCTGTAGTAGCAACTGGGTTAGACAAGGAACTTGGCTGTGCCTTGCCCTGTGACTCATGGCACCTTGTTCAGCCCTGAGCAGGACCAGTCCCCTCATCTGTGAGCCTGAAAGAAGCACCCAGTAAACCCTGTAGCTATAATTGGTTACAAAAACCTTCCTGTCAGTGAATACCTCTCAACATAACACTATTAAATAAACACCACACCATGGTATTGACTTTACCTCTGCACTGTATCCAGCACGTAGCCACAGCTCAGTATTGCACCACACAGACCTAATGTTTGCATTTCAACGATGGCCTATGTTGGCTTATCCCCTCCAGGCCCATTTCCCACCCCTGACTTGAACCTGTGCTATACTTCCTCCTAATTGCCAAAAATTGTTTGTGTCCTCCCTGACCTGGGATTGTTCAAGGTATCCATTTCACAGTGCTGATGCTCCTCTTACATTGAAGCCACTTTGGTATTACAAAAGATGACATTACTAAAACTTAAAATACTTTTCTTAATAATGACATGACACAAAATTAGTAATGTAAGCTACATTAATTTGCTGATCTGTTTCACTTTCTTCCATTTTATGAGTATGATAAAGTAAACCACCCAAGTTCCACATAACGGGGATTTACTCTCAACACATGCAAAGGCAGGGCCTGGCTTTGGCAACTTTTGAAACACCAGGACAGTAAAGAAGGCCACTTGGAGACTCACTTATAGGCACTTACCTTATTCTCTGTATATATTAGCCATACAGACCTTACTCTGGCCACACATTAATTCCACCAAAACCTGTTCAACTTCCACACCAAGATATCCAGTTCAGCACCAGGGGCTTCTCACAGCAGAGGAGCACAAGTACATCCGTCAAACTTCTTCTTAAGGGAGAAGAATTTGACCTTCCAAGTTAGACTTTAAAATTTGACTACAATATTAATCAATTTCCCATTAAAACTAATGAATCTTATTTTTACTTGGCAGATCCTGTTTCCCAGAGACCTACTTCTCCTCCCCTTCTCCTTGTCCCACATCCTTCCCTCCAGAGCTTTCCTTGCTCCCATCTTCCTAACCATCTTGGGCTCATGTCCAGTCATCTACTTGTAAAAATACAGCAGCATGCTATAAACATCCAGTCTCGTCAGCTCTAAAATTCACTGTTACTGTTTCTGAGGCAGGAGAGGGGAAAAAGGGTATTCCAAGGGGACCCCTTTGACATGACCATTCGTCTGCCTACATCAGCAGTTCCCAAGCCTGTCGGCTCCCAGCCTCATTTCCGGGCTCGTGACCTCCCTTCCATCAGCGCTTCTCGGGGTCGCGACCCCGACTTTGGAAACTTCTCGTCTGGATCAGTCAAAAGTGACGCCTCAAGAATAATTTTCCAGCCAGTGCCATGTTTGTTTGTGCTCCTGCGTGGCGTGATTACCCTGGAGTTCGGGTTCAAACTTGTCTCTTCGCTTGTTTGTAAGTTTGGGAAGAATTTCTGGGTGTCACTCAGCCAGCTGATGGCAAAGTCCAACTTTTGACTGTTCTGGTTAGAGGCAATTATATCCCAACTGACCTGGTGTGGCATTAAGCACTTTGCTGCAAAGTTCAGCTGTGCTTGGAAGAGGCAAGGATTTTTCTTCTCTGCAGAGTCTGGAAACATCATTGTTTTCTCTGCTCAATGTCACGACCATTCAGATATAACAATTACCATGCCCCAATCACTCCTTATGCAGTGACACGATTTCATCCTCAATGTTCTGCACCCTCACTGCTGCACACATGCATGCAGAAGGCTGAAGTCTCACAGCTGTTTTTCTGCATATCAGTTTGTCTCTCTCTTTATGGTCATTGAGCCTTTGTGGGTAGGGAACATTTTAATATTCAAATTTCCAACTCTGCTTTGTCATCTTTGCTTGCTGGTAAAAGGGAGGGGGAAAACCAACAGCAAAGTGGCTTGAAGACATCTTGAAAACACCACTAAAAATGCTAGAACTGTCAGAACATTTGCAGTTTGGATGTGCTACAGCTAGTCCTGCTTTGGAATTTCCCTGGAATTAAAATAAATGGCCATTTTTCAACTACCTATTTCTCCTGTTTTCACATCATCTCTCCACTCAACCTACATGTCTGTAGAGGTGGTTCTGCTCCTGCATTAAGGTTCCTTTAGCTTTCCTATCCACAGAATGTCTCTCACCTGGTACTCTCTTACTCTAAGCCTACAGCAGTTGTTTGACTTTCTCTTTGACCCCAGTGTATTTCAATGTTACTGTTTTTCAATTTAAATAGCTAAGAGATATCTGCCTAGACACACCAGGCTGGAATTTGGGGAATGTAAAGTGGAAGCTTAGCAGTAGCAGCAGCACCTGGGCGCAGCCAGCCTTCATACCTGCCTTGGGAAAACACAAAATATAAGTCTTGAATCAAAGGGAAATCAGGTACTACTGAGTATTAACTAAGGGAAGCCAGTTTAAAAAGTGTATGAAAGGACACAGCACCACCCTGCACTTGAAAGGGATAAAGTTATTCAAGATCAGTAGAGGAGGCAGAGAGGAGAAACACATTTGTGACTTTTCATCACTCAGGCACGTGTGAGTACATGAAGCAGTTGGATCCAACTCCTTTTCCTAACTATTCAGTCTCCGTGTGAGGTTTAAGCTGACTTTGGATGCTGCCAGTAAAAGAGATTAGGCTGAAAGTGTTTCAGCATGAAAGGCAACCACTGAAGCCAACATCATCCTTCCTTCAAGTATGAGGGCAAAGCCCCACAGCCCAGCAGTGCAGGCCAGCAGATGAGGAAAAGGAAATCATGCTTTGTTAGAATGAAACTTGGTGAGCACCAGAGCACATCATCAGCACAGAGAAGTTCCTGTTTGAGCCTGTAATGATGTGCATGAGACCATCACTTGTTTGTCACTGTACTGCACTTGCAGGAGGATTGCAGATCCCTACTGAATTACAAATAGCTTACTCTTTTTTCCTGTCTTTTATTGACACACTGTGCTTACAAGAGTGCACAGAGGTCAGGTTTGCTGTCTGCCTTCACTTGTACCATTATGAAATGGAAAACTGCTGGAGATATCAAAGTGATAGGCTCAAGAAGCTAGTGTGGTTATTGCTACTGAGCTGAGCATACTGGAAAATCTCTCCTTGAGACTTGTCAAATTTCAGCCAGGGGTATTCAGATGGACAGGACTTGCAGGGCTTGTGGATAGTTGTCTGGTTGTGGTTGGATTTTGCCTTTTTTTTTTTTGTTATATATATATATTTGGATTTGCTTCAACTAGGAGGGAATTAAAAATATTGCAAGTGAGGATAGAACACTGGACTGATCCCAAATCTGCAGATACTAATCCAACCTCATGTTTAGAAAACATGTGTCTTCATGAATAGTGTTCTACATAAAGGAAAAAGTGTCTTGTTAAATGTAAAAGAGATACCAAAATTAGAATAATCTTATTCATCCTGTTAATGTATATTAGAAAAGGATTGGTACTATGCATGGACTAGACGGAATTTAGTAAACAGGTGAACAACTGAAAATATTTTGACCAGTATAGGAGATAAAACTCCTTTTGAAGAAAAGGGTCACAATCAAAGGTTCATGGCTAAAAAAACGAATTAGAACACAGCCATTGTAGCTACATGACATTTGTATAATAAGATCAGACTCCTGTTTGATTTATTAAATGCAGAGGGGCTCTTGTTTCAGGTGTATAGGAGCACACTTTGAAGTGTATATTTCATATTTGGATGAAGCTCTCATGTACAGGTGCAGCATTTGTAAAACATCCAAGAAAATACAAAGGGCCCTTTTAAGAGAGAGATTCCCCCCACTGGGAACAGAAGTTCTTCTCTTTAAGATTACAAGACCATTCAGTTAATATTTGGGCTCTTCTTGCTGATCCAAAGAAACCAAACAGCACGTGGAAACGTTGGAAGGTCATAGATTCAATCTTGTCAGAAGTACATTCAAGATGTTTTTCCTAGTAAAGAGGCCGTATGGTTTATTGACCCATTGGAATATGACACTGGAAAATATTTTTAAGAAAAAGTGGATGTCAAAGGGTAAGCAGAGTTCAGCTGTATCTCTGTCCTGGCTTTAAAAGACACACATAATCACAGTGTTTCATGTCATTAAACGTCCACAGGTCTCTCCTACCACTGCCAACACAGACAAGACTCCAGAAGGTATCATCAATATATACATTTTAGACTTCAGGGTACCAGAAGACCTACCCTAAACATGAATAATTTAGGGAAGAAGGGCTTGCTGGGAAGGTTTTTGAAAGATGAAAGTGCTTTTGAAGAAAGAGAAACCTTGCATGCAAATCACATAACAGCTGCAGAGCAAGGGATGAAGAGAAAGTCTAAAGTGAACTCTGCTGGCCACTCTGACAGCCTTCCCAGAGAGCTGAATGAAGAGAGTTGCCTGGCACATCTTGGTAAGGCTCCCATTGCCAAGGACTGTACACAAAATGATGCTAGGGGACCCACTCTGCTCAATTCATTACAGAAAAGATAATCATGTTCACTCATTTTATTCATGAATCAGTTCTGAAAGTGTGTCCATTAACCATATAAACTGTATAGAGGGGGGAAAAAAAACAGGTGATGAAATAATCCTATGAAGCAGCAAGGGAATTCACTAAAAATCTGTAATTCTGAGCAAGAATGACAGTCAGAAAGTTTATAGGGCTTCCTGTGTGATCCTGTAGCTGTCAAAAGATAGGATCTAGACAAGGTCTTATTTGTGAAACTGAAAAATCCTCATAGTCCTTGGAAGGAGATGAACTCTTTGAAATAATAAGAGTGCAAAGAGAATAATTTACCACAGTTTGTTGCTTCTTGCCTTTGTTAGCATATTATTCCCTAAACCAGCCCAGCAGGAAACAGAGACATGGAAGATAAGTGCAAGTAGGCACTGCCATGAGAGTAGCAAGTCTTACTCCAGCAATTCTCAAAGTAAGAAGCTTAACTGCATTATATCATGATAAAAAAATCTCATCTGAGACACCAAATCTTCAATCCCAAAGATAGAAACATTTTATCTGCATCTGAGAAATGACAATGATCCTACAAACTTGGAGGCTGATGGAGTTATGACAGCTTTCTTTGAAGGTGCTGAAAGGCTTGAATGCCAAAACGAGATCAGGGAGCCTGAAACTGATAGTGCACAAGAATATATGAATCAACTGAACAGCCCAGTGATGCTGGGGTCAAGCAGATGGGAAAAAAAAGACTGCAGGCCAAGAGTATTTGAACCTTTATGTGAACACATTTACATTCAGTGTGGCAGTATCCATGTGTCACACACAAAAGCAGAACCTGTGCTAGCCCTGAGGAATGCTGCAATATTGCCTCATGACAAGACATTCACTCATGAGATGGACATTTCTCTAAATTAAGTGCTTTCTAGTGCCAGATAGACTTTCAGACTTGCTTTTTTTAGTGGGTGCTTTTTAAATAACTTGCTGTCCAGTGACTTGGAGTCATATGCTTGTGCCTTTGATCATTCAGAGATTATTTCACAAATTCTTTAGAAAAATCCTCAGACCAGCCTAGATAAATAACAGAGCTATGCTGCCACAAACTCCCTTCTCTGCCTGGAACCAGCTGAAGACAGGGGGAGATGTTTCCACAGTCAGCACCAGAGCTAAGACCAATGAATGAAAGGTGCTTACCTGTAATTTTGAGCTCTAGGGCTATTGCTAACCAGTACAAATGGTCAGTGGGTTGAGACAAGGACATTTACCACATCAGAGTGCTGATTGAAAAGGAAGGCTGGGATTATATCTGGTCAGCTCCTGTTGTATCAAGAAACACATCTCTGCAGGAGCAGTAACAGAGACTGGTTTGACTATACAGACAGGGACAGGCACAGCCAGAGCCAAACTCAAGAGGGTGGCAGAGACTATTGGGTGGGCTCAGTCACCGCTCAGGAAGAGTAGTGGGGACTTCCCTTGGGTGTGAAAGGAGCTCACAGCACTGGGATTTGAGCAAGCTGCACTGGTGAGCTCTTAGTTCTTGTGCTTCACTAACTTTCATATTTATGTATCACTGGCCTGGGAACATCAGTGTATATGTAGACAGTTCCCTGCTCCCAGCTATCCTAACTGCATATACATAGGAAGGACAGAAAGAGGCACAGCAGTTTTAGAGGGATGGGGTGATTTTGGGGTACTTGCAGGTCCCTTCCTTTTTTCTACCATGAAGAGCACTTGAAGGCAGCTCTAAGATGTTTCCCAGTGTCTGCACTGGGCCTACACTGCAGTGTGTTTCAGCAAGGCCCATTTCCAGGGTCCCTGTGCAGTGGTTCGAGAGCTGGAAGGAACATATGAAATGTGTTGTTCTTGCCTCTCCTGCCCTCTTTCTACAGCCTCTGAGAGTGGCCAGAACAGCTTATGGCAGGATAAGTGCAAGTGAAGTCCTGCCCCAGAAGTGTTTGAGAAGTCTGTTAAACAAACTGGCTGGCAAAGTTGACCAGGAAGTCTGATGCATAAAGTATTACAGAATGGATCATCCTTGGAAGAAAACTACACACCTTCAGTTATGATGTATAAGATCAGCACAGACATCTAGCAAGTACTTCACAAGGCACCAGGAATTCACCAGTATGAATGAAAGCTGCTCCACTGAATCCTGCAACCCACTGCATAACAGGCTGCCATGGGACTGAACCCCAAAGTGCTCCATGGGGGCCCATCATGCAGCCCTCTGCCATGTGCCACCAAGGTCTGGCAGCCTTCTCCCCTCAGGCATCGTTGTGTAGGTGGCCTAACTCATTTTCTTAGGTGTGCCTGAGAAGATTTAGGAGCCCAGAATCATGCCTCAAAACGGCACAGACATTAAAGGGCACAAGCAAATGGCACAAGCAGCCCTTCTTGTTGTACAAATGTGAAAGGATGCAGTGGAGGGTGGGGAGTTTTAATGCATGACCAGAAGCTGCTGTAAAATTCCTTGTGGAAACATGAGACCTATTATATTTGTCACAAATTTGCTAAGTAAGGTTAATATCCTGGCATTGACCCTGCCTCATATGCCCCTAATAACATTATTATGCTTTGTCCTGCTAAGATTTTGCAGCAGAAGGGATAACCCATTATAAACAGGTACTTTTCTTCTCCTCCCCTTGCCCATAACCCCCCCGTCCCCACTGTAGCAGGGAAGATAATGCTTCAGCCAGAGAATTTGGTTCCAATGTCAGCCTGTAACGAGCATATGCCTGAAGAAGAGACTGATCAGACATTGTGGTCTTTATCCTGGCAGGTAAATAGCCTGCATGAATATCAACATTACCATAAATCATTCAATTGCTGAAAGTGGTCTTACCATCAGAAGGAACTGAATGGCAACCATTTCTCAGCCCTTATGCACAGCCACTCACAGCAGCTGAGCTGTGGGAGTATATAGACCTATTTTTCAGCTAGCATGATAATCAAGTCATCTCTCATTTAAGAGTGAATTAATTTGCCTGGGTATTAGTCCTAAATAAGAGTACCAGAAATTGATATGTAATCTCCAACTCAAAATAAGATTAAACTGAGGCCACCAAACTCCTTTATTCCTTAAAGCACATACCAAATCCCCAGCAAGATTCTTACCTTGCTGTGAATCTAAACATATTGAATTAAATTTAAAAGCCACCGTTTTAGACTGGTGTTTCTCAGTAGCCCCCATGTAGCCATAAAAATGAGAATCTGTCCTTAATATCTCTGCACACTGGTACTGTGCAGAACTAGCTCCAGACTATTTATAGCTCACACTATATATACACACTGCAGCTTCCAAAGGAATATTTTATCTTTTGGGAGGACAGTGCTTTCAGTATGCAAAATGGCAAAGTTTTGCTTTAAGAAAAAAAAAAATCTCTGCTCAAACCTTTAACCTGGAAGAGTGGCCCTGCACTGCCAATCAGATAATAAGCTTAATTCTTACATCACACTTTATTTGTAGCTCACTGTGTAGTTAATGTTTGCAGCTTATCTAGCAGGAGAAATGTGAAACCAGAGTTTTAGAACAATAGAAACAAGGCTGTCACCAGCAGGCTGCCAATGAATCATGTCCCTGCAGTCAAGTTCTCCCAGAAGGTCATTTGTAACAGAAATACATCTCTGCCTGAGCTGGCAAAATGCTGAAAAGTGTTTCTCAGTTCTAGCCTAATAAAACATCGAGCAGATCCAATTACCAGGACAACTTCACCTGGTAGTATTTTTAAGCTCTGTTGAATGCAAGACTTAATAGGAAAGGTTACCAAGTGAGCAGACTTGCTTGCTTCTGTATCTGGGATACTAAAGGTGGTTTTACCTCCAAACCAAATTCAAGGTAGCTAAAATAACATTTTACAGACCTTAAGAAAAAAAGTGATTTACTGTTCTCTTTCACATTTGAAAAACCAGAAAAAAAATTTAAACACTAAGTAACTTTCTTCTATACCATTCAGAAGAGAAGCCCTGAAATCACAGAAAGCCACCAAGCTCTGCAACAATGATTTCCCAAGACACAGAAAGCAGCACTTACACTTTCTCTCTTGTGTTCAGAGAGATATGCAGAAAAAGGACAAGGAAGTATGAAAGGAAAACAAAAAAGTCCAAACCTGAGTCATAAAAGCTGATTTTGCGCATAACAGAACTATTTTGAAGTAACTGCAGCTTAAAAAAGAAAACATCTTTTCTGCTGCTCTCACAAAAGAGTTCCAGATTTTCTGCGAGAGGGAAAACAGATGATGGGGGGAGCTATTCTTTTAAGAAGAATGTCATTGGCACAAACAGCTGGCACTTGGTGACGTGTTATTTATATGTGCAGTTGCTCGTGTTTTTTAACAGATAAGAAAGCAGTATCACATTTGCAATTCAGGTGAGGAACATGAGCAGCTCCACAGTGCCACTGGCCTCTGGGCCATGTTTCTTATCATATCAGAAACATCTGTCATGGTGCAAATGAGTTAATTATAAAAACACATCAAATATGCGGTCTCAGGATGAGACAGCATTCTGCAAGGAAACCAGAATATCAGCCTCCCCCTGCAAATGCTGGGATGGTCTGTCCCATATTCACCAGTTGGGATGAGAGTGAGAATTGGAAGGGGGAAGGGGGAGAAAAAGAGAGACCTTGGAAGTGTCATGATTATAAATTATCCCTTCTCTAGGAACCAGCTGTGCCCGAGAACAGACTCACTCGGGGGGGTCTGGCGGTTCACGCTGCAAAATAGTTATCACATTACAAACAAACCTGACTGAAGCCCAGTCTCTGTGGTCCAGAGGACTTTACTCAAGAAAATACCAATGGCTGGGGTAGGAAGGATGTGTGGAGAGGTGGCCAGCATGAGGGTTACGATCAGAAGTGAACTTGCAGGGGCTTTGCTCACAGAGATGGAAAGGAATCCATTTTAAGGGCAGCCGAGGATGAGATGATAGGAGCTTTCACTTCCAGGGAAGGCAAGGTGTGCCTCTAGTCCATGCTGAGGGGAAAAACAGCACAGGTTGAAAACCACTCATGCACCTGTGTTCACCCCTGCAGTAATGCTGCACAGAACACAGATTTAGAACACAAGGATTTGTAATATGGACCATGTTTTTTTTCTGGTGTTGTTCTCCAGGGCTGGGTCTAATACACCCCTGTGAGTACAGGGACATTTATGTGCTCCTCTTTGGCAGGGACAAAGACAATTCAAGGAGACTTCAAAACCCCTCATGCCTCTGTAGCTCTGGAAGAAGGCAGCTGGATTGAGATCCCCTTCTGTGTCACACTGAGTGACTGCTTTCTGCTGTGCCTTTGGGCTTTTATTAGAAAATACAGGAGAAAAATGACTGCGTCTTTAGCCCTTGCTGAGAAACCCCTCTGAACTTCAGCTGATGCACAGGGGAAAACTATGGACAGACCCTAAACTGGGTTAGTGCTCCTTTATCCTTGCACAGCCACTTTCTGTCCCATCAAAGACCCCTTTGGTGATCTATATTGCTGCTGTACATCCAATTGTGGATGAAATGTGAAACATCCTCTTTTCTCCCCCAAGGAGTACTCAAACCAGGCATGCAGCTTAAGAAAAATAGATGAAAATACCTATTTTAACTTTGCTTCTAGTCAGAAAACATATACTCTTAAATATGCATACATCAGCAGAAACAGCAGGTAAGGGCTCCCACTCTAAAACAAACCGAAACATGCACCTTGAGCCCTCATATGAAATGGCAGTAAAAGCCCAACCCAATAGTTATTTTCCTTGATTTTCAGCCAGACGAGGCACAAGACAAATAAGTCATCAAGGACAAATAAAAGGAGGTTCATTCATCGCATTCAGGGCTGGAATCTTTAATGGTCACCAAATGAACTAAGATAACTAAGTAACCATTGTAAATATTAATCTTTAAAGGAAAACAATACTCCCAACAACAGGAAGCCTGATAAGACATTGGATGTGGCCATCAGTGTTATGGAGTCTCTCTAATTTCCTTAGTTTTTTCTTATGCCTGTAGAGGGATCAGGAAGGGGACCATATGGTATCTCTCAAAGGAAGTAAATTAACATTATTAATAGCTAATGTGGGAGAGGTGAAACAGTGATTGTTCGTTCTGGTTGTTATTGTGCTTTTGTTGGGGGGGGGAAGCCTGCCTGCTAGTAAGCTTAAGCACTCAAGCCAAATTCAAAATCTTGTATTTATAAACAGAGATCTGATAACAGTTGCCTAAGCATCCATGATGCTTTGCCAGCGCACGCACATCGAGCTGATCCGAAGGGCCTGTGTCCTGGGGTTTGTCCCAGGAGTCAGCTTACAGAAAAGAGACCCTGTTCCCAACTGCAGCTCTGTCTGTCCCAGAGCACCTCAAAGCATGAAATGCATTTCTTGTGTTTTCTAGAGTTCCTATACTTTCTACTTTCTTCCCAATCATAAAACCTGAGGCAATTTCCAGCTGGCCTTGCAGAGGTGGAGTTTGTGACACCTTTCCATTTGAGACAATCTGCAAAATAAATTTCACAGGTAAAAACAAGATGAGTGGATTCAAATTACCCAGCGAGTTTGGTAGATATAAACAAGTGTAGGGTAAATTCTTCAATAAATTTTTCAGAAAAAAAATCATTGGATTTTGGTATGATCAACTCACTGGACCTTACTAAAAATTAAGCAGCCTAGTAAGAAAACCTCATGCTTCAAGGCACATGGTGATTGCTTGATAGAGATAAAGGAATTCCCTCTGCCCTTGAGAGCTTATACATCAACTGCAGGTTGTCAGCTGGATTTTAGTTTCTAGGCTTGAAGAGGACAACTTGAATATTTTAAGACTATACAGACTTGAGTTGAACCTAGGTACAACTGCTCTGTAAGGGAACCTCTTGCCTACCAGAAAACTCTATTTGAAGAGATAATACAGTAAATTCTGATTAAGCTTGTTTCTTAAATCTGGTCTAAAATACCTCTTCCTGAGTGATGAGGGGATATTTTACTTCTTAGGAAATTCACCACATTCACCAAAAAGTTAATGAAACGCTGAAGAGATGTGCATTGTTTCCTGGCTCTGTGGAGTCACATGAAATGGATAAATTGTTCTCTGTGCTGAAGCCTGGGTGGTTTATAACGTCATGAAGTTTTCCACACAGCAAATTTTAAGGCCTTTTAGTATTTCACGTTACGTAAACTTATAATAAAATTGTTGTTCCTTGGCTCTGTAGAATGGGACTTTCTGCTCCATCAGGACAGGGCTGATTACCAGGCACGAAAGGGAGGATGCTTTCATGATGGTTTAAGAGAGGACACTTACGTAACATCCACAGAAGTATGAGAAGACAGATGTTTTGTCAGGATAGTTCTACAATCAGGTAAAACACTAACTCAAAGAAATTAAATGTGTCAAGTCAGACTCTAGTAATTGTAATACCTCCTAAGATAACAAATCTGCCCATCTTCATATCTTAATTACCAATAGGATGACATCACCCTGATGATTTAAACTCATTAGACTGTGGTCACACATTTGCTTCTTGTTGCCTGTCCCCACCTTTCATCCACATCAGGCACCAAGTGTGGTTGTTTGGTGGTGGCAGATGAAAACAATTCTACTCTAAAACCACCACAACCTCTAAAAGAAAAGTGCACTTCTGGGAAATTATAGACCAAAGGTTTAGAGATCTCAAGAGATAGGTAAAGCCCTGTCTTACCCCAGTATCAGTGGGGTCCTGGAGTTCAGGTGTCTGTGGCAGCTGGAGGGCATGAACAGCTCTGGGCTAGGCAAAGGACACAGGCACACGGTTAACCCCCACACAAAGCTATGGCTCACTTGTGACCCATTCTCTATCCTTATCATGTAATTAATCACTCTTTGTGAGAGCTCCAGGAAGGAGGGAGTTCTCTGGGGTGACTGCAATTACTGAGTTGCAACTTGGACTCTCCACCCAGGCAAGGGAGAATTGGACAATTCCGGCCCAGCCTCCCTCCCCACCCACCCCAGCTGGACCTTGGGCGAGGGCGCAGAACCCGTCCCTCTTCCCCCGTGACACGAGAGCGAAGGGCAGAGTTGGCTCCTGCCCTGCTCCTGACAAGAGCAGCAGCACCTGGAGCAAGACATCAGGTGACAGTAACAGGTTATTTGTGGTAAAGCTCAGCAACTTGATTACTAATCTCTGAAAAGAAAGGGGAAGCAGAGGAAGGATTCTAACCCTGCGGTGCCTCTCAGTCAGCTGGCACAGGCACACAATACCTCCCAGGGCCACCCCCGGGAAGTGTGCCTCCAGGGCACTCCGCTCCCCAAGCCAGGGCATGTCTCTGACTGCCACAGGACAGTTTATAGGACAAATATTGAGGATAATTAAGGATAATCTCTGCTTTAGGTGTTTTACAAAGAAGGTCAAGTACTCTTTTTCCTTGTCAGATATCCTAGTCAGGCAGCTCCCACTAAGAGGAGGTATTTGTTTCTCAGAACAAGTAATAATAAACCCCCTACCTAGATCCCAAAGGTTTCCTAGATTTAATCTTCTCAAAACTCAGACAGGATCATTACAGAGAATTCTGCCTCTAAAGAACCATAACAGTGAATTGAATTACCAACATCCGTCTCCTGCTAGTATATGCTTTCCTTACTGTTCTCATGCTAGCAAATACAGAGAGGTGCTATAATACAAATGTCCAAGCTCAGACAATAACATCCTTTCAAGCAACTTGGCAGGTCAGGGTAGATTAGATAGTCACACGAAAGCAAAGGAGGAATCTACCCCAGCAACTTCTGCTTTTTTTTTCTGTGGTTAGTCTGATGATTTCATAGTATTTGGTCATAAGATGTTGTTTTTGTTATGTGGTCATTATCATGGTGGGTTTCTTCCTAAACAGCCTTTGGCTAACAGACATTTGCATTGCTGGCAAAGTGGTGAAGTTGGGACTAATCAATTCCTGCTCTTTAAAGATCCCACTATTCCCCAGCTGACAGGACTTGAGAGGGCATGTGTTGCATGATCTCTTCTGCTTATAGACTTGACAACTGAAACCAGAGGAGCTCTGACAAAAAGGCACGTTCCAGCCTCTGTTTCACAATCCTCAGGTACTTAAAAGCCCACCTGCCAAGAAATCAGAGCAACAGCAGTTCCACACCCCTGTGAAGGAGGAATATTCCTTGGAAATATCTATCTTATGCCACCACAGGCAGGATGCTGAAGGTGAAGGACCAAAAGCCAGAGGAGGCCAACGGGCCTGTGGTCAAGCCAAGACTGTGCTCATGCAAGAGGTGAGTTCAGTGATTTCTTTGGAAAGGCTAATTCAAAATATGGGAAAAACATGTGGCAACACAGCCACTGAGAGATCACTGTTACAACTGAGCCATTTGTAGCACTCCTGGCCCAGCAGTCCCCTTTGTCATACCTTCCTGTGTCCAACTCTTCCGTTTAGGCATGTTGCTGCAGCACTTGAGCAGCTTCAGCAACATTTTTACATATCAGCATATATTTTAATTAAGCTTATGGGATTGAGAGCAGCATTTGATGCTCAAGGCTGCATATGGCAATTGAGATTTTACAAATTACCATGCCCACATAATTATGAGAGTAAGAACTAAAAGAGGCCTTGCCGTGCTGTCCAGGTAACTCTGCAGTTCTACATACTCCAGCATGTTAAACAAGTGCATGTTATTTTTTGTCTGTTCTGCTCTATGCTTTCATGATCCTTTGAAAGCTCAAACACAAACTAAGAGTGCCCTGAAATGACCTGTCTACACCAGATCAAAGAATAGGCAAGGGGAAAACCCTTGCAGAGTTAGGCCATCAAACTGTCCATGGCTGCAACCTCCCTAAAGCAGGTTCGCTCCCACTTACCCTCTTCACGTGACACTTCAGCTCGAGCAGACTCACGTTAGTTCCTTTCTTGTAGGTTTTGATTAAGTCCCAGGCAGCTTTATAAATCAATGTACCAATACAAGCACCAAGGCCTGGCCACTATCAGGGTAACAGATTCAACAGACGACCGGTCCAGCCTGGTTCCTGCCACCTTCCACAATGACCTTCTAGTCTGGTACACACAGAACTGGGTAGAAATGGCAGAAAACAGCTCCAAACTCCTCTACACCTGGGAAAACAGAGGAGGGAAGGAACCTGGATCTCTGGTTCAGTCCCCTCTAGTGAAGCCAGGCTTGGCGGTGAGCAGGGCCTAGAGCAGACACAGGCAACACAAACCAAGGAGTTGAGGGATGGCCTCAGCATTGCTCTGGATACAACAGCAAGGCTACATCATAGAAAGTGTAGAGAGCAGTATCATTGTTTGTGATGACACACAGTCTCTGTTTTATAGGCTTACTCTTTATATATATATATATATATATATGTGTGTGTGTGTGTGTATGTATATATATATATATATATATTTACATAGACACACAAGCCAGGCAGCATTTCTCAGCTTTAGCTCTGTTCACTTTGTCACCCATGACCAAGTTCTGTGAAAAGGCAGCTGGTGAGTCCACAAGAATGCTCCCAGCAATGAACAGCATCTCAAGTAAAGCCCAGGGAACAAAACTGACTTGTTGTACTCTAGTCTCCAGGTTTGTGGTCTTTGTTTTAGTGGAGCTCCCTGGAACTGGAGATGGTCCATAGTGCTAGCCAAGAGCTCAAATCAAAGCCTCACCAGCATCACATCAAAAGCCTTTACAATTCATCTCATATTGTGCTGGCTCCCAACAGCATGCAATAACAGGGCAGGGGGCTGGCACTGTTTTAAACTCCAGGACACTGAGCTGAAGCTTGCAAAATTTACACTCCAGATTTTTAATGCACCTTGATGAACACTGAGACTTCATGCCAACTGTGCCCCATGGAATAGATGCTTGTGTTCAAAACAGGCTGCTGTGCCAGACTCACCTCCATTCTGTATCTCCCATATACCAACTACATGACCACAACTTAAACTTGCAAGCAAAAAGGAAGAGAAAGGCACCCTGTCCCAATCCATCACCCTGTCCCCCTCTCAGGAGTCAAGTTCAGCTCTGTTTACAATGAATTTTGTACTCAGGCAATAAAAGGCACTTGAGCTAAAGAACAACAGTAAGGTTAATTTCCTTTTAAGCAACAGTGCCACTCAAGGGCTTCTGACTTGAGTTAATACTACTGTTTGGCCAGTAGCAGTCATAGATCCCCCCAGTAAATATGCAAACCTTCCAATTCCTAGACCTTAAAAGAGATACTTATAAAAATATAGATACCATCATATTACTTTAGAGACTGGAAAACACAGGCTGGAGAAATGTATCAGATAAATCATCCAGAATCCCACAAAACCAGAGCCAGAATCATACCTACAGCTCTCCGTTCTCTAATGCCCAACTGTCTGCATATTTTTGAGTCTGGATCTGCTTAAAATTTATGTTGTGACAAGAATCTAAACACTTTATGCCACTTTTGACTTACAAACTATGAGATCACATTTGTAAGATGCACAACTGCAAGCAATGAATGCAAATTTAAAGTTTTCTCAAACAGAATGGAAATATTTTAGTCTGAAATTGTTAAGGATGGGTTGGGCTTACTGCAAAAAAAGGAAGAAAGTACTTTGTATTCAGTGTAAGGACACATTCAACTTGACAATGGATCTGTCAAGTCTGACTTTTGCTCCTCATCCCATACCCATGATGAACATTTATTTTGTATTGCACCTCTTCCTTACAGGGCACTAGAGATTGCTAATAACTTAATTCCAATCACAAAGCACACTTGTACAGATAAATCCAGTAGCTAAGCTCCTGACTGCATTTTCTGAAGTCCTTAGAAAACATCAACCTATAATTAACTTCAAATACCAGCCAGGAAGAATAGTTCAATCTGTAATACAATCATGGTTACGTTAATGATACCTTCCCAAAGTGACAGGGACAGTGCAGAATGTACAGTAACCTAGAAATGGGTGGGGTGCAATACATCTGTAGGGCAGAAGTATGTTCTTACCACAGGTGCCTTAAGCACAGAGCTGCATCAGGCTTGGTGCTCTTTGAAGAGTCTCTCAGCACCATCATATTTGAAATTTTGGGTTGGAGCCCTGTTTATTCATCCATAATGACATAGTCAGACTGATCTCTGTTATTCTATCCTGAGCCCAGCTTAACTTCATTAACTATCAGAACAAGGTCATGCTCTGTTAAGTTTGTACTTTCACATCCCTTAGTAACTTTGAATCATCCTTGCTGTCAATGCACTGACATTTATGGTCTTCTACTACCATCCCTTTGTTTATGTTCAAAGTTCATTCACTGCCTTCTTCCATCAGGGCTCTGTAACACATTCTTTTCTCTAATACCTCTTGTTACCTTTTTCTTACTTGACCCATCATAAGTTTCTATCTGTTACCAAAGAGGAAGTTTCCATGGAAACTCTGAAGAACAGGCTAAGTTAACGAGGCATAAAATGAAGACAGTGTCCTCAAGCTCACCCATTTTGAAAATCTAGGTCAGCAATGTTTGCTTAAAACATTCCACTCTTCTAAAACCATGTTCACTTGACTGTTAAGGGTGTAATAAAAGGAGAAGCTCTAGCATACCCCAAACTTAGCATGTTTAATATAATACTGGATGTTCATGTGAATAAACTATTTTTACAATTTCTCCCAGCCTGTTTTCCCTTTCAGTTTCCTTGGCTAACACACACACATTTAGTTTTATCGTCCAGTTACTTATCTTCACCAAACATTTACTCTGGCCATCATAATCTGACTTTCAGGTAGTATTCAAGCAACCTGCTATGATCTCACCCAGGGCAGGAGGTATTGGCAATGTCATCCCTTTTAATCCCATTTAGAGGATCTACAGGAATGAAAGAACTGTCTGCATGAAAGCCCAATTCAATCTCAACCTGCACACAACACAGGCAGAAGCCCAGGAATGAAACCAATGCTGAAGTTCTGAATTTAAGTTTCCTTACAGCTGATGATGTCTGATTTCAGCCACCAACTACAAGTAGCAAATGCTGATCTGTTGAAAGGTAATGGACTGTGCTACAATAAATGATTAATTGCATTCAATGGGTTTCCTTACAGAGAATCACAGTTTCTCTCAGGAGAAGAAACAGCCATACCAAGTGTTAGTGCTAAAATATGCTGTCAAGTACATAAGGTTATACATAAGGCTGCCTCAAAAAAGCTGCTGTGGAAGGAAATAACACTGATGATTTGCTTGTTATTTCCTTTGCTAATTGAAAGCAGATGTAATAAGCTGCAGTCAAATACCTTTTGAGATGTATCTGTATCACCAAAGATACCCATGTTTTTGGGCATGTCTCAATCTATCTCCACTATTTCTCTCTAATTTATACTGAGGGCCTTCAGTGCTTTGGACAGCTGAGTAATGACCTGCTCCTGTTAAAAGGTAGGGTCCTGTGGAACACAGAGCTTTGTTTTTTCTGTCCACAGTGGATGGTGATGGGATTTCAGCTGTTGATGACAAGCAAGAAACAAAGGTTAAGAAAATACCTATAACCTCATGACTTCCTAAGAAAACAAGGTACACATGATGACAGCTTACAAAAACAAACTGCTGTCCTAGCAAAAACGTAATGCAATCCACCCTACTTTCCTTGTGTTATCAAATATCAAATCTGAAGTATATCAAGCATCTTTCTGGCCAATTCCCTTTTCCCTGCCTAAACCCGTATGTAATGTGTTGGTTTAGAAGCAGTGTACACCAGGACCGTTTGAACAACCTATCTGAAGCAGAACAGCAGTCCCCAAAAACACTTTGGTGTAATCCAATTACACTAATTAAAATAATTATTTCCACTTAGTTTGTTACTGAACTGCTTGCTTGGCACATCTAGAGTCAGTGCATACAAAGGTCAGGTGCAGCCTCTTCAGACTCTAGGGAGGACTTAAAAAAGGAGTGTAGCAGGATGCAAGTCTCTAGATGTTGCTTGTGGTCTGGTTTTGCTCAAGTATGTCAGTTAACAACAGGCAGGTGGAGAGCCTCCAACTTGTTTCGTCTTGTCTACACACATCATGCCTTCCTCCCTCATCTCTTACTCCACTCCTCAGTAGTGCTACAAACCGAATTCCCAGCCTGGGAAGTTTTCTCCAGTGGTAAGTTTTAAAAAAAGATGTGCTAAAACCAAATTTTTTCTACAAATGGGGACTTTGTGGTGCTGGTTCTAGAATAAGAATCATAAGGTAGACAGCTTGCCCTCTAAATTTGCAATTGAAGCGTCTGCTACTTGTGCCTACATCTTTTGCAGAATTTCTGGAGGAAAAAACAATCCATTTTAGAAAAGAAACAAATAGAGACATAACAGTCAAACTTATTTGCTATTTTTTTCAGTGACCCTAAAGGAAATTTTCCTTCAACTCACTCTATGTTGTCAGTATAGCTTTGTCTCCAGCATTTTACAATTTTCCAGCATGCCTGTCTACTGCCAAATCCTTCCCTTGATGCAACCACAGAATAAAAAAATCCTTTGCTTCCATCACTTGAACCTCCAACAAGCCACAGTGGCTTTCTTAACTACAGCCTTCTATGAAGAAGCACAGAAGGTAGTCCTCAGTCATATCCACTAAACAACCATACGAAAGAGCCTGATTTCATTTTTTTAACTTGTATCAGCACGGTAGACCTCTCATATTACTCTGGATAAAACCTCTAACTGGCTACCTCCGCAAGCTCCTAGGTCTTTCAAAGTGCCACCATTCCTCTCCCCCACACAAGACAGCAAGCCATTCTTCCCCTCTGCTAACCCAGGGCCTGGGGATTGCTGCCTCACCACCTGCATTTGTCCAGAGCAGATTAAAAAAAAAAAAAAAAAAGATCTGGAGCTCCCAAACCAATGGTACCTTTGGTATAGCAGATGCTGCTGTAAAAGAACCTGGTAGCTACAAAACTGGGACACTGGTGTTTTTCACACATGACCTCATGTTCTTACTCACTATCTGCTCTGTATCAAAAAGACAAGGCCACAATGTGCATAGTCAGTATTTTCCTGTGCCTTGGATTTCTATATTCTGTGGACATCTGATCCTTTATGCTGCAGTTGTGAGATAACACTCCCTGTACCCATCAGAAGGCATATGAGGTTATCTGCCAGGGTGTCTTCATTCACAAAATATATGCATAAACTTCCAGATGAAAAGCAGGTGAGCTTGGATTAGCTTTTGTTTTAGTTCTGGGGTGAAGTTAGAGAAGTAAAAAACAAAACATGGCTAAACAAAGTAATACAGTCATCAGTCAGCTCTGATTATGACAATGATGGGACAAAAAATTAGCTTGCTCAGCAGATCAATAGATCTATTGATCTATCTGGGGAGAACATAAATAATGGAACACATGCCAAGCACATGTAGATGGAAGGGACAGAGTAATCCATCTCCAAATGGCACCTGCTGATTTGTTGAACATATAAAATATGCCCTTGCAATCTATTGATTGTCATGGAATTGGATTGAGGCACTGATCTCTTAGCACTGGCAGTAGCCTGGTCAGTGCCTGAAAGACCAAAATACATGACAAATCTTAGCTAAGAATCTTTATCTCCTGTCATTCTCATTCAGTGGTTTTTGGTGCATTCATTTGTGTTTCTCCAGAACCTCTGAGTTATCTTTAATCGAGGCTTATGCTTTGATGACAAACTGCATTCCGTCATTCAGATGTCCTACTTCTATCCCAGGAATGCAGCTAGATTAAAGTTTGCCTTATCCCAGGAAGATTGTGAGATGTTAATCCATTCTTGTGTTACATCTTGGCTGGGCTCCTCGTACTCTTTGCTGACAGCTTTAAAAAGCAGGGCCATGAATTTATTGCAGCTTAATTCAAATTTATCTGCAAAAGATGCCACCTGAGACTAAACATTTATGTATCATTTTGCCTGACTTTAGCACCCATCAACACTCTCCCTGGGAAAGAAGTGTATTGATATTAACAATTTCTCTGTTAATGCTTATTGCCATTCACTGATCCTCTGCAATGGCAAACATTGCTCCAGGCTCATCCTTTACCTTTGCTCCTCATGGACCGCTTTAGTGATCTGAACGGGGGCAGAGAGCATACTAATTAAATTCACATATTGACTCTAAATCAGAATGTACTGCAAATGCCAGGAAAGGCAGGGAAAACACAATTCAAGAGGAATTCGTAGATCTAGGAAATGAAAAATCTGTCAGAATAGAAATATTTGGGGAAAGGGAAATAGCATGAAAGATACTTTCACAGCAGAATCACTGCAAAATGTTGATGTTAAATGGACTGTAAAAAGTAAATCAGATCAAAGCTTGAAGTAAAAGATGGCATTAATGAAAACAACACATGACTAGGGAAGCTGAAAGTTTCCTTCATCAGAAGCAGAATGCATTTCTATATTCAACTTACTCCCAGGATGCTACAGGCCACAACTGCATCCAAAAAAGCCAAAGGGTAAGAGGAAAACTAAAAGTGATTTATAAGGATAGATCTTAAAGACTAAATGTGAGTGGAACAGCCAGATGGATGGGGAGGAATAGAAAGGTTGGCAAGAGCCTGTTAAGAAAACTACCATGGAAGGGAGGAATTTGCAAAAGCTCAGGGGGCTCAGGCAAGAAAAAAATTGAGTTCAAGCTTTGAGTAAAAAGGAGGGTCCAAGGTTACCGTCCAGAAAATGGTGAAGTCTATAGATCTGTTCACCTAAAATACATTCCCCAGAAAAGTAAATCTGATAGGTGACATAAGTCAGGAACAGGCTAAAAGGCAATTAAAAGAAAACATTATTGTATTTTTTGTGCATAAAATTGCTAAATTTTTAAGCACCAGAGGGTAAATCCTCAGCTGGACAAGACTACTGCAGCTTCACCAAAGTCTGTGTCAGTTTACACAAGCCAAGGTCTGGCATACCTATCATAATTCATATACTGGGTTGCAAACTGTAATTAACCCTGCTTCCACCCAGCAGAGTTCCCCTGCCCTTTATATTTGTTACTTAATACATGCTTTAGGAAAACAGGGCTGAAAGGACTTTCTGGATTGTCTGATCCTGTCTTTTGCTGTTACAGTGAGCCATAACAACTCCAGCTGACAAACTGTAAAATGACCTTGGTTCCTTGTTCCCACTGCTCTTTGTAAAAAAACCTCTCTGTATAACTCATCAGAGGGTTAGAGAACCTGACTTTACATCTAAAATAACCAAATCCAGTTTAAAAACCTCTCTCTTTCTTTGTTAACAGCATTCTTCTCTTACCCTGGTGTTTAACTCTCCTTGGTGAAAGGAGGGGTAAATACCTCCTCTAATTACATCTGATAAATTGGAGGAAAGGTGCATTGCACTAGAGAACTAAAGATGTTAGTATATGGCTTCTTTGTGATCATTCCCATGGGTGATGCTTTGAACTAGACCATACTCACATGGCCCAGAAGGGCCAGGATAAGTCATGACAGTATTTACTTTTTTTAGAAAGCCAACAGTATTGGCCAGAGATACCAGACTGAAACCCTGATCCAGATGAAGTCAACATCATTTCTGCTACTGGCAATGATTCTCTTGCATCTGCACAACTCAGATACTTGTGACATCTGCCATTGCTCCTCTGCACCAAAATTCCTCCCCCATCCTAGGTTCACACCAGCAAAGACCTCTTGTCCCTCCCCCTTCCAGCCTTCCAACGTACTTTCTGAAGCCAAAAATGAATGACCTTTCACCAGGCCAGGGCACCATCCTGCACATTCAGTGGCGCCTAACTTGCCCTAGGTCATCACCAATAGGTTTTTCCCAGGGTTAATGATTTTGGAAAGGTCTGAAAAGCATTAGCACAGAGAGCAATGCAGAACTGAGGTCATGCCAGGCGGAGTCAGAAGCTCATGGGACTGGCCCAACCACAACTGTCCCAGAAAAAGGGCATTCACCCCACCCCAGACAAGGGGGGAGAGGAAAATAAAAAGAAATAAAATTCAGGCCCTGGCTTATAAAAGGTAGTTGAAATTTAATTAGAGGAAATGTTGCACTTCAAACGCAAAGAATTGCATGGAGCAGCAATAAGCTTTATGTACCAGGACAGAAGTTGACTGGGGCACAGATTCACCCTTTGGTGCTGCACCCTACAGCCCTACAGTGAATGAGGAAATAAAAAGGCTTGTTGAAAATCATTTTCCCTGGCAGGTATCTTCAATGACCCAGTTTCAATGAGATTATCAAAACAGGTATTTCACAAGATACTAGAAATCAAACAGATTTGTGGGCAGTGATAGTAACAGATCATTTGATACGTGTGGAATAGCAAACAAGCTTTCAAACAAATCCTTCAACTCTGAGGCACAAGTCATTAACTTGACACGAAGCAAAGGCCAGGGAAGCTGTTCTGAGCTTATACTTATGCTTGGAAGTTCACACTTTAGAAAGTTTTGTATTTGTTTTCTTTTGTAGGGCAATTTTCTGCTCATTTCAAGCCCTATGCAGCATCACACAATTTCTTCTGCACAGGCTTCCCCTTCCCCCTACCTTCTGAAAGGGCAAATCATAGTGCAAAACAGTCCAGCCTTTGCTGTTCCTGTCCAACAGCTGCAGACAGGGGAAGACAAACAGAAGAAGGTTTCTGTGTTATGAGATGTAGATTAGAGAGGAAAACTAGCATCCTTTATCAGGTCATGCAAGTTAAAGAGGAAGGAACAGGCTCTTGATACTTAAAATGCTGAATGTCCATGAATACCTTGCAACTATTAACTAATCCTCATGAAACCCCTGAGACAAGTTAATATAAACCATTTATATGTAGGCAAACAAACAGTGAGAGGGGCCTGCCTGGGCGCTTTGTCAGCGACTCAGGAACTGGAGTAGGTCAAATATCTTCCAACTTTCACTGGTCCATCTGGCTTCAGTGTCAGCAGAACACATGACTAAGATCATGTTGAAGCTCCAAGCATGGCCCAACCCTCTCAGATAAGCTGGGACACAGAATTCCATGGAAATCTGTGCTGGGATTATGGGATGAGAGCAGATTTAAAGGGTTGGGAGGAGAAGCTAAGAGAAAGGCTGGCCATTTCACATCAGCTTCGGAAATTTTGGGGTTTGTCCAGGTGTGACTCAGTAAAATTTGGGTATGTGGCATTTACATCCCCACAGACATCAGAGAAATTCTCCATTTAGAGAATTCTCACCACTAAGACTGACATGCTAAAAGGCATTTTCCCATGAAAGGCATGTCCTCCTTGTGTAACTAATCCAGGAATTTAATACAGCACTTCAATAACTAAATTTACACCCTTCTGTTCTGTCTCCTCGCTTTATTTGATTTCCCTGATTACTAAGGAATGAATTCCATTCCTTATTTAAGCTGGTGAGCACAGGGAAATGGCTTTTTCTTCCTTTTTGATAGAAAAAGCTTTCATTGGCAACAAGAACCTGCACAGTTTTATCCTATTTTCCTGCCTGAACTGTGAGACACAGAGAAAGAAACAAGAGAAGAAATTGAGCCTCCAGCTCTACAAAATCCAGTCACTTATGGTTGGGGTCGAAGTGGGGCAGCTGTGACACTGGGGACAGTTCAGTGCAGTAGAACTAAGGGAGTCCTCAGCCACCTGAGATAAAATTAAAAAATTGGTCTATACTTGACAGTTGTCAATTCAAATACTTTAAAAGAAGTTACCTTAACAAGGGAAATGATTGCTCAAAGCAAGTGAGGCACATGTAGCAATTTGATATGGGGATGGAATCCAGGATTCCCAGGGTCTGTTCCCAGCCTTGCCACTGGCCTCCTGTGAAACTACTAGGCTAGCAATCACCCATCAGCTTTTCCTGCAGTTTATTCTTCTTTATAGGATATTATAGGACTTAAATGCAGGACTTCACAGAGGATGTGTTCCTACAATTCATTATGTGGGCTGCAATGAACCAGCTTGTGCTTTGACATCATGGGCTGAATAGTGCCTGAATTGCTCCATGCCTTGGTTTTCCACTGACATAAAGAGAATATTCACGTGCTTTGAGATCTTGGATAGAAAAGAAATGCAAAAACAAAAGTGCTACTCTTCTATTGAGAGGAAGAGACAGTTAAATTCTACCCTTTTGGTTCCCTACTCTATTGGGATTGGCATGAAAACATAAAGATGACAGGCTGGGCCCCATTCTATTAAGATTTAAATTTAGCAAGGAACTGGAAAATTACTGGGAGCCTTATGTCTAACCTCTGCCTCAGAAGCAAATATGCATAATTCTTCTTCCATAGCTAAATTTGAGTGAATTACCAAATGTTGGACCAATAAAAGAACTGTCCAACACAAACCTTATCTGCCTGAGATGCACATATCTGCTTACAATATCCTTTGTTAGTTAAACAAAACAGAGTCATTGTTGCTAAGAAGTTAATATTGTTTAAGATTCACTGGCTTACACACAGAACACTTTCCTGAGTTCCCCCAAACACATTCCTTTTCTGTTCTCTTCATTTCTTCCCCCCCCTTTTTTTTCCTTTTGTACTGACTTGGCTAAGGCTGACGTTTTCTTTAGGTGAACTTGTTCATAAGGTGATATGAGCTTTGAGGAGGGCAAACATTTCAGCTGATACAGTGAAGGGTAAATAGCTGTTCAGATCAGAGCAAACAATTCATTTGAAGAGCAAAATATAACTGAAATAATTCCCCAAGCGTTGAACAGGAGCCTACTTGCTCTACCTCCTACCAGCTCACTCTTTTCTTGATTATTTCCCTAATCTGCTTGCAGCCTTTTAAACCTGTGTTGGCAGTGCCCAAAATTCCTTCCTCCAAACAGTGAGTTATGGCAAAATAAAACCAACCACAGTGTTGTTCCAATGGCTCTGTAAATGAATAAATGCCGTTCAATGCCTTCTGTGATGTATTTTTAAATTTAATCATCTTTTCTAGTGTTGGGACAGTACATGACACAAACATCCACATAGAAATGAAAATAAGAAGAAACACTTCATTAGCAGAGCAATATCAGTCAAGATGCCAGATGTAAAACACATCCCTGGCAGAAGGACATCACTGCATAGCAGCAGAAAAGTATTTCTAATGTCCCTCTGATGACAGCAAAGCTACACTTGGTATTGATCTGCTAAAACCATCCCATCCTCTCCCTTTATTTTATGTGTCCTATTATAAGGCATTATAAGGCCTATCACTAAAAACACACTTCTGTCAGGGTAATTTCACCTGCCTTGTAGGTGTCTGCCAACAGAACTGTGCCCATCCGAGAGGTTACCCTGCCACAGCTGTGACTGATGCAAAGTGCACCAGCAGAAATCCAGAGCAGCCTGGTTTGTGAGCACTGAGAGCCCTCCCAGGTCTCTAGGCACAGCTATCTTGTGGAAATCTGTGCAGGTTAAATGAGGGCACAGCAAAATCCCTGCCACTGCAACCAGACATCCTGAGCATCTCCCCACGAGGCTGCAGCCTGCAGCGTGGGCAGGCACAGATATGCTGGGGGGATGTAGGCGAGACATACTTACAAACCCAAGAACATCTTTCCTGCTCTCACAGAAAAGGCAGTGATAAGAGTTGCTTTTTACAGCATGTGCTTCCCCATCAGAGGTTAACATCTCAAATACTGGGCGTTCACTGGCTACCACTTTTTCTAGCCTAAGGACTGATGAAAAAACATTTTTGACAGTCGGAAAAATGAAGCCTTTCATTTTACACACAAAATAGGCAGAGAATTGGAGGCAGCAGCGGAAGCTGCATGATCTAGAGATCAGTCTGAGGGTCCATGTCAGACCTTTAATAGATTTCATTCCACAAGCTAGCAGTGAGAAACCCCTTAAGCCATGAGTAGTCCTTGTAACCAGACCAAAAGCAGACTCCTCTCCAGCAAGCACAAGGGGACTGAATCCAACTAAAATTCATGGCCCAGGCACAAATTCACTCTGAATTTCTGCTGGCATCAAGTAGGCTTCATTATGAGGATAATGTTCTGATCTAAATGTGTATCACAGCCAAGTGGGCACAGGTGAAATGAGCTGTCTCTGCACTGAATGCATTTGACACCGCTTTCTAACTCTTCAAGGCAGAGAGGTACAAGATATGCCCCAGCATAGCAGAAATACTGTCAGAACTAAAATATGATCATCAGATATGTTGACTGAGTTTGTCTTGCAAAGAAACTTTAGAGTCTGGCTGTTAGGGGCTCCTGAAATAGCATTTCCAAAAGATTTACAAAAAACTACAATGAAGTAGTCAGTGTAGATGCATCATTACTCCATACTGGGCAGAATTAGAATATTTCATCACATGTCATGAACCACTACAGGAGAAAAGCACAGAGTGACTCATCCTGGCTGAAGTGGTAGAGATCTGTGGCTTCAGAGCATGAGGAACTACTCTACTTCACCGTTCCATCCACTGGGGAATCACACATGGCTGTGACATACAGCATTGACCATTTGTGACATTCCCACATTACCCTGAAATTTGGGGGGGGGGTTTAAAAACGTATCTCACAGCGTCTCAATTCAAATGTGAATTTAGGAGCTAGATGAAAGAACACGTACCTTTTCAGAGCAAGGAAAATCACTCAATAAAATCAGCTTAAATGAAACATTAAGTGATGCCAAGATCAAAGAGTTTCTCATCTCAGAAATGCCTCCCTACTCTACGGTTACATACAATCACAGCAGAACATAACTAAAGAGATTCAAAGCATCCATAAAAGAAAATGAAAGAAAGAAAAAAAAGAATAAATAACAGTGCCCTAGATGTATATTGCAGGACTATTCCATCCTGCCTTCAAAACACTGTATAATCTGCTTTCCAGATCAATTGGGGTATCCTTTTGACACCGCAGAGCACGCATACTCGCTGGAACCAGAAACTGAGATAAACCTCCCAGGAACTAAAGACTGTGACAAACCTCCCACTTGCTGATCCAAAACACAACTCTTTCAGCAGCTGGCATAGCTGTAAGCACAGAGGATTACAGAAATACATCACATGCACACACCTAAATGCTTACATGGCCCACACAACCCATCCCCAGGGGAACTCAGAGGGAGAGCAGGTGATGTGACAGACAAACAGGGCTCATCACCTCACTGGTGCCTGAGGTAGAGGGAATGGCCAAGCAGGAGCAGATAGGAGGCTTCTAACTCCCAGTCCAGGGCAGTATGTACTCCATGAACCCATCACAAACCCAGACCAGGAGTCTTCCTTCACAAATCCCTCTCTACCTTCCTTCACCTGACAATGCCCTCTCCAGCTCTGCTCTGAGAACCGCTCGAGCTTCATCTGCCATGGACCCTTTCTTGCACCAGTCCAGCTCCACAACAGCTCCTATAACCTTCCCCTTTCTTCCAGCTCAGTTGCATAAGCCACCATCTACCTGCTATTTTAGATTATACATAGCAACATGATGGAGAAAACAGAAACAGCAAGTTTGGGTTAATTTCCCTCCCTCCTCTCTTTGTTTGGTTTTCTGGAACTACTTCATCCCAAACATTTGTAAATAGTGCTTGAAGTTACATTCCAAGTTCCAGCAGTAAACACTAAACTATCTAATATATATATAGAAGGATGCCTGTTCTTCCAATGTATCCAGGCAACCTTGCAATACAAAGTTAAAGCACAGCTATTTGTTCAAAAAGTGTTTTCACAGCTATTTCCTCTTCCCTCCCCCCCCTTGACTTTTTCCACTAGGCACTACTTGTATTTATTATCTGGAGAATCTGTTCCCTTTTTCCTTTTTAAATACTTTATAACAACTTGTTTTAAGAGCAGCAAAGCACAGACATGTAGCTTGTAATAAAGTTTGATTTAGTTTATGAAGAATGAAAGAAAAAGAGCAAAAGTTTCACAGGAACACCTGAATATAACTCCTTTGTCACATGCTGTGGTAACTCTGGAAAGAAGTTAATTTCCAAGTACTAAGAAAACCAGAATGCTGTAAGGAAGGAAGAAAACCACATTTACACAAACACTAAAGCAAGCTGAAAACATGGTTTACTATGTCCTACCTAGCACTAGTTGAGGGTTTCAGAATAAAACAAGTTCCCTCAGAGAGCAACGGTCAGACTGAACTAAAATTTTTCAAAGGAAAAATATAAATTTTTATTAAATTTTCCAATTGAGAACTCCTTGGAGTAAAGCCAGCATCTCGATAGGAAGTCTTTTCCATTTCAAAATGTCAATTCAAAATGAAAAGTGTTCCTTTGACATATTGGACACCTTCATTTTGCTAGGCAATGTTGACATTTTGTGTTGTTTCTTACTTGAAAATCTCTTCAGAATATTTTTCTACTATATGACTCAAAATTTCAGCTTTTGCTTCCTATTCTGATGAGAAACAATTTTCCCTGCTTATTAAAGTTTTCTTCTGGGCTAAAAAAGTACACTGAATGTTCCCTGCTCTCAGTGCCATTCTTTTCTCATGAAGTGCTACAGTACATAGTTGACATTTTTTTATCAGAATAATAGTCAATTAAATAGTGCCCATTTTGAAAAAAGTATGAAAACACTTATTGTTTTCAGCCTTTAGGGTGAGCTGAGAGGAAGAATAAGGAAAATGTTCTGAAGATGCAACAAGATATTTTGGCAATGACATTCTCGTGCCATGTTTTGTACAGCTGCCTTAGTGTTTTCCAGTATCCTCATGTGTCCACCAAAACTAAACAGTGGGTGATACTGAAGTTATGAAATCAACTCTTACTTCCTTTACAAAAGCAAGCCCCACTTCCTAAATGATAGCTTTTCTTTTACAGAATCTGCAGATCTGGGTTCATGTAGATGAGCTAGGAAAACCAGCCTGCCACAAGGAAGAGCTGGAAATTAATGCACTACATTTATTAAGTACAGAGTAGTTTCCACATCTCAAGTGTTTAAAACGAACTCCCATTGCCTTTTCCAGGCAACTCAGCTTCCAGCAAAGCATCTTTTCCAAAGTGCTTTGTTCCTCAATTTACCAAAAAGGAAGCAATGGGCACAAGGGCAGATGCTGATTTAGTAAGCCCAGACTCCTATTGGGCAAGTGGCTTTTCCTGAAGTTGTTTATGCTGAGAGATGACTTTGAGAAGCTGAAGTCAGCAAGGGAATACAGTTTATGATTTGGCCTCAGAGTTGCTGTGTAATTTGTCTTCCAAATCTTGGTGTTCAGAGGAAACTTCAGTCGCAGTTTTTCCTCACCTCAGTGCTAAATCTTGTTGGTTTTTTTCTAGAACAAGTGAAGATTGTGGATGTTTACTGACTGCTTGAGCCCATAGGGTGTTGTCTAAGAACAAAGACAGCAGGTAAGGCCCACCACAAATTTCTTCTCATTTTGAAGAATTCCTGAATTCTAGCAGCTCCTCTGAAGAACATGCTGGATTTCACTAAAATTGTTGGGACTGGTGAAAAACCCCTGTTTTTTAGTGATTTTCGCTTGCCAGTGGCACCCCATAAAACTTAACCCCTGGGACTTTGATGCTACATTATAACTGTCTATCCCAATGGTCACACAAGGAGAACATCAATAATTTCTTAAGTTCAGTTGTAAAGTACCTTAACAAATAAAGTACCCGGCAAATAAAACAGCTAATAAAGATCAAGAAAGATGCTGTCACAACACATCAATTTTCCAGGTCCTGATGACAGCAATGATAAAATGCTAAAAAAGCAGTAAGAACAACCATAATTATGTAGATGCCATTTTCCTGTTATTTACCAAATTAAAAAAAGAGAATCAAACCCAAATAAAGAAAAACATTTCTAACAAGTTACCAAAAGTCTCTGAAAGATGTCAAATGTCTGCTCAGGCACTGCAACAAGTTTCCTATTTCATTGCTCCCATACATTGAGGGAGGCAGTGGTTAAAAGGAACAATTTCTCATGGTTATAAAATACAGGACTTAGGCAAAAAGTCAACAGCCCTGCTCATGCTTCCGGGGCAACAGAACTTTCTCTTTGTTTTGATTTCTCTTTTTTTTTCTTCCTTTTAAACAAAAATAGTCATACTGAAAAAAACAGCCAGAATGGAAGGAAAACAGTTCAAAAGGTGTTTTTAAATACTTTTCCATCTCAGCTGGACAACAATTCATAGCATTAGTTGCAGCAACAAGTCTGGCTGAGTTCAGACTGCCCTGTGTGCTCCCAGGCACAGCAGGGTGACAAGGAATATTGGTTTTGCTGGTGATGAGCTTTTGTCTTGATGGTATCAGGGCTGAAACATTTGCCACCTTCCTTCTAATGTAAGGTAGTTGCCCGAGCTTGGTCACAGACAAACATCACCTCCCTTAAGCTTTGTGTAAATAAATGTCTTGGCAGGAGCTCACATTTCTGGATTACCTCTGCACATAAATATGACTTCATTTCCTTAAAAGCAAAAAGCAGCTAGATGGGGGTAGGAGCTTGTTTGGTGATTCACTTTGCCTTTTCCCCCCTCATCCCCCAAAAGTTTTTCTATAAACAGAAAAATAATTCAGACACAGCCAAAGCAAGAACTTGAGAGGCAAGCTTTTCCACAAGGAAATGGAGATTCAGCACCAAAGGTAGTTCTGTTGTGGGACAGGACAGTGTGGATACTCTTCCAGTTATGTGATCTCAGCCAGTGTTACTGTCCTGTACCTCAGGAGTTGTTCTGCATCACCCAGGTAGGCAAGGGAGGGAAGACCCACTCTCCATAGGCTCCAGGTATCATTCCTGCCTTCCCTGCAGACAGGCACTTCAGCACCAGCAGTGGTACCAGGTACTGCTCTGGAGCCAAGTATCTACCCACTGTCCAACACTCCTGTCCACAGACAGAATGGTCTGGTTTCTGAAAATAGGATCTTGTCTTCAAACAAGGGTTTATTCCAAAGCCCTGTGAAATAATGAAAGACCTTCAATTATTTTGGGCCATACTTAATACAGAAGGCCAACTAGAAATGGGCATAGAAAAGCCCTGTGTTTAGCAAGATGGAAAGAGTGGGAAAGATGATCTAGTTTTTAGCAAGGTGATCCACTCCTTTCCCACTCTGACTTTTACAGCTGCTCTTGATAGATGCTCCTAGGAGGATGTCAGCTTCGTAGGTTCACAGAGCAACAACAAGTATTCCCAGTCACGGAAAAGCAATTGCTGTGATTGTGCAATGTTGGTGTGCTGCCCTTCAGAAGGACCTCAGCAGGTTGAAGAGATGGGCAGAGAAGACCCATCTGAAGCTGAAAGGCAAAAGCAGCGTCCTGCACCTGGGGAAGAAAAACTCAAGGCATCAGCACAGACTGGGACTGATCTGCTGGGAAGCAGCTCTGGGAGAAGAACCTGAGGGTCCTGGTGGACAACAAGCTGTCCCTGAGCCAGCAGTTCTGAGGGCCAAGAATGCCAATGGTGTCCTGGGGTGCATCAGGAAGAACACTGCCAGGTGATCCGCCCCTCTGGTCAGCCCTGGTGAGGCCACAGCTGGAGAGTCCAGTTCTGGACTCCTCAGGACAAGAGAGATATAGAGCTCCTGGACTGAGCCAAATGGAGGGCAACAAAGATAATGGGGGGCCTGGAGAATCTCTCTTATAAGGAAAGGCTGAGGAAACTGGACCTGTTCAGCCTTCAGAAGAGATGACAGAGGGGACCTCATCAATGTCTGTCAGTATCTAAAAGGAGGTGTCAAGAAGACAGAGGCAGGCTCTGCTCTGTGGTGCCCAACAACAGGATAAGAGGCAGAAACTGATAAATAGGAAGTTCCACCTGAACATGAGGAGGAACTTATTTACTGTGGCGTTACCATGCACTGGAACAGACTGGCCAGAAGGGGTGTGGAGTTTCCCTCATTGGAGATATTCCAGAACTGTCTGGACACAATCCCGTGGCATGTGCTCTGGGATGACACTGCTTGAGCAGGGAGGTGGGTCCAGGTGATACACTGTGGTCCCTTCCAACATGACCCATTCTGTGAAATGCAAGTCCTCCAGCTTCTAAAAGTGAAGAGTAAAATTCACAGATCACTTGTAAATTGAGGAGATGAATCCAAGGGGCAACCACTTAAAACACATGGATCAGATCTGCAGTGTGAATTGGATACTCTACCACGTCAATTTATACCATGTGAGGTATTCATAATTTAAAATATCCACATTTTAAAATAGCAAACTTTGACTAGATTAGGCTGGCCTAAATCACAAAAATGTTCTCTTTAGAGAATGGCTGTCATTCAAGAGAGAATTAACATAGTACAACCATTGTTAACAGAAGAATGGAAGTCAAATGCTTTCCTGGCCAGCCCCTGTGGATGGACTGTGAGGTGAGAAGTGAGAAAGAAGTGTCCTTGTTAGCTCTATCAGGACTCCAACAGGTTGCAGAGCTACTTTTCCTCTGGATGGGACGGCTTCTTCAAAATACCTATTTCTCAGAGGGAATACAACTTGGAGAAGAAGCAAGAGAGATTTAAAGAATTGAAAGTCAGACTAGACACTGTCTTTACACACTCAGCCAGCAATCTGGAACTGACTTATCTGCTAGGAAAATGCAATTGCTGTCATCAGCAATCATTATACATTTCAACTGGCCCAAACCACCACATAACTGCACATTCCTTCCTCCCTCCCTTTCACATCCCAAACAGTGCTAGCAGGTGTGCTCCCACCCAGTTTTCCCCATGTTCAATAACAAAGATTCCCCCAAAAGCAATCCTTCCCTTTCCTCCAAATCTTCTCTCCAGGATTCTCAAGTGCCCACAATATACAGCCTCAATGGTAACTTAAGCCTTTTCTACCCTCTTCTATTAAAAACCAAGTAGGATCCAGCCATGTGGTTTGAGAAAGACAAGGCCAACATGCAAGACAAATAGAGACATCTTGCCAACTGCAGAGCAGTCTGTACTGAGGCATGAGGATCACCCCATGCACAACTTCATTGCCTTCATCTGGATTATGCACAGGATAGAGTTGGCCTGGAGACCAAATTGATCCATCTGGATGAAGACTGATAGCAGTAATTAGAACTGGTAAGAACTATTGCAACTGCCAGCTTCTCTCTTTGCTTGGTCCTTTGCTGCCCAGCAGTCTAGTTCAATTCATCACTGTATTAAATAGTGAAGCCTCTATTCTTAGCAACAGTTTATCCTGCCCAAAACATCATGCTTCAACCCCGTGGCAAACCTGGAAAGAGTCTAGAAATAGGCAATGAAAATGTGAGACAGATTCTGACACACAAAGGCATGAAGGAAAGGCCTGCACCATTCAAGGTGAAGACAAATCCCAGGAGACATGGGAGTGCTATACAGACTAGACAATAGCACAGGGAAAGTTGTCAATGTCATGTACTCATAGGGAAAGCAAGAACAATCTAAGTCTTTACTTATACGACAAGCATTTAGCTGCAGTCAAAAATAAAATTGTCTTCCTCTTCTCCAAAAGCATGAATCAGACACATGGATAATAATTCAGCAATAGATGTCAGGAAAAGTTAGTAAGGGTGGTAACTTTGGGTATTTTAGACCCTATCAGTAAGAACTTGATTTGTAAAGAAAATCCCACCTTTAGCCTGGCTGTACTACTGTCATCAACAGGATCTCTTGTGCCCATCTCAAAAAATTGTGCTTTGGAGAAGGGATGCTCATCTTCTGGTCACTGTCTTGTTTAGGACTTCCTGTGCTACACTTCTGTGCTTCACTGGTTAGATGTAGAGAGAATGCAGGTTCAAAAGTTCAATAAAATTAAATCTGCACTTAGAGCGTCTGAAAATTCAGGCATATTCTGACCTGGGAACAGATTGAAGCACACTTTCAATGAAGTACTCAGTGAAATAAGGATGTCTACTGACTTTTACAGTGTTTGAAATACTGTATATCCTGGTGTTGTACAAATAGTCTCTAGCAAGAGCAGAGGCCAAGTATCCTACTATTATTAGGAACGTGCATCTATTGTGTTTCATTAATTTTGATCAAGGACACACCAAGGTCTTCAAAACATCTTCAGAAATGTAGAACCAGAGTTCATGAAGAACCCATCATCTCCTTATGACTAGGTATGAAAGACACTTTGAAGATAATTTCTAACAGGACTCAGCAGTTCTGTGTTTGTCACCCTGGGACTCCTTGCTCGGTTTAGCATAAAGATGAGCATGCAGATGACATCTGTCCAACTCATGTTGCACACACACTGCAGGAGTAAAACACAGATGTTTGAAAAGCTTGGCATCTACTCTAACAGAGCCTCATCACCTGATGTGCTTCATTGGGTTTGCAATTTCTTTTTGGATAAGGGCTGAGGTGTCCCAAGGCCTTATACTTAATATTATACCTGCTAACAGCTGAAATTCAGTTTGCCTGGCAACTTTCAAAACATATAACCCACAAAACTCTTCTTTTTTTCCCTCCACTTCCTGCCAACCACTACAGAACCTGGAAGGCCATAGCTGGGTCTCTGCATACATGGCAAATGTGTGTGTGGGCAATGTGTGTGTGTGACCAATGCCCTCTAGAGGGAATCCATGGCCCAGCAAGACACTGGTTCTGAAGCCAAGGGTACTGGGTTCTGCTGGCCACTCATCACTTGCATTCTCAGCTAAAAATCTTACCAAGAAATTCCAATGGGGAAAAAAAGGTCAAAAGTGGCCTTGAGCTTAAAAAAAAAGATCTAGGAAGTGCCATTCCTTGAAGGGTATTTGGCAGACCTGACTCCACGGTGTATGGGTTTCCTGCACAAACACTGCTGTGAATACTTGGAAGCAGAAAAGATGAATCAGAAGCTAATCCTCACTTGATGAGGCCTTTGCAACAAAGGGCTGCTTTAAGAGAATCAACTGCCATAAGGTCCTTTCCTACCAGCAGAACATCTTTCAAGAAGTTGGTACATCACTCAAGGCTGTGTCTGCATGTGAGGGAACATGTATCAGCTGGCCAGAGATGGCAAAACATCAAGTGACACTTAAGTGAAGTCATTTCCTCTACCAATGGACCCTTTCATCCAGACCAGGCCTGGTTGTAGAAAGCATGATGCTTTTGGTGTTGTTATCCTTGTCTCAATCCACTACATGTGCACAACGTGTGTCTCTCCAGGTATTTCTGAACACTAATTAAAGTAGAGCCTTTACATGATTTAGCCTTTCTGAAAGTGTCCACACAGAGAATGTTCTCTCCAAACGTAACTTTGGTCTAATCTTTTTACGTATGACTTTGATCTGGAGACCCTGACATGAACACAGCTTTCAATTGGGAGCTGTCATTTTGGAGGAAGAACATGATGGAATGATTATATTTATATCTCAAACGTTTTGCAGAGCCGTTACATACAGTACAATCTATTCTTTTCCACTGCATATGTATAAATAGTCTCCTCCTCATCTAGGGGTCAGTTGAGCAGTACCTCAGTGCCGGCTCCGGACTCAGAAGCTCAGCGTCTGCTTGTGCCCATCAACTGCTCTAGGTACACAAGTTTCTGCTGTCACACATGCTTTAAATCCTAACACAGATCCACCTAGGGGCCTCCAAAGCTCCTTTAAAGCCTAAAAAGCAGGTGCTTGCCCAAAACTCCCACCTGCAAAACCTCATATGCCAAATACTGTGAAAATATCCTGAGCTGGGCCTGCCACAAATAAACCCCAACAAAACAAACCAGCTAAGGGGACAATAGGCAGAGCACTGATTGGCTTCTGTTCCTATTTCAGCCAGTAATTTTGTGACCAAGAGCATATTACAGGATGTGGGAAAGCAGAATTCATCCCTGGGCTTCCTAGTTTAGGGCCAGGGCTTGATTCCAGCTTTCCAGTGTCTGCACATACACTTGGCATAACAGCCTAGGTCCAGCTGCAGCCCAGCCCTCATGGTGCTTCAGGATTTGTTGCTGCTTGGTATCTGCCTTCACATTCTATCTATGGCTGCTCACACAGGAGCCCTTTTATATAATGCATGCTTTATTCCCTGTCAAGGTAGAATCTACAATTCTGCAAGCTGAGAGTTTAATGCACCCAAAAGACCTTTATTTTACCAGGTAAGACAAAAGGCCTCCTGGCTGGTGAGCATCCCAATCACCCCCAGCCTTTTGCTGAGATTGAGAAAATCTGTACCAAGGAGCAGGTCTCTGATGCCAACTTAGAAATGGAGGAGTCTGTGGACTCCTGCAGCATTTATCCTCCTGCTAAACCCTGCACAGTATTTATCTGCTCTCCAATGCTTTGGCAGTCTGGCTTTAAATGCCTTGAGCATTGAAGCTCCTTGAGTTTAGACAGACCAAGAAGCAAGCAATTAGGAAATTCTCTACCAAGAGCCAGCTCACATATTGCTTTTGCCTCATTTTTATCATCTTGGTACTCTTGTTCAAATTGTTTATCCCTCAAGGATTATTTTTTTCATGCTTTCTTTTTTCTCCTTGGAGTGGAACTTGTTTTGCCAATATCTATTGGACCCTAGCTTAGTATTTGGGAAACTTAATTAAAAAAAAATCATCCATTAATATTTTACACATATCAGTAAAACCTCTAATTCTTAATTTTAGTCATTCTTTTAAAACAGAGTGCAAGAAATGATCTTTCCAAACCTCTGGCCAAGTCTGCTGGCCAGGTTTATTTATACATGATCCCAAACTCCTGAAGTCATAATAGTTCCAGGAAAAGAGAAAAAAGGGAAAGAAATGCACTTTATGGGATCTTTCATTGGTCAAGTCCACATCTATTTCTGCTCAATATCCAAAGCCAATTTGAGCTCCCTGATCACCATAATTCCCTGGTTATTAGACTTGTTTATGTAATTTCTAAAAATAGAGAGCAACTATATTTTTTTACATTAGAACCTGAGCTTTTCTTAAAGACTGGGATGTTAAGGAAAGAAGCCACTAGGGGAAAAGGCAGGAAAAAGTTCAGAACATTTCCTTCAGCCAGCTTCTAAAACACACTGTGCATTTCCTCTCTGCATGAGTTGGAGAACAGTTTTGGAAAACTGTTGTTTCTCACACACTTTAATCTCATGGCTGGTTTCAGAGACAAGTATTCACAGCTGTGTGAAACAACTGAGAATCTGCTATTTGCAATTATTATGCTTCTCTTGATCTATAAGAATCTGGAGTGCTTACGCACGGCTCCTTTTGCCCTGTCAGTCCCATTCCTGTCCCCAGCCTGCTGGCTGAGTGGGAGCAGTCCATATCTCCCCCAGAGGACATCTCCCTCAGATACAAAGCTGGCAGACATCCCATCCCTACCATTCCCTCTTGCAGAAAGGTCCTGAAGGCTTTGTAGTCAAGCCAAGTCATCCCCCTCTCTTCATCTCTCTCAGACACCTACATGGACATCATTGGAACCTCAGAGTCTACACTGCTAAGATCCATTGGTACTAAAATTACTTCCCTTTTCCACTCCTCTATTTGCTGGACACAACAGACTATGTGTAATTTTGTTTGCTTTAAGTCTAAGTAAACCCAAACGTTTCACACACTCTCTCCTACCAAGGTACTCAGTATTTAGGAATGTACATAGCAGATTCCCTCCTGAGGATTTTTAAGAACTTTGAAAACATAATTTTGCTTCTTCATTCCTGAAAGTGGTAAATGCTAGAATATCTTTTTTCAAGTTGTGCAAGCTCAGGTTCATCAACTGGTTCAGGGTTGTACATCTGCATGGCACAGGAAAAACCTCAAGATTTAGTGTAGAGCCTCACTTCTGCTGCCTGAGAGACATAAGGCACTTATAAACAGCCCCATTTTTCTCCCTGTCTATCTCTCAGCAGGGCTCAGTGAAAAATACCATCTTCTCCTTCCTGGCCTTGTCTTTCTCACATCTGTAAACACCACAAATTATATCTTTGGAATTACAAGTTAATCCTATTCCAGAAACATGGCCTTTTCCTGATGACTGTTCACTTGGGGCTGTTGGTGACATCCCTGTTGTCTATTTTGTGCAGGTGGGAGGTTTGGCCATGTCACACATGCAGAATACACCCTGGTCTGAGAAGGGAAGGTACTGAACAGTGTTTACAAGAGCACCTGAATTTGGCCCTGAATGAGCGCCAAACACCCGAGACCTGCACTTGAATGAACTAATTCCAAGGAAAATTTATGTGTTAAAATCAGCTACACTTCCCATAATTTACACAATCTTGGGTCCTCCAGCAGGTCAGGCCAGGTGGTAACAGGTGGCACTAAGATGAATTACCTTGCTCTTTAAACACACATCTCCCAGTGTAAAACTATGCAACGCTAGAACAGAATCGACATTTCAGCAGTGGGTTCTGAATGCGGTACTTACAGACAGGGAGGGTAACAATATGTCACTATCACTAGCAAAATTCCCATGCCTTGGTTGTCCTGCAGATCACTGCTGTGTAACACCAGCCTTTGTGCTCTTCCCACTACTCCCATCCAGCCACACAGGAGCTCTGAAGACTGTGTGACAGAGGCACAGACCTGGACTTGGAGAAACAGCCTTTTACCACCATACAATAGCTTCTTCTACTCACCATAATGGGGAATTTAACCTAATCTTCTGCCTAAAGCGTTTCCAGGACTGCACACAAGGGCACACGTGCAAGAGAAGAAAGGTATTTGTCCTGAAACCTGCAGGCACAGCATTTACCAGGTGGGACATGAGCTATCACCAGACAACACCAGAGACCTTTATTTGTCTTCTAGAGGAGCACCTTCTGAATGCCAGCAGAAGGGCAGGTAGTTATCCAAGTTTGCCAGGTCAGTTTTTAGCACAAGCTGTTTCCATTTGTCTCCTTCTACCCTGTTCAGCGCATCTGCCCCTCCTGGCATGCAGGAGCCTGGAGAGGAAAGTTACTGTGCCCAGAAAGGGCTTGGCACTGCACTAATGTACATTGACAGTGTGTTTTCTTCCCTGGCACCCAGCCATGCACAAATCCCCTTTCTGAGTCACTCCCAGTGAGAAAACCAACACCGGCATTCTGCTCTGTTGAAATGGTAAGGCTGAGAGAGCAAACATAAAAGGAGCTGCCCATCAGAAGGGGCTGGGGATGAGCCGATGTCTGAAAGCATCGGAGTTAAGGGGAGGAAATTCATAGAAGTGCAGTGCAACACTGATGAGAGGGGAAGAAAAAGAGTAGCGAAGGATGCTGGAAAAATACCACTTGGCAGAGCAGATGATGCACACTCCCATCAGAGACCTATAGTGAAGTCAAGCCTCATAGGCTGCACTCTCACTTTATTCTTTTCCTCTTATTATTTTTATTGCCACAATATTTCTTGCAGAGCCAGGGCCAGTTTTGCCCTGCTCTGTACAAACCTGGCAGATGCCATCTTGGCAAATACCAGGGTTGAAACAGGGACCAGCAGCGCAATAAAAGCAGGATTCTCTGCAGCTTGAGGTGGGAAGCCAGGCCAGCAGCTGGGAGCTATAACAGACCAATATCCTCTGCATATTGGGCACAGATGTGGACATGTAACCACAAGCCAGGGTGTTACACAAACACATCATGTGGACAAACTGTGCCTCAAATGCTTACAGCCTAAACAGGCAACAGGCAGAGGAACAATGGGACAAGCATAAGACTGCACTGAAGGTGAGAAATGAGTCTCTAATTTTCTTGAGAACAAGATCAAGGCATGGAAGTTAATCTGGATGTCTCCATTGCAAGAGAAGAGTCAGTCACAAATCCACACTTCTTCTCACAGATTCTTTATGTTTGTATCTGCAGGATCCAGAAAGGGAGAGGAACCTCCAGTGACATTTTCTCAGTAACTGAGTTCCCCTCAGGCTGCTTGACCAGAGTTATTGAAGTAGTTAGTTACTTTACAGTGCAATGAAACAGGTGGAGAAGAAGAAGCCAGAGGTTGCTTGGCTAAAAGTAACCTGTCTACTGCCTTGGAAAAAAAGCAGCACAAATGTCAGCAGGGCTCCATTCAAGCACTCCAGTGACTAAGTCCTCTTGGAAACCTTTAGACGCAGTTTCTTATACTTGTCTCTGAAGGTGGAAACATGGCAGGGCACACAAGTCATAGGTCACTGTGTGACGACATCTAATTTTGAGCCAGATACTAATAACAGGAGCATTTCAGGCATGTTTGGGACCATTTACAGAATCACCAGCTGGCAATTCCCTCCCACCCTTTCCTCACAGCATAGGCACAAAAAGCAGATATATAACCATGTAACTGATTACAATCACCACATATTTGAAAGTGGTGCTGTGCTCCAAGCTGCTAAAAGCTAGTTTGAAGAGCAGATTTCTGTGTTTAAATCCCTCTCTGACCAGGCAGTCATTAGAGACTACAGTGTTACTGCATTAGAAACAGAGGAAAAACTGCCACAATATTGCAGCCTCACAAGGAGAAAAGGCAGATGAACTAACCTATTTCCATAATTGCACAGTGTTTGTGCTGTAGACCAAACAATACACAATCCATACACAATAGACCAGGATGTCCACAGGATTAAGTATAACTTGGTGGGTTCAGGCAGATATTCCAGTCCACATAACTCTGAGAAGCAATAATCAAGGAATAAATAAAAATATGAGCAGGCATCAAATTACTTCAAATACCCGGGAATAGCACAGGAGACTAAACCTTTATTATGTGGCAGCCACCGTGAAATGGGATGTATAAATAAAACTAAGTGAAAATGGAGATTGCACGCAAGGCAAAAACTCTGCAGGGCTCAGCATCTCCCAAGATCAGGCAGATCTCGTACTGGGCATTGGCGATACAACCACAATACCACAAGCAGCTGTTCCCAAAGCAGCCTTGCTCACCTTGACTCCTGTCAGTATTTCATGACGAGAGCATTTCCCCCTGTGCATGTTCACACTTGTGTTTAAATGCACCTGTACACCACCCACTCACACAGGCCCTCACAACCAGTTTGTTATACAGTTGCACCCACAGAACCTCTTTCAGGAGGAGAATGAAACAGAAGCCAACACTCACCAAATCAGGTTTAATCAAAGCTACTCAGCCTATACAATGGGAGAGGAGAGAATACTTCTGATGCATAGTATGATGCTTCACTGTACTTCAAGTTATGGTAAGAGCTGTCTAGACTCAAGCTACATGAGTCATCAGTTGCTCCTAAAAGTAGAGTCAGGGTGCAGAAAGATGGAGTTATCTGCACTATATGGGTATTTCCTTGGCTTCCTCTCCTTCCTTCAGAATACAGACCAGCTTAGATCACCCTCTATGATTTCTCTGGGATAAAAACTTAATTTTTCCCAGAACATGGCTTCAGACTTGTGAGCTGTACATACACACAAGTAGAGCTACCCATGGGTGCCTAGACCTGTGTGCACACATGCACAGACCAATGCACAAACACCACCAGCGTCACAACAGTGCTTCTGCAAAGCCCAAACCATGTGTAGTAGCTGAGATGAACCAGCACAGGTATGATTTTTTTTTCACCACCTGAGGAGCTAATGCTAAATGCCTCTCTGTGCTCATTTAAAACAAACTGAACAGACAAGTTACAGCTCTCAGGAAAAAGCACACGATTGTTTAAAGACAGAGCAAGCCCCTCTTCATGCTAGCAGCAGTACCAGGTGCTGCACTGATATCACTACCCTTGAATTTACCCTTGCCTGAGTCATCTCTGAGATGGTTGAAGCTGACAGGTTGTTTAAAGTCATTGCCCATGGATTATATTCAGAGGGAGCTTTAAAATATTTTCTAATTATTTTTACTTCCACTCCACCAAACACTGTTAATCAAGAGCTATTTCCAAAACACACTGCATTGTAGCAGTGTTATACTCCACAGGAGAGGCACCAATTGGGTTGGACACCTTCCAGCTCCAACTGTCAGATGACCAAACTGTTCTCATTCTTAGAATAAGGTGCTGCTTATGGGCAGGGAATTTACTTTTTTTTTTCTTTATTTACGCAAAATGCAAAAGGGAACACTTGACTGTTGGCAAATCAAGCTGCCTGGCTGGATTTTGCATTTTGATGACCATCCACTACCAGTGATATATGTAATACTTTTATTCATTTATCCCTTTTTTTCATTTCCCAGGGTGTTATTTCTTCATGTTGTACATAAAGACCTGGCCTGTGCTCTCCCCACGTGGGTGTGACAACATACAACATCCAACTCCTTCCTTTGAGTGCAGTAGGAGAAAATTGGAAGCAATTTTGAAGCTCCAAAACCTTGTGATCCAGCTCTAAGTCTTGCACTGGTTTTGGATTTGGCTAGCTCTGTGTCATACACAGCAGTTTGTTTGCAAAGACGTCACACTACTCCTGATTTTCCTTTATTTTGCCTTACTAATATTTTTACATCCAAAGCTCAGCATGGGAAAACATGAATACATCACAGAACAACCTTTAGTGCTTCAAACACAGAGTTACCTGAAAGTGCCTCAGCAAGTGCAAAAATCAGAACAGATTCTAATGAGGAAAAAAAAATAATAAACCAAGCAAAGAAAAAGTTTCAAATTTGTCTAACCAGTGGCCCTTTTCTCTATGGAAGGCTTCAGATATTCAAAATCCTTTTCACAATCCCCCTAATTTAGAATTGGTAAATATGAAGTTACCCATGTTTCAGTGCTTTGAAGTTTCATCCTAAAAACTGCTGGAAAATTTTTGAATGAAGCTTTATCATGCATTGGTAGTTTACATTAGAATGGTTATCAGCTTGTAGAGACTGTATATAAATAAATAGATCAAAAGAACTCCAAACAATTTCAGTAAAAATGGCACAAGATTAATTTACTCCAAGATGTTTTAAAAACTAATCAGTTTTTAAGTAGTTTATTTTCAAATCCTCCAAATTGCTTTTACCAAAATTAAGTCTTTAATCTTTCCTCCGAAGCTTTGAAAATTTCTATTCAGAATTTCCAAAGCCCTTTAAAATAAAGTAGTAATGTAGTAATGCTTCTGTTGGTTACCTAATTTATCACGCAGCAGCCCTGAATCTAATGAAAACAGGTCCAGGACACTAAATATGTTCTTCAATCTGGATTTTCCCACAACTGGTTTCCAACCATGGTCATGCATCCTGATCACCAAGGTAGGTGCAGAGATCCCCAGTTCACAAAAAAAACCAAAAACAACTCCAGACCCAAACAAAAAAACCCCACAACAAACAAACAAACCAGCCCAAATCACATCTTGATCCTGGAGATCCTGAACTGTTCCTATCTGGAGTGTTTGCTCAATTTTACAACTATATTTATTGATTTAAAGAATGTTTTCACATTGGCTCTCCTCCCAGGCATGTTTAAACAAGCAGCAGCACCCAGTGCCAGGATGCAACAGAAACGTGTTCTATAGACAAGTAAACAAAATACCCAATGGCTTCAGCTACCCACACCACGAAGGGATTTCGAGCAAGTCACTTCAAATTATGTTTCAGTCTCTGGACATGAAGCAGAGTTGATTTAGAGCTCTTTGGCTGTGTTTTGGGTTGTGTTTTTTTTATTGCTTTGGTTTTTAAGCCACTGGCTGGCCCACACTCTCCAAAGACGTGGGCTATTCATTCTGTTCCAGCTTTAAGACTCAAACTGGACTTGATTTCAGTAAGAACTGCACGGTCTGTAATTTGGTTATAATTTAGCCTGGAATCACAGTGAGCCATCTCTATCATGTGTGGCTTGTGTGCCTGGTGACTGCAGGCGGGACCAGCAGCAGCACAACCAGACTGGTTTTGATAGGCCCTAATTAACCACACCGCTGTGTCCCAGTGCAGAAAGTGGGAATCGCAGCCCTGGGGATGTTGGTCTGTCCAGCCGCACTACAGCCAGCTTAAAAAAAAGAAGCTCAGAGAGGAAAACGGCATCTTTTCCTGAGAGCCAAGGTTAGTCCTCACCATAAATCTGTTGGCAGTGGCATGGAGTGACACACCAGCCCCTCCCATGCTGGGCTGGAGCCAGGGCCCGCAGGAAGCAGTCGCCTCCGCAGCAGGCCTGGGCAGCTGCGCCCAGTGCCATGGTTATCCATCCCCAGGACACTGCAGCAGGACTTTTCCTGTTGTTCAGGCAGGAGGGCGACCCACACGTGGCTCCAACAGAGATCACAGCCTCGTCAGCAAGAGCTGAAAATACCAGTGAGCTGGCACCGCTCCAGAGCTATGGCTTCCCCCCCTGTCCTTTCCTCCACAAGTGCTGTCCTTGAGTCACGGACCAGCACAAGGGGCTCCCCCTGATCTGTCTATAAACCCTTCCTGGAAGACCAGCACATCTTGACCTGGGACAAGCTAATTCCCCATCGCTGGCCTTTCTCCTTGCTTTTGTTATGTTAGAACAATCCTTTCAAAATTCAGTTTTTTAAAAGTGGATTCCAAGTCTTGAGATGATTCTGGGCTCCCCAAGGCTGAAGGTCTTGGCAGCTGCTGCTGAATTTGCTCTAGAAGTGCCATTTCAATTTCAGCTCCATGGTGGAACATGTTGGCAAGGAAGGAGGTGAAGGTATGACAGCCTGTGTCTAGTCCTCCAGCACAGCTATTGGCAGCACCTCAATAATACAGTCCCCCACTGCTTCTGTCAAAATTTTTACTATCAGGCACTGCCTGTACTCCATGTCAAAGAAAACAAGCCTGCTTCAAACCTGAAGGACCTTTGCTCCCACCCCTTTCATTCTTTTCTTTGTGCTCATGTCTCCATCCTACTGGAATATTTACTGTTTTGACATCAACTTGCACCAAGAGCCAGTGGGCATCTGACAGCATTTTGTCAGTGACAGACAGCATAGCCTTCTCATCTGGTCCCTGTTTTGTGAAAAACAACTCTTTACGTGAGGCGAACCACCACAAGCTCAGCATTTAGAGCCTAAGTGCCACATTAGATGGGAACATTAGGATCTTCTGCTGTGTAAGATTTTGGCACCTCCTCACTTTTATGGTTCAGAACTGTTGACATGATAAAATAAAACCCCAAATGGAGGTTCAAGATGTTTATTATGCTGAGGAAGAGAATTGTATGGCATGGGAAATTTCCAACACAAATAATTACGACCATTATTTTGAGGCATGACCACACTGTTCCATATTTGCAGTCTGGGCGTGGGTAGGTTTTGTTACATGACAGCACGTCTGTCAAAGCCCACTGCCCTGTGCACAGCCGTGACACTGAGGGGACTCACATTAAGTGCACTGGGTTCAGAGCCCTGAGGCAAGTCACAAGTGTCACTGGAACTAACACGATAGAGGAAAAAGTGATAGAGCACCATGACTGAGATTTAAGGAGTTGGGCAATCACTAAAATAGGACAGAGATGACTGGAAAATAAGTAGTCACTGAAGGACAGCACTTCAGTGGGCTTTCCCTGCACCTTCTCAAGCACCAAAATAAATTACAATAATTTAAAAAGTATTACTACTTCTAATAGTCATTTTATGACCAAAACCAACGACATATTTGCCTCCTTCCTAAGGTGTTTGCACTTCATCACTGAGCTGACACTTTTCAGATGAACTGGCTTTTTATTGTGGAGCTATTCTGGAGCAGAGGGTTTTGTTGACTAATAGTTGCTGTACACAGATGTTTATAACTGTAGGATTGCTCATAAGTACCTGATTTTAAAAAAAAACAAAAAAAAAGGTGGATTATATTTTTGGTGACAGTTAAAAATATTAGAGCTTGGAAGTTCAGAATAAGTCACATTAAGAGTGGTTTACATAGGAGCTTCAGGTATTTACTTTAGGGCCCACAGTTATTTCAGTGTGGCACATTTATTCCAGTCAACAAATAGGAGAACAAGGTATTTGAATTCTAACTAACTTTCTGCATGTCTCCAAAAGTAAGCAGTGCACTGATATGAAATGCCAAATCTGAGGCCTTTTGTAAATAGTCCCATTTAAGCCCCTCTCCCTAGTCTACAAACTTTTGTCCCCATCTGCCTAAAAGTACAAACCTTACTCAGGTTTAATGGTGCCACTCACAGCAGCAGAGTTGTACTGTATTCAAGTTTCAAATCTTGCAAGAACTTTCACTTCCACCTGACAATGACCACAGCTGGGTAAACAGCCAAGTCTTTGGTCCAGCACAAAACTGAGAAATCAGGGAATGCCATTTGCATTGCCTCAAAACATATTATTAAAAAAATATGAATTGTTTAAATGGCTTTTTAAAATGAGAACTATCTCCAACTCCTCCAAAAGTTCCCTCTTAAGGTTATTTAGCCATATTAAAAGCTTGTTGGATTTTTCAGGGGGGAGGTGGTGGAAATGGTAATGGAAAGGAGAGGCTATTTGTTCTTCATTCTAAATTTAGACCAATGCATCACTGAATTTCAAAAATGTCAAGATGTCTCAGCATTTCTGTAATATTTTATTCTGAAAACACTGAAGCAGAATATTTACACTTTTTGAAGTAATGGCTCCTTTCAGCAGAAGCAATTTGTAAACAACAACCTGGAAACTTCAGACACAAGGAATGGAAGAGCTGGACATAGACTTTCCTATTCCCTGAAGGACTACCTCTCCCCTTCTCCCACCTCAAACTCTCACAAAAACCAAACCAACCAACCAAAAAAAAACCCCACCAAACAAAACCAAACCTCATAATTTAAACATATGACTACATGTTACACCTTTACAAATTTGAAGCTTAAGGGCTTCTAGAATAAAGCTGTATGTGAATCAAATAAATTATGATTAACATCCAAGCATTTCACAGTATAGGCATTCCCAGATAATTATTGCATCACTGGCATCATGTGGGAAAATAAATCCCATCCCAATGAAAGACAAAGCAGTATGGCCTCTTCTCATGAGTTTCATGCAAACAAAAATGGGAAACAAAACATCTTCCACACACCACCCATTTAAAAGCCTTTATTTGTATTATGAAAATTGTGCCATTCTGTAGGCAAAAAGTTTTGTAGGCTCCCAAGTTTTTGTCAACCATCATCTTTCCTCTTATAACATTGCAATGACCAAATCAGTAACTTTCCAACCTCACAGCTCTGCAGTTCTCTATAGTAGAAAGTCCTGGATCAAAGGCCTAAACACACATCATCTGCCCCATCCAGTTATCAGAACACTTTCAATTTAATTAGTGGTGTATATTGCATTTTCCCCCCTGCTCACAAGTCCTGGTAGTTGCCTTTGCAGGTTAAGTGTGTAGCTGCACTACATCTGCATTGCACTGCTCTCTGCAGAAGGAGGAATGTTTCACTAAGCCAAGGACAGGGTAGAAATGGATGAGTTATGGAGCCTGTGGGGAGCCCTCTCCCTTTTACCACTCTGCACCTCAAACAAACTAACCTGACCATACCTCTGCTTTACACCTATAACTGGGGCCCACCACCCCACTGCTCCTCAAAACAAGAGGAAGTGATCCCACTTGTGCCTAGACACCTAAACATTACACTGACTTTGCTCCAGGTATTTTAGATATTTCATTCCCCAGGAAGCAGACACAGAAGAGATCAACCATGCCTGCCCACATCTCACAGTCCAGCAAACGTGACACTCCCCAGAGCAGCAGCACAGGAACCTGAGCATTCCTTTCTACAGAAATAGCTACAGCAGAGGAAGCAACTCTAACCTTCTGCTGTGTCATCCTGCCAGGACACCTCAACTTTAGTCTTTAAGGTTTCCCCCATCCCTGGCCGTTCTGCTGAGGCTGCCAAAAAGGGTGCAATTAATGTCATTTGTGATGGGAGGCTCTGCAGGGCTGACACATGACCCTTCAGAAACTGGACTGTATCCAACATTTCCATCTCCACAGGCCATTAAACAGCTGTCAGAGTGCTGACCTGTAATGCCTCCTATCCCATCCCATGCAAATTCTGACTTGGTGACAAAACATGGAAGTCTCTAGGCACCTGCAGTCATCCAGGCATCTAGAACAAGGAATCATCTAATCTACGATGCAGCCTGTGCAATGGCCAAAAGGATTTTTCAGCCTAAGATGAACACACCTCTTCAGTTTCCAGCCAGTTCTAGCTTCTAAGGCAGGCACTCTTCCCTCCTGCTTTATACTATGAGGAAGGAACTGGTTGTTCTTCAGGAAAGATGTCAGATCCACCTGCCACCACCTACCAAAAACAGATTGGTCACTTTCAATTCTGGCAGAAATCTCCCCTATCAACAGTGTGTTGAAATGGCTTTCAAGCACTTGAATATCAGCCTGGCCTGGGAAATGCTTTCAGGCTGGGTGATAGCATCATTTTAACATTGATATTCACAAATGTAAAGAAAAATAAATCTGCATTTACTTGGCAGTGATAAAATGCCTTTTAGATCACAGGTTTCAGCAGCAATTTTTTCCCCAGAAAAATTCAAGTAGAAATTAGAGGATTGAAGGTGCAGCATCTTCGGTAACAAACTCTCTTAATCTCCCACAGTTGTTTTTTTCTTTCATTAATTTGTTTACACTAGTTTCCTCTTCCCATTTCCACATACTTTTCTTCCTCCCCCACACCTTCCCTTTCCTATGCATACATATGTATGCATTAAGGAGAACTGTGATAATCTATCTGCATGTTGGATGGTGAGACTCACTCTCAGAGTGCAGATTAAGACTGAAATTTGTAAAAAAAAAAATCACCTCATAACCTCTCCCTTTAAACCACTACTAATTCTGCCCTATTCCCTCCTCTTCTGTCTGCTACACACAACAGGTATTCCCCATGTGGGTGGATAGAGCATTGGCTGAGAGAGCTGGGAGATGAAAGCCTGTTACCTGTTTTTTATTTATGTCCTGTGAAATGCAACATGCGGAGTTACACAAGAGCCCCTGTAAACAAGGTGAAGGCCAGTTGCTTTATACAGCATGGAAAGTTTCCATTTCTTGGAATAGACAGGTCAGCTTGGAAGGAAGTCAACCCTCAAGGTCCTTCTCCCTCTTTAGGGCTCCTGTGAAACAGCAGCTAACCCAGAAGGCGCTGCCCAGGAGTCAGGAGAGCCAAACAAACAGATCAGCACAAGGCAGGGCCTCAGCTGCGGCCACGTTTCCATTTCTTGCCTGGGCAGGCACCCAGAGGTGGCTCATGTTGTCAGACCACCATTTCCTCAACTTCCAGGGTCAGCAGTCTGGAGATTTCTGCTAGAGAAGCACAGCTGGGACTGGCAAGCAGCAGTTGTCCCAGGGTTAATATATGCCCCTGACAGACTTGGGAAGCCAAGGAGAGAAAACCTGAGAACTCTTCCAGAATTAGATCAGATGGCCCCAAGCCATCTTCCCAGCACTGGGTACCCAGAGGACTGGGGGAGAATATCAGAGATGAGTTTCACACTGATGGGCAGGTCCAGCACCAGCAGGGGTGAAGAAGAAAGTTCATTTGCACCTCTGCTCTGCTTCCCAGCTCACCTTGCACCATCTGGGTCTACTCTTTCTGATTTCTTTTCCCTCCTATACCCAGCAGTGCTCTGACTTCCCTCCCCTCCCAGCTCCCCACACACAGTTTAGCTCCAAACTGTCACTCAAAAGGTTGACACTTCTGAAAAATATCCAGATACTTCAGCTATTTCTATTCTGCCTGGCATAAGGTGAAAATCTGAGTCAGCTGGCTGTGCTCTGTCAGGTTTTTTTTGCAGCCAGCGTCCTGCCTCTCAAAAACACCCACCTAATTTTGGAAACACCAGTCTTAACTTTGGTGCTCCTGATGAGAAGCAGAAAAACACACTCAGCTTAATCCCAGCCGCAGAAAAGGATCCAGAGAAAGGAAGATGCCTGAATATGAAAAAAAATAATACTAGCTCCTGCTCACTTAGAAACATTTTATGTAGTTTTTATGGGAGGAAGACAGAAGCCTCTTGCCAAACACATTGTCTGGGCATAATTATTCCTCTCTCCTCCTCCCCCTGCCAAGCTAACCTCCCTCTGAATCAGGCCATAAGGAAGGAATGGAGCCAGACAGGACTTCTACACATTTTGGCTCAACATACTGCAAGTGTAAGCTGTCAGGCAGCACTGTAGCAGCAGAAACGTGTTACTGAATAGTATGGGAATATTAATAAGCAAGAGATGAACTCTAACATCTGTCACAAAGCATCCTTCAGAACCACAAAAAGAATAGAAAAGGAAGAGGAGAAGAACACAAACTAATCTGCTGTTCAGGGCAGTACTCAGTCATTCCACAGGGAACAAATTTATCCCAAGCCAAAAGCTTCACCATCACAGTGGCAATTTGAAGTGGCTAGTAAGGCTGAGACTTGTAAAATTGGTTTAACTCTGCTCCCAGTGACATCAAGAGTGAACTACAGATAGGTTTCAGTGGAAAGTGACATAAATAAAAAAGAAGCACTTTTGAAATGCTCACTTTTATACTCCAGGTGCAAAAGCAATAAAAAAACCCACCCCAAACCCAAACCTCAGTTCCTCTCATTTCTATGCCACAGGATTAGCTCTACCTCTGTCATGCCTTATCAGCACTTCTCTGATTGCTCTTAGAGCTTTTCAGTTCTGGAGGCTCTGCACACTCCCAAACAATCTGTCCCAGGACTTCACTGCCTTAAAATCCTATCAAAATCCATTTCTACAGCAACATAAACCCATTCCTTCTTCACAGTTTGCCACAGAACACAGCTTAGTACCTCTCTTTCTTGCAGGGATTTTGATAGAAAGGGTTTTTTTTGTACCTGAAGGCTGTAAAGACTGGGATCACTCAGTACTAAAACAATGAGCACCAATACTCTGGTCTCACATTAATATCCCTAGAAAGCAACAGAATATAAACAGCAATGAATTCAAACCCAGTCAGCAAACCACAACACCTTTGATGCTTATAGATAAGAAAACTGCTGTGGAGTAAAACAGCAAGAAACAACTTTCAAAAGCCTCACCATGACTGCCACCAACCCCCCAGTTTCTAGGCAATTAGTCTTTTTCACTTACTAGTAACAAATAGTCAGCTACAAGCCATGAGATTTCTTACCCTTTTAAGACGACATGTAGTTGCTTCTTTTCTAATAAAAAATAATAATGATTAAAAAAAACCACAGTGAAACCACTTACCCTTCACAACACAGCCACCTCTCGTCATTTAGTGGTGTGTCTGATGTCAAGCCAAGCCTGCAAACTCACAGCCTTGAAGAGAGAAACAGAAGCAGGGCCTCTTAGAGCTGCACCTCATCAGGTTAATGAGGCTGCCACGGTGCTTCTCTCCTGAACTAATCAAGTGTGCTCTGGCCTTTCCCCACAAATCCTGTGAGGACCACAGACATGGACTGTTCCTCCCCAGCTCACTATTCCGTGGGTCTCTGTGGTTTACAACTACAGCTGAGATTGAAGGAGCTTGTGTGGTATTTCCAGCTTGGTTGTGGAAGCTTTGATGAAAAATGGTGTGTATTTCTTATCTTGGAAACCTTGGCTTTAAATCTGAATCAGCTGTGAACCCTAATTCAGATCTGAATTGTGGTTCTTTGTCTTTTTCTAATAAGTATTATCACCTGTCTGTTATTAGCATATAATGAAGACGTTGTTGGTCCTTAAAAGTGACTCTTGCTTTGTAGTTTCATTAAGGCAGGATCCTGCCACCTATTAACTAGGGAAAAATCAGGAAGAAACTCAAGCCTATGGTCTAAGTACAGTGCTGAGGATGAAGCACTATTATGCTCTTCTTTGTAGTTAAAGTATCACTTTGCTACCACTGAGAAAATCAGTTAATGTCCCTGAACCTTCTCCTCTGGAAGATCCCCTTCTCCACACTGAACATAAAGCCAGTGCACCCAGTTATTCATCCCTGAGAGGGAAACAATGTTTGTACACAGTGCTTTGTAAAAGTCTGTTTTTAAGAATTACCTGCTGGCACCCAAGTCAGAATCCATAAGTAATTCCACACTCTCCAACTAAGGAATTAGATTCTACTGGCATCCCTGGGAATGTTCTCTCTGGCTTGAAGCTGTTCTTGTTTAGGTACTGTAAGTGTGTCCTGTAGCCAGTATTGTTTTGTGGCCAACACTATTGCTATAGCTCTATAAATCTGCAGCAGGAGTGTAGTGCCAAAAAACTGCAGAGTTCTCTGCTCCACTTCCAGTTTGGGAACACATGCTGCAGCAATACAGCTAGAGAGATGTGACATCCTGAACACCTGATAAAGCCACTCTGTAACTGGAGAGGGACTTCTGCATGTCTCTCAACTGAAATGATTTTTTTTTCTGCTCAAATGTTACAGCAAATGAACAAAAAGGAAACAGGAGGCATTGCATGTTAGTATTTCTAGGACCTATACCCTGCAGAGGTATAGTTGGCAGTCACTGGGGGTGTCTGTGGCTTCTCAGTCTTCCTTTCCTCCCCTGCCAAATCAGCTACCAGGCTTACTTTCCCTTGTAGCATGGAGAGGGTAGCAGCATGCTGTAGGACTGCTTACTGCAGGAAAAACAATCCCTTTACGGAGCAGAACAAAGAGAACATCAATCCAAGCTGATGGGGCCAAAGGGACTTCGCAGTGCTGCAAAACCCACCTTCCCATCTGTGCAACAACTGCAGGAGAGAGCTGGGAACCCCGGGGGATGCTCTCTCTTGGCACCCTCCCAGGTTCTCAGCTGGCTGCTCTGCTGCTGCTTGGTGTGAATGAGAGAAACTCTGGCTTCAGATGCTATTCTGCCTCTTTCCAAAACCCCGCAGTCTGGCAGGAAGAGAGAGGTGCTTTAGCAGGGGAAACTCAAATTTATTCAGTGCAATTCAGCCTGCTGCAGAGGACAACTCTAGTAGAGCAGGTGGCAGCATTACAGTGACAGCAATACCTACAATAACTCTGCAGCAGTAATTAGCATAATGCCAAAAGCCATAATATGGCCCCTCCTAGGCCTGTCTGCTCCACTAACCACTGCTCCCACCCACAGCAGCTGCATCCCCATCCCACCACCTGCTGCAGGCCAGCTCCAGTATCACTACCAGGTGAGCAAGTTTGTGCCTGTCTAACCCCCAACCATTCCATCTTCTCCAGCACAGCATCTGCCAGGCAGGCCAGGATTTCTCCCAGGTCAGGTATCAATGGATAGCAGCGGTCCTGTCTGTGGAGCTGCTACCTGCCTGAAAAGATGGAAGGGGAAGAGGATGGAGAGTTGCCAGAGCTGTACTGACACCAACTCCCTGTGTCATGTGCTGTAGCCATGAGATTTTGCCCTGGGGCTGGCTCTTAAATGACTGCTCAGTGGGAGTGGGCTACTGTCTGGCCTTGCAGCTCACAGCGCAGGAGGGGAGCTGAAGAGAGCGTCTGTTCCACTGCTGAGATGGGGACAGTGGGTTGTTATTATTTATATTGTGGTGCTGTTCTGGGTGCATTCCAAAGGCAGACAGAAACATGGGCCCTGCCCTGGAGAGCCATGTATAATTGAAAGAGCAGTCAGTGCATTATCCAAGCTGTGGGCTCTCCGAACAAGCCATCCCTCCCATTCAGAGAATTGTTTGAGGCTGAAGGGAGTGCTGGGGATCATGCAGACCACCCCAACTACTGCCATGGACTGGGATTTATTTAATCTTCCCAGAGCAATGGCTGGAAGCTCAGAAGAGATTCCACAGTGTCCCCTGATAGTTTGTTCCAATTGCTGTAACTCTTCTTGGAATGATGAGGTTTTTTTCCTAATATTTATACTAAATGTTCCCTGCTGCAGCCTCAAGCCATAACAGCATTTTCTGTCATTTTACTAATGAGAATATTTGATGTCTGCTCTTCCTCAGAACATCCCTTAATATATCTGAGCACAGCCAGCCTGTCTCCTCCATGGTACGAACCATCCCAGGGCTCCCAGCATTTCCTCAGAGGCCACAGCACTTTCGTGGGTCAGTGCACAGCTCCAGTCAGCTTGCCTGTCTTCATCTCAGCTGCTACAAATGAACACCAAACAGAATCTTTCTCTAACTTTTTTAATAAGTACCACATGGCCAATGCTCTCAATGCCTCCAGCATTCAGGCCCTCTGAGCTCTTTGCACACCATCATTTAGGACTCTTCACAACCATGGACACAGTGAGGGACTCGCCAGTTGTAACTGAACTCCTCTGTCACTGATGCAGAGAAAACTGGGGCTCCACAAGGTGCTTCAGAAAAGCAGTGGTGAAACTCAGACTGTGATCCAGAGGTGTTGTGGGTGGAGCTTTATGCCACACTCGCTCCGTTCTGCTACACACATTTCTATGCATAAAGATGAAGAAACCCACCAATGTAATGTCCCGCTCACATAGTCCTGGAAAATTAAACTCTTAGACAAAGCCAAATAAACTCTGAAGCAGATTCATGATCACGAACTAGAGAAATGTATTTTCTCTCAATTTCTCCTTGTCTCTCATAGATAACAGGTAAAGGCATACATGTTGTGGTCTCAGTCATGAATAGTAAATTAATTCTTTATTGCAGGCCTTCCTGGGTAAAGATTTTCAGAACTATTTTCTAACCTCTGGTGGCCCTGGAAAGGAGTCCCATTTCTGGGAACACTGTGTAGCTATGCAAGACCTTTTATTGGTGTTGGAGCACCCAGAATCCTAATCCCCTCTGAAAATATTGGTCATCACTAGCAAACATCTGGTTAAAATGTGCAGCAGCTGCTTGGGTCTTCTGCTTTGAATATAGCTACGTATCTGTGATTTTACCAGGAGTCATGAACAGCAAACACCAGATAGATGAAACCAAAGCTGCACTTGCTGGTGATTTATCTTAATAGAGGTAAATCAATGAGAAAAAATATAAAAAAAAAAAAATAGAATCTAGGACAAAAGATCTGTAAAGAAATATGGTTTGGAGACTTTGTTATGAGGTTTCAGGTGGCTTTCCTTAATGCTAATTCAGAGAATTAATGAATATTCCTGAGTCTAGGAGGACAGAAGTATGTTGCATAATGTTATTCTCTCTGAATTTTGTCTCTGAAATGCACACATGGATTTCATTGATGTTCTAGCCCTGATACAGTGTTTAGTACTCATACAAAAAGTATTTGCTTTTGTCAGTTTTACCTAGCTTTTTTTGGGGTCCTGAATCACATCCTAGGCAAGCTTATAGTGACTCAGGAATAATCTGTGACTTTAAATGACCATTAGGCTTAAGTATTTAGGAAAAACAGTCAATTAATAATCAAGCACTAGAGGATACTCCCTTGGTTTATTTCCAGAACCTGCTTTGAAATTTCCTATGCATTAAGGGCTTGGAGGGTAGTCTAATGATTAGAGAAGCCTGACTGGTATCACAAAGGCTGATATTTCCTCTCAGCTTAGTACCAGTGTGTGCATGTAAACACTGTATATTGCACTTGGCTGGGCACCCGAGGTCAATCCCATTCTGGCCTTGCTGTCCTGCAGCTACAGAAGCAGATTCAGATGTCAGAAGGCTTCTGGGAGCCTTTGCCAACCTCTGCACACGTCACCCTTTGCAAATCAAAGTGTTTACACTGTGCAATGTTTCACAAAGAAAACTGGACCTCAACACACCATCCCAAATCACTGGGTTGACCTGAAGGAGAGTGGAAGCCTTGCAGGGGGGACAGCAAACAAATTTGTGACCAACCACAGTGGTAACCATGGCCATCATGCTGACACTGATCAAAGGACAAGTGCAAGAGGCAGCTGTGGGCACTCACACAATGTCCACTCTGAGGACAGGGAGATGAGGGGCTGCACTGCCCGTGGAGCCTTGCAGGGACCATATGTGCTGTGACATGGCAGGATTCCCAAAATGCCAAGGCAAATCAGACAGGCTGTGCAGTCAGCACAGCCAGCAGAGCCAGTGCAAGCCTTCCACGTTGGAAGAGCAAAGGATGCTGGAGTTTGGGTAGCCCCAGGATGAGGAGGTTGCAGCTGCCTCCCTGATTTTGCTCTGGGTTAAGGCTGACAACTGCAAAAACATTCCATGAACTTGCTGTTCTTTGTGGGATTTGTCACTCAAAACCAGCGTTTGGCTGGACTCAGAGGAAATCACAGACTCACTGTTTCAAGCACGAGGAGCAAAATGAAAAGCCACAGCTAGAACAGCTGCTTCCTTCAGCCTCCCTGACCCCTCGGGTGGAGACCAAAGCAAGTGGCTTCCCCTGTTCTCCTCACTGGCTCAGAGGGCAGCCCTTGTACATGCTATTAATTCTTAGTAGGGAGGAGTTCCTGAGGGACCTCAGGTGAAGTTGGTGGAAATAAAAAAAAAAAAATCTTAAAAGCGAGGTTTCAGCAACAGTTTTTATTCTGTACAATAATTAAATGAGGCATGTATAAATCTTCCCTGGAAAATGAGTTTATCCTTTGCTGAGAAGACCCTCTCCCAGGTGAGTGCCTTCACAGTTGGGCAAAGACCGAAGATGCTGGAGCTTTTCCAAATCAGGCTGTAGCATTGTTCTTTCAGTTTCTTGCAAGGAAGATGTCCCAGGGGTTCAGAGCAGGGAGTGCCACCCCACTGTGGTGTGCAGTGCTGGGGGCTCTTCTCTTCTCTCTTTCCCTCCAAGCTTGCAAATGAGAAACTTTCCCAACAGCATGTTAGCTGAAACTCCCCTGGGAGAGCTGGTGGAGGAACATTGACAAATACTTGATGTGTGACTGGGCAGAGATGGAAAATGAGCTCTGAGATGTTCTGAAGGGAGCATATTTAGAAAGAACATTGGGTATCTCAGGTATCTTCAGATCAAACAAGAAAGTGAGGTTTAATTGCTGCCTTATGTTAGGTGACCCCTCACTTCACTAAAATTCTTATTCAGCTGCTTAGATTCTTAGTGGGTTATTTGAGAGCATGCAAACAAGTTGAAGTAGGATGGAAATGAAACCCAGATTCCCTGTGTCCCAGTGTTCTATTTCCCAGATCGTCCTTCCTCATAGACACATCGCATGTGACTCATATCTACAATGCCAGAAGTGAACCAACACACTCCAGAAAAAGAGAGAATGTTTCCAGACCTGCCCTGAACTAAAGTTCCTCAGGATTTCAGCCTCCCTAGGAGGGAAAGGAAGGCAAGGACAGACAATATGGACAATTGTGCAGGAAGACTCCTCATTCATCACAGAGAATCCTTCCATAAAATGATCAAATGTCTCAGAAATGGATGATTTACTCCTACTGAATAGTCACTCCAGAACTGCACTTTTCTGTCAGAAGCCTGAAAACTTCTCTAATTCCTGGGCTAAACAGATGTTTTCAGTAAAATAAAACAATACTCTTGACCAGTTCATGCCCTTCCATTTCTGTGCCAAAGTTATCTTCAACTTAAATAGGTTTTAAGACCCAGGTTCTGTGTGCCAGAACAACTGTATCCCCTCTTAACCTCATCTTCTTAGGCAACTGTAACGTCCCTTGATCCTTTTTGAACATTACCCTCTGACACCTTCCCTCTAGCCTGCTCCTTTCCCATTTTTTTCCACTTTTGTGGTAATCCCAAATTTCTTTAGCTCAGTTAAAAATTTCTAATCATGATCTTATACATTTATTGTTTCACTGAAGTTTAGACGGGTGTGATCTATCACATCTCCTTTGTCTAGATCAGTTATCAAAGAAAAGTTACTCAGACACAATTTATCCCTCATAAACACTTGTAGTTTATCCCATTTTTCTATTTCTTCCTTGTCTCTAATTATTGTTTCTTCCAATAATTGGTCTGACAGCCCTATGTGTTACAGAGGTCAGAGTGATTGGTTTATAATTTTCTAGATAGCTTCCTCCCTCCAGCTTAAGTATAGGTCCTACATTTTCTATTCTCTAATCATACAGCACTACCTTTAATTTGATGAATTAGTTAAAATATTTTCTAACAAACTGGCAATTTCATGTGCCAGGTCTCTCAAATTTTGAGAGTGAAGATGTTTTGGTTCACCAGCATGGGTCAGTTTGGTGCTTTGTGTTTTCTTTCCCTTTGACCACCCTGCATTTTTTCCACATTCATTATCTTTGAAAGGTACTATTACAAATTTGGGTCATTCCTGGACTCCTTAAAGAAAAAAAAAAGTTGGTGTACAACCACCATTTTCTTCCTTAGATCGTTGTTACTGTGCCTGCAAATCTGACTTGTCTTCTCTCCTTCTCCCTTGTGTTTCCTCCTTCTCTCTGCCTTTAAAATAAGAAGTAGGAAAAAGCTCTCTATATTTCCAACAAGCTTCCTTTGCTGTCCATTGGCTCATATGTGCTTAGGTCGTCCAACACTACTTGTGTCAAGAGAGAGCAGAATAGCTCCTGGAGCAAGCAGGAAAAACTGATTCTGATTATCCACTCTGAAAGGAAATAAATACTCTGGCTGCTGACAATGCCTCTCTGGAACGCTTCTGGACTGTCTGTAGGCAGTTCATTTTTAGCTCTCTAAGTCGAAACCAGCGTTATATTAAATAACTATTTAATTTCAGCTGTATGCGTAGTAATATCCAGAAAGTGTCCTGAAGTGAGACGTGCAAATCATACAGATAAGCTCAATCTCCCTGTTTTAATTCCAGCTACAGGATCTTTGAGAACACCCTGTCCCTTTCCCTACTTAGAAAGCTTATTAGTGGCCTTCACTCAGTTCAGATGGGTTTGTTGCCAGATGTCTCCACAGGCAAGATTGCTAATAATAAATACGAACACTGCTTTCACAATACCTTTCAGCATGGGAATTCAAAGTGTTTTAAATATGCTGAGCATTTTAACAGCAATGGAGAACAAATTTTGTAAATTATGGTTTCACCTTGTAACAGCAGATAGAAATTAACACTGGAAAGAGTACAAATGCAATGGGATAGCTTTGGTTTTTCAATGGATGACATCCTACATAAGATCTTTGGCCTTTAATAGCCTTTTCCAAGCTCATGGTGATGCTATAGAGATCCCTTCAGCCAGGAAAGATTTTTCCTGGAGAGCAGTTTGTATAAATGGGCCCTATGAACCTGCTGGAGAGCATATCTCCACCAAAACCAGGGAAAGTATCCCTTGGACTCTGCTGTAGGAGTTTCATTGCTCTCCTGATACGCTTTACTTAACGTACAGTGAATCCATCAAACTGGTGTTTGCTCCCAAGATATGTCCAAGGGCTTCAGGGATGTTAGAGACTAGGAGGTCATCCTGCATAAGAGTCTTCTTGCTCTCTGCCAAGCTTTCCCCAGGTAACAATCCTATCAGCACTGCTGCCCTGCTCCTACAGTGATCTGGCTCTGAGTTCACCTGCCCTCAAAATCCTTCCCTAGTGAAGGCTTGGCTTCTTCAAATTCTTCTTATCCTAAGGAAAATATGATGAGTGCCTAGTACATCCTGGCAGGGGAAAGACTTTTTTTCCCAGCCAGGTGTGATGGTTCAAATTAACCAGACAATTTCTCTGTTGGAGGACAATGTGAATGAGGAGCAACCCAACACCCATTATACAAGAAGCTTTTCACACTGATCCAACACTTTGGAAACACTGCAAGTTATTTTTTGGGCACCACAGCATTTGGTACCAGTCAACTGCCTGTCTTACAGAATGGAAGATGTTTGGAGCTCTAGCCCATGCTGTAAACTGGGGTACTCCCAAATCTGCTTGGTCTCTTGGATGTGGAGCTGGGACCGTGGCAGCTCTGGGAGCCCCACTCCAGCATGGCAGAGGTACTTGGGAGCTGCAGACCCCCAGCATCTGCCCAGCTTTCTGCCAGTCATAGGAGTAACCAGGCAGAGATCATGGGGAATTTAGCCTGTATTTCAGAGGGAATTTATCCTTTTAGATGAAACAGAGGTTATTTGTTTTCAGTTAATTGTTACTGTCAGATGAAGAAAACATCTTTTCAGAGAATTCCCAGCAAATTCACGTTCTACATTTCAGCAGAGAAGCTCAAAATCAGCTCAGATGCCCTGTCCCACCTCTGCTCACAAAGCTGTTTAGCAGCCTTTGCCCCTGGGAAGGCTCCCTTGGGGCACACAGACCTTGCTGCAGTCCAGTGGCAGTGGAGAACACAGCACCCTTGAAGAGGAGACATGGTTTGAAATTTAGCTGCACTAGCCCATTCCCTCACCTTTTTTTTTTTCCTGCAGCATTTATTACAAAGCCTCAAAACATCATTTTCTCTTCTCTCTCTCCAGAAGAACACTGACATGGCTGGCTTACTCTTTTCTGAGACAGCAAATTGGCTGGAGACCTCAAAAGTCAGAAAGTGTTGGCAGCTGCCACCATTTTGTCACAAGTTTCTAAAATCTGATTTTCATACAGCTCCAGCAACCAGACTGATGTGATAAATATACATTTTCACTTTCTTTTACTTTTGATCCTGCATGATAGTAGAAAAAAGGTGTGATAATTGAACGGCAAAAATGAGAGAAAATTTTAAAAAAGAGAACTCCAGGTCCTGAGCCTTCTAGTCTAAAGAAGTAGGGATTGCAAAGGTCTCAAAGGCAGGAATTTCATACAGTTTGTGCAAATAAGCAGATGCTGAGTGATAGGGACACTTAGTTCTCTCTGAGGGGAAGCTGTAGCAGGATTCAGACCATATTAGACACTCAAACACAGGTGCACATTCACCAGACTCCATTAGTTCTTGTGCTTATGGAAACACTTCTTTTCCATGTCAGTGTTTTGAACCCAAGTTTTCCCATCTCAAGGAAGGCAAATTTTCAGTGTTTCAATGTCAGCAGTAGAGATGGTGAGAACTTGCTCTTTTTTTTCCCACAATGGCAGATTGCAGTATCCTTTAATATGAAAAGATTTTTGTTGAGCTCAACAAAGAGGCTTAACAAAGGAAGATGTTAATAAAATTAGAAAATATAAACTGAATACAACTCGCTTCTCTCTTGGGGGACCATGGTTTTCTCCGAAAATCTACAGATTTTCTAGTTGTCCTCAGTCTTTTGTGAAATATAAGGTAGGCAGAGCATAAGCCACTAGTACATACTTTGAAAAAAATATTTAAAAATATATGAAAACCCCACTGTGGCTTGACTCCATAAAGAAGAAAAGGAAAGAAAGTGTCTGGACTGTGTTTTTTTTTTCTTTAACACCATCCTGGGGAAAAATCACACCAGCCTTGTAGCACTTGTCAGTGCAGGCTCCTTGCTTTAAACTAGGCAAAGATTTGTTGCTGTGTGTTTTGCCCTTTGAGTGTGGGAAAACACCACAGGAGAAAAAAAGTGTTAGTGCTTTCTATTTCTTGCATTAATCCTCTCAGCCTGCAGAGTTATCATTATCATTCAAATAAAATGATAACAAACCCAGCCATCTGCTTAAAAAGCCCAGGCTGGTCATAAATCCACTGGATCCCTTAGATTTAAAAAAAAAAAGGGGAAAATGCTTTGAAGCAAAGAGGCTCTTATGCAATGCCAGCCCCCTCCCTGGGAGTGCTGAAACCTTTAATCACCTAAGGAGGGGGAGATGCACCGAGGCCTGGGAACCCCGTGTCAATATTATTGCTCTTACATAACATCCTGCTTTATTTGCTGATTGAATGGGCTTTTTTTTTT